>JAFEMH010002572.1:0-330493 GCA_022495995.1 Adenophora triphylla var. japonica | reverse complement strand
TTTGACTTTTTCTTCTATACATCATTGTTTAGCTTTTCTTAATTTTTTCTATAACTTTTCTAAAAAAACACTGATTAACAAAGGCTAAAATATTATTTTATAGTCAATAAAATTTTTTAAACAATTAAAAAATAAATATAGGGTAGTCCGTCCCTCGATCTTTTGACTTTTCTTCTATATACTTTCATTTGTAGAGTTTTTTTCTATCTTTTTTTATATAACTTTTTCTAAAAAAAACCACTGATTAACAAAGGCTAAAATATTATTTTCTAGTCAATAAAAAATTTTAAAAAATTAAAAAATAAATATAGGGTTGTCCTTCC
Organism: Adenophora triphylla var. japonica; assembly: GCA_022495995.1. NCBI lineage: Eukaryota > Viridiplantae > Streptophyta > Magnoliopsida > Asterales > Campanulaceae > Adenophora > Adenophora triphylla. Next base: position 330,170 of record JAFEMH010002572.1, on the reverse strand, counting down.
CTCTTTTGACTTTTCTTCTATATACTTTCATTTGTTTAGTTTTTTTCTATCTTTTTTATATAACTTTTTCTAAAAAACCACTGATTAACAAAGGCTAAAATATTGTTTTCTAGTCAATAAAATTTTTTAAAAAATAAAAAATAAATATAGGGTACTCCGTCCTCTTTTGAGTTTTCTTCTATATACTTTCATTTGTTTAATTTTTCTATCTTTTTTTTCTATAACTTTTTCTAAAAAAAACACTGATTAACAAAGGCTAAAATATTGTTTTCTAGTCAATAAATTTTTTTTAAAAAAATAAAAATAAATATAGGGTAGTCCGTCCCTCTTTTGACTTTTCTTCTATATACTTTCATTTGTTTAGTTTTTCTATCTTTTTTCTATAACTTTTTCTAAAAAACCACTGATTAACAAAGGCTAAAATATTGTTTTCTAGTCAATAAAAAAATTTAAAAAATAAAAAATAAATATAGGATAGTTCGTCCCTCTTTTGACTTTTCATCTATATACTTTCATTTGTTTAGTTTTTTTCTATCTTTTTCTCTATAACTTTTTCTAAAAAAAACCATTGATTAACAAAGGCTAAAATATTGTTTTCTAGTCAATAAAATTTTTTTAAAAAAAGAAAAAATAAATATAGGGTACTCCGTCCCTCTTTTGAATTTTCTTCTATATACTTTCATTTGTTTAGTTTTTTCTATCTTTTTTTCTATAACTTTTTCTAAAAAACACACTGATTAACAAAGGCTAAAATATTGTTTTCTAGTCAATAAAATTTTTTAAAAAAATTAAAAATAAATATAGGGTAGTCCGTCCCTCTTTTGACTTTTCTTCTATATACTTTCATTTGTTTAGTTTTTTTCTATCTTTTTTTTCTATAACTTTTTCTAAAAACCACTGATTAACAAAGGCTAAAATATTGTTTTCTAGTCAATAAAAAAATTTAAAAAAAATAAAAAATAAATATAGGATAGTTCGTCCCTCTTTTGACTTTTCATCTATATACTTTCATTTGTTTAGTTTTTTTCTATCTTTTTCTCTATAACTTTTTCTAAAAAAAACCACTGATTAACAAAGGCTAAAATATTGTTTTCTAGTCAATAAAATTTTTTTAAAAAATAAAAAATAAATATAGGATACTCCGTTCCTCTTTTGACTTTTCTTCTATATACTTTCATTTGTTTAGTTTTTTTCTATCTTTTTTTCTATAACTTTTTCTAAAAAAAAACACTGATTAACAAAGGCTAAAATATTGTTTTCTAGTCAATAAAATTTTTTTAAAAAAATTAAAAATAAATATAGTAGTCCGTCCCTCTTTTGACTTTTCTTCTATATACTTTCATTTGTTTAGTTTTTTTCTATCTTTTTTCTATAACTTTTTCTAAAAAAAACCACTGATTAACAAAGGCTAAAATATTTGTTTTCTAGTCAATAAAAATTTAAAAAAAATAAAAAATAAATATAGGATAGTTCGTCCCTCTTTGACTTTTCATCTATATACTTTCATTTGTTTAGTTTTTTTCTATCTTTTTTTCTATAACTTTTTCTAAACAAAACCACTGATTAACAAAGGCTAAAATATTGTTTTCTAGTCAATAAAATTTTTTTAAAAAAATAAAAAATAAATATAGGGTACTCCGTCCCTCTTTTGACTTTTCTTCTATATACTTTCATTTGTTTAGTTTTTTTCTATCTTTTTTCTATAACTTTTTCTAAAAAAATCCACTGATTAACAAAGGCTAAAATATTGTTTTCTAGTCAATAAAAAATTTAAAAAAAAAATAAATAAATATAGGGTAGTTCGTCCCTCTTTTGACTTTTCTTCTTATATACTTTCATTTGTTTAGTTTTTTTCTATCTTTTTCTATAACTTTTTCTAAAAAAAACCACTGATTAACAAAGGCTAAAATATTGTTTTCTAGTCAATAATTTTTTTTTTTAAAAAAATAAAAAATAAATATAGGGTACTCCGTCCCTCTTTTGACTTTTCTTCTATATACTTTCATTTGTTTAGTTTTTTTCTATCTTTTTTTCTATAACTTTTTCTAAAAAAAACACTGATTAACAAAAGCTAAAATATTGTTTTCTAGTCAATAAAATTTTTTAAAAAATTAAAAATAAATATAGGGTAGTCCGTCCCTCTTTTGACTTTTCTTCTATATACTTTCATTTGTTTAGTTTTTTTCTATTTTTTTCTATAACTTTTTCTAAAAAAACCACTGATTAACAAAGGCTAAAATATTGTTTTCTAGTCAATAAAAAATTTTAAAAAAAATAAAAAATAAATATAGGATAGTTCGTCCCTCTTTTGACTTTTCATCTATATACTTTCATTTGTTTAGTTTTTTTCTATCTTTTTCTCTATAACTTTTCTAAAAAAAAACCACTGATTAACAAAGGCTAAAATATTGTTTTCTAGTCAATAAAATTTTTTAAAAAAATAAAAAATAAATATAGGGTACTTCCTCTTTTGACTTTTCTTCTATATACTTTCATTTGTTTAGTTTTTTTCTATCTTTTTTTTCTATAACTTTTTCTAAAAAAAATCACTGATTAACAAAGGCTAAAATATTGTTTTCTAATCAATAAAAAATTTAAAAAAAAATAAATAAATATAGGGTAGTTCGTCCCTCTTTTGACTTTTCTTCTATATACTTTCATTTGTTTAGTTTTTTTCTATCTTTTTCTCTATAACTTTTTCTAAAAAAAACCACTGATTAACAAAGGCTAAAATATTGTTTTCTAGTCAATAATTTTTTTTAAAAAATAAAAACTAAATATAGGGTACTCCGTCCCTCTTTTGACTTTTCTTCTATATACTTTCATTTGTTTAGTTTTTTTCTATCTTTTTTTCTATAACTTTTTCTAAAAAAAACACTGATTAACAAAGGCTAAAATATTGTTTTCTAGTCAATAAAATTTTTTAAAAAAAATTAAAAATAAATATAGGGTAGTCCGTCCCTCTTTTGACTTTTCTTCTATATACTTTCATTTGTTTAGTTTTTTTCTATCTTTTTTTCTATAACTTTTTCTAAAAAAAACCACTGATTAACAAAGGCTAAAATATTATTTTCTAGTCAATAAAAAAATTTTATAAAAATAAAAAATAAATATAGGGTAGTTCATCCCTCTTTTGACTTTTCTTCTATATACTTTCATTTGTTTAGTTTTTTTCTATCTTTTTTCTATAACTAGAGAAAGGTCTCTCAAGGTATAGTGGTTTAGGGTATAAACCCTAAATCCGATACCCTATACCCTAAACTCTAACCCCTAAACCCTATACCCTAAACCCTAAACCCTAAACCCTATACCCTATACCCTAACCCCTAAACCCTAAATCATATACCCTATACCCTATATCCTAAACCCTATACCCTAAACCCTAAACCCTAAATCCTATGCCCTATACCCTATACCCTAAACCACTAAACCCTATACCCTATGCCCTATACCCTAACCCCTAAACCCTAAATCCTATACCCTATACTCCTATACCCTAAACCCTAAACCCTATATCCTAAACCCTAAACCCTAAATCCTATACCCTAACCCCTAAAACCTAAACCCTAACCCTAAACCCTAAATCCTATACCCTAACCCCTAAACCCTAAACCCTAAACCCTATACCCTAACCCCTAAACCCTAAACCCTATACCCTATACCCTATACCCTAACCCCTAAACCCTAAATCCTATACCCTATACCCTATACCCTAAACCCTAAACCCTATACCCTAAACCCTAAACCATAAACCCTATACCCTAACCCCTAAAACCTAAACCCTAACCCCTAAACCCTAAACCCTATACCCTAACCCCTAAACCCTAACCCCTAAACCCTATACCCTAAACCCTAAACCCTATACCCTAACCCCTAAACCCTAAATCCTATAACCTATACCCTAACCCTTATACATTATACCCTAAACCCTAACCCCTAAATCCTACACCCTAAACCCTATACCCTAACCCCTAACCCCTAAACCCTATACCCTAAACCCTAAACCCTATACCCTAACCCCTAACCCCTAAATCCTATACCCTATACCCTAACCCTTATACATTATACCCTATACCCTAACCCCTAAATCCTACACCCTATACCCTAAAACCTAAACCTTAACCCCTAAAATCCTAAATAATGGCACATATTCGTATCTCAATTTCCATTTGGATTTTGAGGAAAGCCATAGATAAGAAAAACACTTTAAATGTCATTTAGAATGTAGAAAAAAATTAAAAAAAAAAACGAGGTAGCCGTATACCATTTTCACAAGATCAGGACATATTCCTTAAATCCCTAAATAATGGCACATATTTGTAACTCAATTTTCATTTGGATTTTGAGGGTTTTAAGGAATGTGTCCCGATCTTGTGAAAATCGTATACGGCTACCTCGTTTTTTTTTTCTATATACTTTCAGTTTTTAGTTTTTTTCTATCTTTTTTAATATAACTTTTTCTAAAAATACCACTAATTAACAAAGGCTAAAATATTATTTTCTAGTCAATAATTTTTTTTTAAAAAAATAAAAAATATATATATTATTATTTATTATTAATACTATTATTAATATTATTACTGTTTATATAATTAATATTAATATTATTACTGTTTATATAATTAATATTAATATTAATTAATTAATCAATTATATAATTAATAATTTATTAATAAATGTTATTAATAATAAATATTATTATTCTTAATATTAGACATAAATATTTTAGTTAGTGTAGTATAATATAGTGTGAAATAAATATAAATATGTGATGTGGCATTGTTTGATTGGATTTCAAAATTTCACGCGGATTGGGCCAAAGTAAAATCTGACCGTTCAATACCTTCGATCAAACGGACCATATTAATCCAAACAAAAAAACTTACTCTCTCTCCCTATTTCTCTCCTTCTCTCATTTTCAAATTCCATTCACAGACCCACCACCGTGTTCTCTCTCTCTCGTTTCCCTCTTCTCCCTTCCGTTTCCTTCCCACCTCCGTCCCTTCCGTGCTACTCCATCTTCTCCGGCCATCTCCTTCAAATCCGGCCGACTCCAACACCGACGTCTTCATCATTTTTCTCCCCCTCTGTTTCTGCTCACTCCCCCTCTCTCTATTCAGGCCATCTCCATCTCAAATGGAAGAAGTCTTCAAACCCCCATCACTCCCTCCTTACCCACAGGTAAATTTCCCCAATTTCAACACTACTCGAAATCCTTAAATTACCATTTTGAACCCTTATTTGGGAAGGGTTCATCTCATTTTCTTGGCATTGGGTTATGTTATTTTTTTGTTGTTTTCAGATGATTTTGGAAGCCATTGATGCCCATAACAACAAGGAAGGGTCAAATAAGTCGACAATTTCTAACTACATCTAATGAGGTTTTTGATTTTAACAAAGAAGAAAGGAAACAACATCAGCAATGGGGCGGCCGCATGGGCATGAGTGATGCGTGCGCCTCACAGGCAGGAGGTTGGGCTGTGTTTGAACAACGGCCAGGCGAGCGCCTGGATGATGGCGAGGCGTGCGCCTCACAGGCAGTTGCTGATTTTTGGATTTTGATGTTATTTGAATCACCCCCTTTACTATCATCATCATCATCTCTAATTCAATCGCCTCCGACTCAGTTTTCAGGTTTAATTCAATCTTAATTCTTAAATTTCTTTTCAATTTTTTGCTCTTAGTCAATGATCTGATTGTTACGATTTCCCCTTCAACTGAGAAATTTCAATTTTTGTTGTATTATATAATGTTTATGTTCAACCCGGCAGTGATTGTATCTTGTTATTATTTTCTAAATTTTTATCTTTTGTGTGTTTTTATTTTTCCAATTTGATTATTTATTTTGATGTTACAATGATTATCCATATCTCATGTATGCCAGCAGTTGAATATGTATTCAATATTTTAAACTAAGTCTGAGGTGTGTGTTATTGAATGAAATATACCTCAGCCTAGCATCCGTAATGCCGAAATCCTAATTTTAAGCTTTCACTCCTCATTGGTAAGCGATCCCGCAATTAGATTATGTACCGAATCAGCCGAGTAAAATGAGGTACAGCAATGAGAGGTAGTAACAGTTAAATGTCAATTCTTTAGCCTAGTTAACCATAAACCGGTTTTTGACAATACCTGAAATGGCAGGCAAGTATATCATGTTCGGGAGGTTGTAAGATTCTTATACGTCCTTTCGTGGAAAAACTTGGTGCAGAACAGCTGATAGGAATGTTTGACGATTGATTTACGGAGGAATCCAAACATTCCTATACAGTCTTTCTCCTTTACTCAATGTTTGGGTTTGAATGGCATGTTGCAAAGTATGTGTGTCGTTGAATGAAATATACCTGCCGAAGGACTGTTTACAAGTCACTTTATTTATTTCAGTCAAGACTTTTGAAGAATTCTTCCTTAAACCTTTCAAATGCAGTTGCTGGTCTTTATCACATTTCTGTTGAACTTTGTCATTTAACATTGATGTTTCCTCAATCAACTTCTAACAACAGTTAGCTGCCTTTCTTTTCTTCCCCCATTAGATGCTCCTAAGCCAGAATTTTTTTTGCTATCAAGTCTTGTAAGGAAATGCACAATCAATGAAGGTGTTGTACTTAAATGTTCCACCACATTTGCTGAGCTTGTTTAGCATGTTTCAGTTTTCTGGTTTTGGTAGTAGTTTGCTGATTTTTTGGCAGCATTGGGTTATGTTGTTTGATATTATTGTTAGAACTGATGTCATAACTTTGTCTCCTAATCTATGGTGGTGGCTGAGCTTTCAAGGTTACGGCTTTTAGCAGGTATTATAATCATCATTATTATTCCTATTATTGCGAAGATTTGATGTTCTTGGTGGTGCAAAAGCTGATGGAGTTTGTTTTGTTGAAGGGCTGCTGAAGGAAATGTATGGTGTTGTGGGGTTTGATAAATCTTGTCCAAGATCAGGATGCGGTTCTTTCCAAGAAGTGATTAGTCTTTTCAGAACATAATTTGTTTTGGGTAAATCAGTTGCAGATAGCGGCTGTCTTGTGATTGGGCAGGTTGTGTTTCCTCTTTTCATCCATTCTTCAATTGGAGTTGGGCTTTGCTTTCAAAGTGTGTCAAGTTTATGTGGGGCTTGGTATATTGGTTTTGTGTATAAGGTGTATAGGGATAAGGATAGATATATGTGCTTCATTCACAATTGTAATAGTTTAGAGTTGAGGTTTAGGCTCCAATTCACAATGGTGATTGGTTGTCCCCCTCATGTATATTTTTATAGTTTTCGTGATGAATATAATTGAATCCCCATTTGTAATTGTAATTGAATCCCCATTTGTAATTCATATATATATATATAATATATATATATATATATATATATATATATATATATATATATATATATATATATATATATATATAATACAAAGAAAATTGATTTTAGAGATGGCAAATTTCGTAGCTAAAATGAAGATTCTGTAGCTAAATTGTGTTTAGAGACGGATTTGTTCCGTAGCTATTCCGTGGGTGCAGGTTCGTCGCTAAATTGGGCGTCGCTGTTTTGTAGCTAAATTAGAGACGGACGTATCCGTCTCTAAATTAGAGACGGACGTATCCGTCTCTAAATTAGAGACGGACGTATCCGTCTCTAATTTAGAGACGGACGTATCCGTCTCTAAATTAGAGACGGACATGTCCGTCTCTAAAACAGCTACAAAACGGCGACGCCCAATTTAGCGACGAACCTGCACCCACGGAATAGCTACGGAACAAATCCGTAGCTAAACATGATTTAGCTACGGAATCTTCATTTTAGCTACGAAATTTGCCGTAGCTAAAATCGATTTTCCTTGTAGTGCTGACTCGCCGTTACGTGGCGATGAGGTCGTTTGCGAAGAAGATGGCTTCGAAGATATCTTGCCGGTCTTCGCGACGCGTGCCGGCGTACGAGCCTATGCCTTCGAGGCATTCTGTGGACGTTCCTCCGCCTAGAGCCGAGCCGGAGCCGCGGCGGAGGGGCCTTCGAGGGCGGCATAGCATGGATGCGGGGCGTCTTCGGGAGGCTGCGGGGCCTTCGAGGAGCGGCCCTTTTATCGGTTCATGCCTCCGCATGGCGCGCGGGGTGAGGTTCCTCGAGCCTTCTTTCTTTGATCCTTTCGCCGGATTTGATCCTTCGAGTACTTTTCGTGGGAGCCTCCCGCGGGTGCTCGGCTATTCGACGACGAGGATGTGACGGGCGAGTTCTTTGGGATGCCCGACTTCTCTCTGGAGGACCTTGGCGAGGATGATGATGCTTGAGGAGTCTGATTAGTATTCATTTGCTTTCCCTCTTTTCATATCCCTCTTTTTTTTTTTGTTTAGCATGAGACATTCATGGGTACATGTAATAAAACACACGTATTTGCATGGCAAACGGCATTTTATTTTAAGATGTAATGTCATTTTTGTGATTCAGGGATTTGTCCTAGAAATGGTTGCTATTATTATTATATTTTTGTGCATGCCACGTGAGTGAGAGTGCGTTTGTGGGTAGTGTATGTTTGCGGGAATGGCTTTGGGCGTGTTTGGGCGGTTTGGAGCAAGGTTTTACGAGGACCGGTGGTTGTTGTGCTTGTTTCTTTGGGGAAAATGGGTTGTTTGCAAGGAGGTCCGTACGGACATACTTAGCATGCAAAGAGGTCCGTACGGACCAACCTTGCGTTTGGGAAGGAGATAAATGCTTTCCGATGTGCAGGTTCTTCCTCATTTCCCCATTTGCGGCCATTTTCGAGCTTTCTTCCCCATTTTCTCTAGGAACCTCCATTTTTGCCATGGATTCTTCGTACGTCCCTAGAATTTTGCCGAGGCTTTCGCAGGAGAGGCAAGCACACTTTCTTGAGCAGCTAAAAACGTGGATGCGGCGCCGTATGAGGCATCAGAGACGGGCTTTCGAGGTAAGGTTTCGTCTTTGCTCGATTTGGTCTTTTAAGGAGTTGGTTCCTGAGTGGGATTTGTTGCGGGCTGCCGCGAAGTTCTAGGATGTTAGGAGGCATGTGTATTGCTTCTCTTACAACGAACTAGTGCCCACTTTTGAGGATTTTCGGGCTTTGATGGGGGGACGGAGGTGGAGGCCATCTCGCCTCCTTTTGATGGTGGTCCTGCGGTGAGCGTGACGCTTGCGGGCTTTCTTCGTACTTCGTTGGAAGAAGTGCGGGGCATGATCCTTGATTCGGGTCATATCGACATTTCGAGCTGCCGGAGCGGTTCATGGTTGATGATGAGTGACGTTTCTTGGGACGCATTTGCCTTGTGCGTGATGGCGACACTTTTCTGGTCGGCTCCCTTGGCATTTGCGATGGCGCTTTGCTAGATGTGGTAGGGCAGCTGCAGGAAGGCTGGAGAGGATATTGTCCCGTTGGTCTTGGGGGAGACTCTTCATGGTATTGACCGTCGCGGCGGGGATCGGTTCATGAGAGGGGAAGCCTGCTTTGCTCACCTTGTGGGCTGCGAGAGAGACTTCGAGGCCATGCCCGAGGCTCCGACGTCGTTTAGCCCGTGGTCATTTTCTCAGCGACCTCTTGTGTTGGATATGGATCGGTCCACTTTGGGAGAGATGGATGACACGGCTTGGTACGCATCGGATCATTTGGTGGGTTCCGCACTTTGGAGGATTGAGACTAGGAGGATCTTGCGGGGAGGGTCCTACGTTGTCGGAATTCCCGAGGTTTGTCTTGGTCCTCCTTCTATATTCCGTCGCTTGTTTCCGGCGGTTTGGGATGAAGCGGGAGCCTTTGTTGGTGTGGGATGACCTTGCTCTGCGGAGGTAGTTCCTCTTTGTATGGCGGCTTCGGGTGCCTTCTTGTATTTTACGAGGGTATGGAAGTATTCCGCTTTCCCTCTGTGGTACTCCTTAGACGTCGGGAGAGTGTCGTGTTGACGACTCGGTACTGGCTTTGGTATGAAGCAGTGTGTTGGGCGAGTCCCAAGTGGTCTTGGAGAGCGAGGCGTGTAGCGATTACGGGACCCGGTTGCCGTAGTAGCTATTGCCTTAGGAGTTCGAAGCCTGGTCCGACCCTTTGGATGTGACGGGAGACACTTTGTTTGAATACGAGACTAGAGTTGACCGGCCGACGGGGAGAGGTCCTCTTTGCGGGACTCGCGGGGAGGAGATCCGAGCCGAAGCCGGGCGAATGAAGCCACGAGAGCTCTTGGATTGTTTGACTCTACGGGGAGGACCCCGGATCTCGGGCCGAGAGACGCAGAGTTGGTTCACGTGGAGCGAAAGAAGACTCGCCGGGGACGAGGGAAGAAAGGAAAGAATGGCGAGGGGACAAGCGCAGATGGCGCGGAATGACCTCCTAGGTATCCATTCATTGCATTTGCAAACACATTATTTGTTAAATGTATTAAGCTGTCTTTTAGCATGTTGTGAACTTGAGAGTAGACCGTGCTTGAACTCATCAAGAAATGTTGTAACCGTTAGTGATTTGTGATTTACTTTTAAAGCTTTATCGAGACGCAAGATCTTTTGCTTGCCTTTGTTTTTGTTGTGCACTTTGTCGGCGTCCATCTTTGGACTTTTCTGTTGCATTTGCGGACTTGAAGCAGTCTGGGCCATAACGGCAATCCCTTTTGCTTAGGCTTTGTGCTTGGCTGAGAGGTTGAATGCTCCCTTGACAAGTCGTTTTGACGGTCTTTTTTCGTAGCTTCCTTGCCCTTTGTTGGCGTCGGGCTCTTGACCTCAATTTCGCAGCTTCTGCTTGAGCTTCTTTTTTTTATTTATTGTTTTTTTTTTGTGAGCCCTTGCTCGAGCTCTCTTTTTTTGTGAGCCCTTGCTCGAGCTCTCTTTTTTTTTTTTTGTGAGCCCTTGCTCGAGCTCTTTTTTTTTTTTTTTGAAGCGCGTGAGGGTGAAGACAAGCCCCTGGCTTGGAAGCAGACATGAGTCAGTCGTTTGATCTTTGAGTGACCCTCGGATGTCCTTTGATGTTGCCGCCGTCGTTTGACTTGGTCGAGGTGCCTGTTGGGGCGTGTTCTTGAAAAGTGCGTAGCTTGAGGGAAGTCTTGATTGACATTCAAACTTTTGACTTTTTTTTGTGTATTTTTAGACCGGACCAATTAAGGTTGCCTACGTTCCCCCGGACTAGAGGGCTCAGTGCGTAGTTCGACACTACATGGAGTGCCAAGAGATGCACTGTTGTTCTTCTTTAGGCGAAGTATCTGCGAAGTTTGCTTCCGTTGGTGGATTCATGAAGGGATTGCCGTCTAGGTGCGTCGGCTTCATGGCGCCTCGGAGAAGATCTTTTGAACCACGAAAGGGCCGATCCATGTGGGTTCCCACTTTCCCAGTGGGTTGGTTCAAGTGGGGAGGCTTTTCTTTGAGTACAAGGTCGCCCTCCACGATGTCTCGGGATTTGACTTTCTTGTCGAAAGCTCTAGCCATCACTTTGATAGGCTCGGACGTGTTCCATGGCCTTTAGTCGTCGCTCGTCTAGCGAGCCAATTCGTCGTGTCGGCTTCGGAGCCATTCGACTTCGTTGATGTCATTTTCAGCGGCACTCGGAGTGAGGGAATTTCTAGCTCGATGGGAAGGGCTGCTTCCATCCCGTATGTCGGGGCAAATGGGGTTTCTCCCGTGGGCATTCGGCTGATGTGCGGTAGCCCCAAAGTGCAAGGTGCGGCTTCTCGGGCCAATCTCGTCCTCGGGTGGTCATTTTCGGATGATCCGTTCGAGGGTTTTGTTTCTTTGCTTCCACGGCGCCGTTTGTTTGTGGCCGGTAGGGAGAAGATTTGTGGCGTGTGATCTTGAATTCAGCCGGCGATGCAGTCGAATTTCCCTTCGAAGTGTGAGCCGTTGTACGATATGACCTCGTTTGGGATGCCGTATCGGCGAGATGATGTTTTCCTTGAGGAAATGCGCGACCTTCTTGGAGGTGAGTACCTTGTAGGACTTGGCTTCGACCCATTTGGTGAAGTAGTCGATGGCTACTAAGATGAACTCGTGACCGTTCTTGCTGGCGGAGCGATTTTCCCGATGACGTCAATTCCCCAAGTGGCAAAGGGCCAAGGTGTAGTCATGCAGTAGAGATCGTGAGGAGGTAGATGATTGAGGTTGGAGAACCGTTGGCACTTGTCGCAGCTTCGGACAAAGTGGATGCAATCTGCCTCCATGGAGATCCAGTAGTAGCCCATCCTGAGAATGATTTGCATCAGGGCTCTGGCGTTCATGTGGGGACCGCAAGCCCCATTGTGGACTTCGTTCATGAACTTGTTTGCTTCTTCTTGGCTGATGCAGCGTAGGAGTGGCCCATGGTAGCGTTTCTTGTATAGCATGTCCCCGAGGATGACGAAGTGAGAGGCGAGGCGTTTTAGGGCCATGATGCTCTTGGTTTTGATTCCTTCTCTGTGTTGACCTTCCTCGTTCATGAAGGCAGTTTCCCCGTTTTTGAGGTATTGGAAGATCTGGTTGTACCATGGCTCATTGACGGGCTTGGGTTCTGGTTCGATCTCACAACAGTAGGCAGGAATTTCCTTTCGTCCGACTTTGAAGGGTTTGATTGCTTTTCCTTCAGGGATCTCCACGAGTGAAGCCAAGGTGGCTAAGGCGTCTGCAAACCTGTTTCGGTCTCTTGGCAGATAGTGGAAGGTGACCTCTTCGAACTGTGTGATGAGGTCCTCCATGCAGGCGTGGTATTTTTGCAAGCCTGGGTCTATGGTTTTCCACTTGTTGGAGACTTGGTTGATGATCAAGGCTGAGTCCCCATAAACTTCGAGTTTCTGGACATTCCTTTTGAGTGCGGCTTGTAGTCCAGCAGCGCAGGCTTCATATTCGACGGCATTGTTGGTTACCTCGAAATTGAGCTTTATAGCAATTGGGGTGTGCTCGTCCTTGGGATCTACCAAGAGCATACCGATGCCGTTTCCCTTTTTGTTGGCTGCTCCGTCGAAGAACAGTTGCCATCGATTTTCGCCTTCGATTGCGAAGATTCCCTCGTCTGGAAATTGTGGTTCGGGGCCTCGAGCCTCGTCGGTTGGGAAATCGGCCGGTTGTTCGGCCATGGCCCGTCCCTTGATTGACTTTTGGTTTACGTACTTGATGTCAAATTCCGCTAGGAAGAAAGACCATTTGGCGAGCCTCATTGACAGAGATGGTTTGTCGAAGAGGTACTTGGTGGTCCATTTTGGAAACCAAGTGTGCAGGTGTGCGGCTTGCATGTAGTGCCGTAGTTTCCCGACAACCCATACAGTGCGCGGGTTTTCTCGAGGGTGAGTAATTGAGTTATTTGCCTTGAAACTTTCGGCGACGAAGTAGATGGCGTTTTCGACCCGTGACTCCTTCTTTTCTTGACGAGCATGGCTCCAGCTGCGGTGTCGGTCACGGTTAGGTATAGCAACAGTGGCTTTTCCTCGTGGGGAGGACGAGAGAATCGGAGGACTCACAAGGTATGCTTTTATTTTTCAAAGGCATCTTGGCATTACGAGTTCCATTCGATGTCGGCGTTCTTCTTCATCGGTTTGAAGATTGGCTCGCACATGGAGGTCAATTGGTTGTGAAGCGGCGATATATTGCTGGCGGCCCATGAAGCTTTTCACCTGCATGCGAGTTTGCGGTGGTCTCATTTCGATGATGGCCTTGATCTTTTGAGGATCAACCTCGATGCCTCTCTCGGTGACCATGTATCCCAAGACCTTGCCTCGGCTAACCCCAAATGTGCATTTGGCGGGGTTAAGCCTCATTGAGTGTTTTCGGAGGCGATTGAAGAATTTTCTCGGGTGCGTGAGGTGTTGTCCGTCGATCCCTTTGAGTGAACGATCATGTCATCGACGTACACTTCGATCTCTTTGTGGATCATATCGTGGAAGAGGGCGGTTCTTTGCCCGTTGGTAGGTAGCCCAGCGTTCTTTATTCCGAACGGCATTGCGTAGCGATAGGTTCCCAGGGGTTGTGAAAATTTGTCTTTTCTTGGTCTTCTTCGGCCATCTTGATTTGATTGTAGCCGGCAAAACCGTCCACGAAGGACTTGACTTCGAAATTGGGCTGTAGTGTCTACCAACATGTCGATGTTGGGTAGTGGAAAAATCGTCCTTGGGGCTTGCTTTGTTGAGATCTCGGAAGTCCACGCAACGGCGTACTTTTCCATTGGCCTTGGTGACCAGTGACGATATTGAAGAGCCATGTGGGGTATTCAATCACCACGATGAAGCCGACGCGGAGCATTTTTCGATCTCCTCTTTGAATTGTAAAGACCATTACGGCTTGATTCGGCGTAGCTTTTGCTTGATGGGCTTAGCCTCGGGATTGAAAGGGATCCGGTGCTCTACAATGTTAGGGTCTAATCCGGGCATGTCTCGGTAAGACCAAGCGAACACATCCACGAACTCTTTGAGCGGTGCGATCAATGCGTCTTGCTCGTGTCGGTGAAGAAACTTCCGATTTGCGTCTCTTTTGGCTCTTCGGCGGTTCCCAAATTCACTTTGGTTAAAACCTCCTCGGCGGCTTGGGCCCGGTTTTCTCTCGTTTGACAACATGCTTAAAGATGTGCTTAATGTATTGTTCGTTTAATGTGTCTGCTTCTTTATCAAGTGAATCGTTATTAGCTTGTTTGTGTGTTAGTTAATTTATCGGTTGTTAAAGATGCAATGAGAGGATACTCGGAAAGATCGAAGCATTCATTAAGAGCATACGGGAATACATTATTGGCAATGAGTTGGTAATCTTCGGCGTGAGGCCATCGGATGACTCGAGAGACTCAAATTCAAAGCTAATGGACTCGGGATGAGTTTTGACACTAGACTCTAGGACTCGAGGGTCGAGACCAAGTTGTTCGATCATATCCTTTTTCTTTGGCGGTGGAGTCCGGAGAAGGTGGCCCGGTTATTGAGTGGCAATGAGCTTGATAGGAGATGGGGCTTGAAGGGATTTATGTCACCGTTCCCGATCATTGCTATCACGAGTTATCGAAACAAAATCGATTAGATCGGCATCTCGATTTCTTCTTTGAAGAAGCGAGGTGGAGCGGTGGCTCGTCCCAAGCATCGTACTGCGGAGTCTTTTGCTTTTGTCTTGGGCATTACTAGCTCGAATGCGGGCTCATCCCGTTTGTTGAAGGCGGGAGTGTTGACGAGAGAGTTTTCGAGTTCTTACGCCAAAGAGGGGTTTTCCCGAACCAAAATTCATTGTGAATAGTGGTGGTTGTGGATCCGGCGAGGGCGGTGTGTCGAGGAATGCTCTTCGGACGGGATTTGGCTTGAGGCCTCTGAATCTTGCCGAGGTTACTGCTGGAGCTTGTCCATGGTTGTAGGCCGGCTTTGTTTGGCGGCGATCGGCTCTGTTCCCTTTTACGGATCTTCTTCCAAGTTGCCGGCCTTCTTTGTGAAGTACTTGGTCATGTCGAAGTTGTAAGGACGAAGATCGGAGATTGCGTGCACGCCTCTTTTGTTATACGTGGAGCGTTTTCGTGCGGCTCGCTTGTCCTCCGCAATGTGTTCGGGAGTAGGAGAGTATCCCGAGGCCGTGCGGGGTATTACATTCTTTGATATTGATGATACATTGAGTGCCACGATGGCGTTTTCCCAAACCGAGCCGGGACGTAGTTCATGTGCTTCATCATTTTCATCGGGGAGGGATCTTGTCCCAAATCAAAGGCGAGGTCTATGTGGCACACTTGGGCCTTTGGGCTTTCGATGGTGAACCACTGTTAGCATCATGCCCTCATCGTCGGGTTTGATCTCTAAGACCGGGACGCCGTTTGTGTCGGTCCTTTCGTTGACTACGCTATCACCGTAGATGATGGTAAGATCTGTTCCTTGGACGAACTTTACGCAGCGATGAAGAGTGGATGCCACCCCATTGATACGGGTGTAGCGAGGGCGTCCCAAAATGGCGGTGAATGTGATCGGGATGTCGATGACTTGGAAATCCGTCGGGACCATTTGTTTTCCGAACCACGGGTTGAAGGAGGCTATTCCCAAGGCTGGGCGGGATGTTGAGTCGTATGCCTTGATTGCACGAGTCGAGGGCTTTAGATCGGTTGCTTTGATCCTAGCGAAATCCATCATTTTGGTGGAAGGACGTTCATGGATGATCCCCATCTACCAACACTCGTGGGAGACGGCGCTCGTCCGGTTGAGCTGTTATGTAGAGAGGCTCGTTATGGTCGGCCCCAAATTTTGGAAGGTCGAGCTACGTGAAGGTGATGATATTGCTATAATTGACGTTGCCAATCATCGAGGCGCTTCATCGGGTGTCCTTGTGATGGGAACCATAGTGCAGGCCGAGCTTTCTTCCAACTTGAGCTTGTGCGGGTAAGATGAAGTGAGTAAGGACCGGAGCGAGATGTTAGCTGAGTGCGCTTGAGGTGTGTCAAGACGGGATCTTGACCTTTGGGCCCAAGGTTTCGGCTTCTTTGGCGTAGGGTCCCTTTTTCGGTTCGTGGCTCGGGTATGGGCGGCCTTTTGTCTGTCCGTGGAGGATTATGGGATTTGGCCAGGAACGTGTCGAGAACATTCACCTCTGGACTTATGGTTTTGCTTGTGTCTCCTATTTACGTAGTGGGAGGAGCACGATTGGCGTAAGGCCGAGGCTGCGCATTTCAATTCGTTCGCTTTGTCATAGCCTTTCTTGAAGCATCAATAGTGGCTTTGAGATCTTCCCAAGACGGGGGTTGGATTATCTGGACCTTCGGGCCTTCGGTGGCGGTGCGGCTTCGTCCCGGTGATCATGGAGCGAGACATTGCCATGGCCTTGTGCGAGCTAGGCTTCTTTGGAGTAGATGACGTAGTAGTCAAACTTTCTGAGGGTTCTCGAAGGGTTCCGGCGTGGGATCACAGATTCATACCTCTTTTCGGTTTTTGTTGAGAAGATAGCTTCTTCTTTCGTCGAGGACGACCCTCGTTCATTGCATCCTGGAATTCCATTTCCAGGACAAGCACTGCAATCGCGACGTCCCACGAGATGTGTTCGTTGTTCGGCGGTGGTACCTGGACCTCGGGAGGCTGGATGGGCAAGCTTTCCTCTGGAAGGTCTTGTGGCCTTACGTCATGCTGCATGGCTCGTACGAGGGTAACGAGGTTGACTTACGGGAGACAATGAGAGATGTTAGAGTTTGTAGGAGCAGATCATGGCTTGGGAAGCCCCGAGGTAGTTGGGTGGCTAATGTTCGAAGTGGTCCATGGCACCTTCGATCCGAGCTTGTTGCTCACCTTGACGTTTCTCAATAGCCATGAGGACCTGCCAAACTTCTTCCAATGTTGGGAAATTTCTTGGGGGTAAGGTCCCGTTCTCATCGTTGTTATCCTTGACTTGGCCATGGGGAATTGACGGTGTCCTGGTGACAGAGCTGGGAAGGAGGTAGGACCTTGCTATTTTGACACTTTGGGAGACGGGTTCCCGGGTACTCTCGACCACTCTCTGTTAGGCTGGAGGGGGTGATGGGCAAGGTTTAGACACGGGAATGGCCTAACGGGATAAAGGGGAAAGCTCACGTGGCATGCGGTTTAGTTTCTTTTATTTTACGATTTTTTTGTTGTTTTAATTTACTTAAAACATGTTTTCTCGAGAATCCTAGGTAGGTTGGAAAAGATTGCTCTTCTTTTTCGCAACTATGCTAGATCTGGGTCGGTGGAGACCATACGTGCGGCTATAAGCCCCTCGTTTTGCACACTGTATTTCGACATCCCGGGGTGGACGGCCCCGGGCGAGGGTCCTATAGTGCAAGCGGTTTCCACCGGCCTAAAGAAAAATCGAACCTACGGACCGAGCTTTGTCATGTTCGTTTTGATGCGTTAGCCATGTGAATAGTGAACCGAGCCGGCCACTGAGTCAAGATCGGAGTCAAGAGTTCGGCATGACCTCTCTTTACCTTGCTTGCGCAAGGGATACGTGACGTTAGGCGTTGGCTGGTCATATTGTCATGGGCGACGTATCAAAGGCGTGATGACATGGTGTCATGCGAGCATGGATGTATATCGGGACGGAACATCGTGCAGGTGTAGCTTCGGAAATCAAGATCGGAGTCAAGGTTTTAGCATGACCTTTCATCACTTTGCTTGCGAGGATCTTGAGTTCCGAGCCTTGACTCGAAAAATGGCCGGCATGGTATATGTATCCAGTGTATGACACGGTGGGTAAAAACCAGCCGAGTGCGGACAGAGTGTGACTCAAGACTCAAACGTGCGGGGTTGACGCTTGGCTAGGATGGGATGTTTGGAATGATCCCGTGCGCGTCCAAGAGGCCTAGGAAGACCTAACGGACTGCAGCGAGACCACTCCGGGTTAAGGGTTGTAGTGTGCGGTGTATCCAGGCGGCCGGTGCGCGTAGCGTGCGGTGTAGAGGCGGCGGTGTGAGTAGAGTGCGGTGTAACCGAGGCGGCGGTGCGCGTAGTGTGCGGTCTCTAAAATTCTTTTCGAGTAAAACGAAGTTTTTGAAGAATTTTAAATGTATGCACGAGATGTATATTGATGCATTTTTTTGTATTTTTATTTTTGTAAAATAAAAACGAAGCACGTGCACACACACATAATGATTAAAGGAAGGGGTAAAATGAAAGTTTGACCCTCATCATCGTTTTAAAAATCTTTTGTTTTGTTTAAAAAGTTTTTAAAACAAAGTGTCCCAGCAGAGTCGCCAAGCGAAATTACCCGGATCCGAGGCGGCGCAATCGCGCCCGGCATCAGCATCTTTCGCGTTGGAGCTACTGTCTCGCCGTTTTTGTTTTGTAGAGTCGCCACGCCGTTTTTATTAAGCCCAAAACATTGAAAAGGGCATCGGTTTAAAGATAATTTTAAAGCTGTTTTTGTGTGATGAGATTTTGAGTTCGGAGGTCGAGATGACTCCCGGGAAGAGAATATTAGAATATTAGAGCTCACAGAGTAGCCTCGTAAAACGAGTCTTTCGGATACCCCTAATATCCTTTAAATGTTGTGTGTGTGTGTGTGTGCTTTTAAAAATGCATGTTGTATCGGATGTCTACATTGTATGCTATGTATGGAAATGTATTGAAATAGTGTAGGAAGGAAGCCTTACCAATGTTGGTTCGTGTCTGTCTTCCGCTGGGGAATAGTGTTTGAGGTCGGAGTAGCGTTCCGGTATGGATCGGGATTGCTTCGGGAGGGACCGGTTGTCTGCGGACAGAGTTTCGGCGTGAGTTGAGGTTGTAGGCTGCGTTCGGGCAGAGGTTCGGCGTGCGTGGGGATCGTCGGGATCACTCGGGCAGAGGTTCGGCGTGCGTTGTGGTGGCAGGAGTTACTCGGGCAGAGTTTCGGCGTGGTTTGGGATCGTCGGTTTGACTCGGAAAGAGCCGGGACACCGTGGAAAGACCAGGCAAGGCCTCGGAGTACCACGAGGGGCCTCAGAGTACCTCGAGAGTGCCTCGGGGCAGCGCGGGAGCGTCTCGGGAGCGCTCGGGGAGGCTTCGGAGCACCACGAGGGGGCTCGGAAGGCCTCGGAAGGATCCGAAAGGGGCCGGGAATGCCTCGAAAGGACTTAGAGGGGAAGCCAGAAGGCCTAGGGAGGAAGAGAGAAGTGGGAGGTGTGTGAAAATGAGGAGGGGGAGCCCTCTATTTATAGTGCCAGATTTGGTGCAAAGAGGTCCGTACGGACCTCCCTGGTAATCCAGACTTTTGGTTTTCCTCGATTTGAGGGAATCTGTGATGATGGAGGAATATTTGCAATTATGATGTTCCCTGTGCAATAAGGTCCGTAC
Source organism: Adenophora triphylla var. japonica (assembly GCA_022495995.1). Lineage (NCBI taxonomy): Eukaryota > Viridiplantae > Streptophyta > Magnoliopsida > Asterales > Campanulaceae > Adenophora > Adenophora triphylla. The sequence goes on along the minus strand of JAFEMH010002572.1, from coordinate 310,517 downwards.
GGACCATCTTGCATGCAAAGAGGTCCGTACGGACCAACTCTGCAGGGGAGTAATCATTTTCCCCGGGATTTGAGGGAATATTGTGGACTTTAAGGAGATTCAGTAATTATGACAACAAAGAGGTCCGTACGGACCAATATTGCTTTCCCAATTTCCTGAAAATTCCCGAAAGGTCCTTTTGTCCCTTTTTATCCCAGGAAGGCTCCTCCCTTGGTTTGGTTGGGGGTTTAGAGAGGGTTTTGAGTGAGAGGGGTCGTCGAGACTGTGTTGATGAGTCTGCGGTGTTTCCCATGTGTTTGAAAGGGTGTGATCCAGATTGGGGTACTTACACTTATGCACACATTTTTTTTTTGCTCTTTTCTCTTTTTTTTTTTTTTTGGGATGTAATAATTTAGGATTATTGATGTTTGTTTGTTTTTTTTTTATGCACACTCTTTTTTTCTTTTCTTTTTTTGGAATGTAATAATTTAGGATTTTATTTTATGAATGCAATGCAGTATGAATGCAGTGTTGCATGAGCCTTGGTTTTTTTTTTTGGCAAGGGTGTTAGTGTTTGGTATATGGACTGGTTTGGGGAGGTTTTTGCACAGGTTCGAACAACCGGGACGGAATATTCCTCTTTTGGTGTAGCATCTTGGACTGTTGCAGATTTTTCTGATGGAAAGCAAACATATCCGCGCGGATAGGGACTGCATCTGACATTGTCCTTTAATTTTGCTACAGATCTGGTTTTGCTTTATTTCAAATTCAAATATCTCTTCGACCTTCAGTCCAAACAGCCATTTTCGGGGAGAAAGAGAGAAAAACCATGGAAAACCTTAGAAAAGCTCCATCAAAATTGTCCCAAGAATCCCAAATGTCATTCTTCAACAAGTTCAAGGATTGGTCCCGGGAGATTATGCATGAGAGGAGGTCCTTCTTTGAAGAAAGGTACAAGGTGAAGTGCTTATGGTCTCTCAAAGAATTGATTCCGGACTACGATCTTCTGAGGGCTTCTTCCTCATTTTGGGATACTAGGAGGCATGTCTTTTACCTTTCCTTCAACGAGATTGTTCCGACCGTCGAAGAATTTCGGGCCTTGCTTGGTGGTCCGGAGGTGGAAGAGATAGCGGTTCCTTTGCCCGGAGGGGCTTCTTTCGTTGACAGATTGTGCAACCTCCTTCATCTTTCCCTGAAGGAAGCGCAAGGTATGATCCGTGGTCCCGATCATTTTGATATTTCCAGTCTCCCTGATAGATTTAGGGGCTTAGGCTTGCTCGACGATGCCTATTGGGATGCCTTTGCACTTTGCATGTTCGGGACCCTGTTTATGGTCTATTCTTTTGGGATCTGCCATCGGTCTCTGCTGGATGTAGTCGTTCATTGTCACTTGGGTAGAGATGTTGTACCTCTGATCCTGGGGGAGACTTTCCATGCTCTCGATAGGCTACGGAAGCGGTATATGCACGGGGCACCGTTCCTCTTGACCCCTGTGGCCGATGGAGCATTTGGGGATTCTTCGGGAAACTCCCGACATGATCAAGCCTTGGACATTTGCCGGGAGGGGGTTGCGTGGATTTCGATGATCGGGGCTCATGGGAGCGTTGGATGGCTGGTCGCCGACGTAAGATATCGAGATGGTCGGTGCCTTGTTGGCGGGTGGAGACTCGCAGAGTGCTTCAGGACGGGTCTCATGTGGTCATGCTAGGGGCTTTCTCGGTCCGGCTTCTATATTCCGTCCTTGGTTACGAGACGATTCGGCCTGGAGCGGAGTTCCTTTGGAGAACTTTGATGATATAGCCATCGGGTGGTGGCTCTGTTTCTTTGGATGATCCCTCGGTGTTTCCATTTCTTTCCCGAGCATGGAGGTATGACGCCTTTCCTCCTCGGGTTATTCTCGAGCATCCGAGACTGTGTTCACGACCACTTGGTACTGGATTGGTACGAGAGGCATTTAGGAGAGACTCAGATGGCTATTTTGAGGCGGCGTGAGGCCATTGTGGGTGCGGAGGACCTGATAGTTTCCGAGAGGAGGAGGGCCGAGGCAAGGGCCAACCCTCATGACAGGAGCGGAGACGCTGTGACCGACTATGAGGCTTACGTCAAGAGACAGGAGAGGAGGGCTCCTATGCTACCAGCTAGGCTACAGGAGATGAGAGATGACGCCAGGGTGGCTACTAAGGCCCTGACAGAGGCTGGTTTGATAGATCTTATTCCTATACCAGAGCTTGGTAGGAGGAAGACCGACATTTTTCCGGTTCAGAAGAAGAAGACTCGAAGGGGGAAGAAGAGGGGAGAGGCCAGTTCGAGTGGCTTGGAGTGACTCTGAGATTTTTGAGTATCCCTTTTTTGTCATGGCAGACACATTAGTTTGATTATGTATCTTAATTTCCTTTAGCAGGTTGCCAGTTGTAGGAATGAATCGGGCTTAGACTCATCAAAAAGCTTTTAACTTGTAATGAATATTTGAATTGCTTTAGAGTTTTTCGAGACGCTTTCATGGTCTGATCAGTTGTATTGATGTCAAAGTATGACTTTTATTTGTGTTTTAGACGGAACCGTTTCCGGTACGCCTACGTTCCCCTCATTTTGAGGAGCTCGGAGTCTTCGTAGTTCAACCCGATTTTTTTTTGTTTTTTTTTTGTTTTGTTTTTTTTTTTGTTTTTTTTTGTTTTTTTTTTTTGGTGCAACCCTGTTTTTTACCTAGGCCGCCCTTTTCGGGTTTTCAACCTAGTTGGGTATTACTCTTTTAGCACTCCTTCTTTTTTTCTTTTTTTTTTTTACGCGTAGTATCTCGCGCAGCTTGTCACCATTCACTGGGTGTACAAAGGGATTTCCGTCGAGGTCTGCAAGTTGCATGGCTCCTCCGGAGAAGATCTTTTGGACGACATATGGCCCGACCCAAACAGGCTCCCATTTGCCAAGCGGGTTGATACGGACCGGGGGCTTTTCTTTCAAAACGAGATCCCCTTCTCGGATCTCCCAATGCTTTACTTTCTTGTTAAAGGCTCTGGCCATTCTTCCTTGGTAGGCTCGGATGTGTTCCATTGCTTTCAATCGGCTTTCATCTAGCAGGGCCAATTCGTCATGGCGACTCTGGAGCCATTCGACCTCGTTGATCTGGCTTTCCACAAAGACGCGGAGCGAGGATTTCCAATTCGATTGGGAGCACGGCTTCCATTCCGTATGTGAGGGCAAACGGTGTTTCCCCAGTTGCCGTTCTGACGGATGTTCTGTAGCCCCAGAGTGCCAGGTGCAACTTTTCGAGCCAATCTTTGCCTCGGACAGTCATTTTCCGGATAATGTTTTCCAAAGTCTTGTTTGCTACCTCGACGGCTCCGTTGGTTTGGGGTCTGTAAGGAGATGACTTGTGACGGGTTATTCGGAATTACGCCAAAGAACTCCGTCACATTCCCCTTCGAAGTGGGATCCATTATCTCGAGATGATTTCTACCGGCAACCCGTATCTGCATATGATGTTTTCTTTGATGAAGAGGGAAACTTTCTTTGAGTTGAGGATCTTGTAGGATTTTGCAGAGCATCCTTTCCAGTTCCTTTGAAGAAATCACCAATCTGCGTCTCTTTAGGCTCTTCCGCAGTTCCCAGATTCACACTCGTCAAAATCTCTTCGGCAGCTTGGGCTCGATTTTCCTCTTTCCGGACAACCTGCTTAAAGATCCTCTTCTTTTTTTTTTGTTTGATTTTTTTTTTGTGTCTGCTTCTTTATCTAATGAATTATTAAAAAAAAAAATTTTATTAATTAATTCATCATTAGTTAAAGTGGCAATCAAGGGATACTCAGAAAGGTTCGTCATTTCATTGAAAACGAAAAGGAATACAGCGCTTGCTACGGACTCGTAGTCTTCAGGCGAAGGCCGTCGGACGACTCTAGAGACTCGACCTTAACAATGAAAGACTCTGAGGACTTTTCCTAGGTTGACACAAAGGGATGGGGGACCAATCCAGGCTTGGTGATCATTTCTTCTTTGGTTGCGGACGGGCCTGAGAGAGTTTCCCGATTCTTTAGCGGCATTGCTGTCAGTGGCCTCATGACTCGGGAGCTGTCTCCCTCGATCATTGCTACCATTTCTTTGACTGAGCTGAAATCAATCAGATCTGGCACCTGGATCTCTTCCCCGAACAACTGCTGCATGATTGGGCCATCCCAATCATCTGAAAAGACTTCTGTGGCTTTGGCTTTCGGCACGGTTAATTCGAATTCAGGTTTCGGACCTTCATGGGTAGTAGGAATTGTGGTTGTGAGTTTCTCGAACTGTTCCACTAGGCTTGGCACGCCTTTGAAGGTGTACTCACTCTTCATGGTAGTGGTAGCCCCGGCGCTGGGTAGGTCCAGAACATTCTCGCGGATCGGGTTGGCTTTGGCTCCCCCGAACTTATTGAGGCTATCCCGTAGCTTTAGCCATTCTTACTGTAGAAGTGGGCTCGTGATGTTACCGGGTTGTGTGGGACCCTTCACAAAGTAGTCACCAAATTAGGACCGAAAGGGAGAGATTTAGGGTCGTCGACCGGGCCCTTCCCGTGGCGCCTTCAAATCTTTTTCCTTTTGCGGTGTCCACCGAGGAGGTCTCATATCCTGTGCCGTGGCGAGTATTCCGTCCTTTCACCTCGATGAGTTTGTGAGTTCCTTGTTGGTGTTTCCTGCACCGAGGCCGAGTAGATAGCTTATCCTTCTCATCATTTTCAGGACCGGAGGGATTTTGTCCCGAGTGACCGTCAGATCAACGTTGCACACTTGGGCCTTAGGAGGCTCGACTGTGAAGCCTGTCAGCATGAGGCCGTCCTCATCATGTTTGATTTCGAGAATAGGTATTCCGCCCGTATCCGTGCCCTCCAAAGTGACTAAATCCCCGTAAATGGTTGTCGATCCCCATTCGAGACGAATTTCACACACCGGTGGAGGCTTGAGGCGACCCCCTTGACTCCGGTGCAGCCAAGGTCTTCCCAATAAGGCATTAAAAGTAATCGGGATGTCAATAACCCGGAATTCCACATGTATCAATTTACGTCCAAACCAGAGGTCCAAGGTAGCGACTCCAAGGACTCGCTCGAGATGTTGAGTCGTAAGCTTTGATCTGTGAGGGAGGAAGGCTTCAAGTCTGTAGTCTTGATATCAAGCAGGCTCATGATCTTTGCCGGAAGAATGTTCATTCCGGACCCATTATCAACCAGGACCCGAGGGAGGCGTCGTTCATCCAACTAGACTGTGATGAAGAGAGGCTCGTTATGATCAGCCCCAAATTGAGGGAGGTCGAGATCTGTGAAAGTGATTATATTCCCGTAATGGATGTTTCCAATTAGCTGTACCACATCATCGGGAGTAGCATCAATAGGCACTAGAGTGCGAGCTGTGCTTTCTTCCAGCTTTAGCTTATGGGGATAGGACGAAGTGAGTAGAGACCAGAGGGAAATGTTGGCCTGTGTTTGCTTCAACTGGGTGAGCACGGGATCCTCTTTTCCGGGGTCAGGAGTTTCGGCTGTCTTAGCATAGGGGCGGCGATCTTCTTTCGGTGTTTGATCTGTGGCCTTCTTATCTGCCTTGGGATTCCCTTGGAAGATTTGCCCGGATCGGGTCAACAGGTTGACTTCCTCATCAGTTACTTCTTGACTGGATTTCTTCAATGCTGCTAAGGTCAACGGGGGAGCCCTTTTGGCTATTGGCCACTGGAGCCCGACGGAGTCTAGCAACGGTGAGGGCCGAGCCGCACCGGCTCCTTCCCGGGCGGCCCTTATAACTGCTTCCCAAGTCACAGGCTATTGAGTCTGGGGTTGTGTTGTTGCCCCTTGGATGGCCTCCGATTCACTCTCATGGCCTGCCTTGCTCATAGTTATCATGCAACAAGAGTCGTTATTGTCGGGCTCGGGGCTTTTCGATCTCATCCTGGATGGCCCACGAGTTATGGCTATCGGCCTCCATTTCATCGTACATCCTTTTTCTTTCAATCTTGCAAGTAGGGCAGCCACAAGTGAAGGATAGGCAATGTTCCCCTTCGGAGTTTGATGTAGCAGCTCGATAGATCTGTGTCCAAATAAGGAGCACCCGGGGTCCATTGTCGGGCACTGGAGCAATTAGGAAGGCGTCATGTGGATTCATAGGTATGAAGGCCACTGGGGAGACGTTCAGATCAATAACCCTTTTCAGTGATTGCAGGCACTCGCTGCGCTAGAGCGGCCCGATTGTGACACTTACGGTTGTTATGCCATCCGTTCTCGGGAAAGAAGAAAAAGATCCGATAACGTTTACGAATTCTTCATCTTCTGGTGGCTGAAACCCTCCATTCTCGACCAGTGCTTCAATGAACCCTTTCCATTCACCAGTCAGGTTCTTATAAGGGACGTTGTGTTCTAGGATTTCAGATATGTACGGATCTGGGCGCGGGCTTTGCTGTCCCTCATCCTCTGAAGTATCCGGACATTGACCGCATGTGCATCTTACGAGGTGCAGTTCTTGGGGGTCCACCCCTACTGGCATTTGACTTGCATTTTCCGGTGGTCCTTCATCGTCACTTGCTGACAACCAACCATTGTGCCCGGCTCCCATGGGCTCATTTTCGGCATGATTGTTCCAGATTGTTTCCGGATCTGGGGCCTCAGTTGACTCTTCACTCTCGTCATCATCATCATCATCGCTGTCATCGGAATCTTCTTCCCATACTACCGGGATTTCGGCGGAGAGGGAACGCCGATCAAACCCGTTAGGGGAATATGGGTGCGTGCAGCCGCAGAAATTGTCATATGCTCCCATTCCCGGAAGTGGCAATTGTGACTCAGATTCTCGTCCCAGAAACTGCGGGGGAAGAGTGAGAGGGGGTGGCACGTATTTGACACCAGGTAGAATGTAGAAGGGTTCTTCCTCCTCTGATTCTTCAATTTCACTGCCTTCGGGGTCGTATTTGACTTCTCCAATAGCCAGTTTGTGGAAGTGTACTAGCTCCAGATGCTCTTCGGCCTCTTTGCTGATAAGCCCCAGTACATGTGCTCGCCGGAAGCTTTCTTGTTCAATTCTTCTCGATTGTTCTAACCATCTTGTGTAAATGGTCCTCTCATGTTTTGACCGGAACAGCCCCAGCTCTTCAGTATTGGCCTTCCCTTCATCCGAGAAATAGCGGGCCTCGTATTCTTGCAAGGAGTCTCTGACATGAGACCAAGATGGGTTGATTCGTTCGATATCCTCAAGGCTGAGGGGGAATCCGAATTCAGGATCCTCGACGAGGTTGGCCACGGGTATTTGGGGACCTTCATCGCATCTTCCCGGGCATGCGAAGATTCTCCGCATTCAATCATATTCACCTCGATTATGGTTCCTTGGCGAGAGGATTTTTGATGTATTAGGTCCTTCGGGGCCTTCCAATTTTCCTTGCTCTATTAGCTCTGGATTGCCTTTTTGAGTAAAGCGGTTGTCGGTCGATGTCCGTGAGCTTGATGAAAAGCACAATACTTTGTAGTATCCACGGGAGCATTCGGATTCCTGGGTTGGAAATTCTCCAAAGGCCGCAGCAAGCCTTCCTTCACCAGTCCCCTAAAGATGTCATTCAGAGGCATTCCAAAGTTTTCGTGATTCATGACCCGTGGTCTGGGCTCGGCTGGTTTTCTGGGGGCAAAAGGAGTTATGTTATTACATTCCTGTCCCGCATAGCTAATCACCTCTTTGCCTCTAGCGGGAGCGGGGGCAGTGTTTGAAGGAGGAGCCCGATATCTCTAAGGAGTGCAAAGCGGTTGCGATTGTAAGCCTTTTCAAACTTAGCCGCGGAGTTAACCATGGCCCGTAAGTCCGAGTACGGGAAGTGAGCGAGGGAGGCTCTCAGATGTGGTTTCAGGCATGACTGGAAGATGTCCAGTTGCTCCTCTTCGGAAGGAGGGATGGCCATTTCACTGAGTTTCAGATTCCACCGCTTGTAGAAGTCCCCAACATTCTCATCAGGACGCTGCACTGTTGTTTGTAGGTCAACTCTATTTGTTTCCCATTCCAAGTTGGCCTTATATTTCTCTGTGAAGGCATTGGCAATCTGGTCCCACGTAGTCCTGGCTTCAGGTTTCAAACGGAAGAACCATTTTAAGGCACTGGACTTCAAGGATAGACTGAAATAGTCAGCTAACTGCTGATTGGTGCACCCTTTGGCCTTCATCGCCAAGGTATATGTGTCCAAATGGGTTTTCGGGCATGCAGTCTGATGAGTGAGTTTTACACTCATCCATTGAATATTTTATGAACTTATTATTTGCTTAATCCTTGAGTTGTGTGTATTTTAATGTGTGTTTTTAGTGTTTATTTAGTTTTCAGGGGCCAAGTGGAGATTGAGCGAATTCGAAGCATTTTGTGTCACTTTGGAAGTGCAAGTATCTAAGTGTAAATTTTGGAAGTTGAAAAAAATGGTTCTATAAAGTTTTGGGACAAAGTGAAAATATGGAAGCTCAAGGAAAGTGTAACATAATTTTTATAATGTCCAAAATGCGAAGAAAAAATGACGTTGCAATTATGGGACGAAGCGAATCTAAGGAGGTACAAAAGTTGGGGCCAAATGGGGAAGCTGGCCGAGCATCACCAATCACAAGGCCAAGGCATGAACAGCAAGGCTGGCCGAGGATAGCAAGGAGTTGGGCTGAGTTTGGAAGACAATGGGCCATGCAAGGAATTGAGTTGGGTTTTGTGGGCTTAATCTTAATTAAGAATATTAATTAAGGTGATTGTTCACAATGATGTGGGGGGTTAGGAATTTGGAAAAATTGCAAAACGTGGGTATTATTTTTAAGGGAGCATTGCAAGGAGGATTTTTATTAGCAATTAGTTGAGGGTATTAAAGAGAGGGAGCAGTTTATTTGCCGTGGGTATTAAGAGAGGAGAAAAAACACTATTCTTAGGATAATTATCATCTTTTCATTTTTTTATTTTTTTCATATTTTCTTTTTGTTGTTCATGGTTCCCATGGATAGCTAAATCTAAATTCTTGGGATTGGAGGTAACATTTTATGTTTTAAGTTTTAATTTTCATTATTATCATTGTAAGTCTTGGGATTATCAAGTAGTTCTTAATGCAATTTTAGAATATGTATGTTGCATGCCATATGTGTTTTTGAATGATCTTGAATTATAATTGTGAACCGCCAAATTCGCAATTGTAATTAGTCTTTGCTTGATAATTACAATTTGTTGAATCCCCGCCAAAAGATTCATAAGAATTGTCGTTCTTGACGTTCTTCTTTTCTAAATGGGTTTCCAATTAATCTATGAACGGGCCAAGGGAATAGATTAGTTGGAAGCACTTGATTGCAAATCACCCGCCTAAGTGTCCCAATCATAATTTCGTAAGAACGAACCCCAAGTATACTTTGATTGATGATTATTGAAATTTGAGCATAATTGTGAACCCAATCCCGAGAATTCCATTTTATTTTATTATTTAAATCTCTTCTATACAAATTTAGTTTTTTTTCAAAAGCATTAGTTAAAACAACAAAACTTTTTTTTTTTTATTAAATCTTTGCCATAGCAATAATTTTTCTACTTTGAAATACGTGTCTCGGTGGTTCGACCCTACTTACCCTATCTACAAATCAATTGTAGGTAGTTTGAGTCGGAATTTATTTTTGACGCAATTCGACACTCGTCAAAATTTGGCGCCGTTGCCGGGGACGCGTTTATTTTAAAGTTGATTTAATTATTTGCTATTGTGAATATTATTTTGTATATATTTTTTGTTTTGACTTGGTGACCGACAACTAAACATTCAAATGGACTCAAGGATGTATAACTATGACATCTATGGGTCATTTGGAAATTGTGGATTATACTCTCATGGTTCTTATGAGTGCCCTTCGGGAACATATTCTTTTGAGTATTATCCACAAGAAGGGAGTCTGTTCCATTCACAAAGTCAAGGAGAGAGTAATCCCGGTTGGAGAAATCATCCCGACTTTTCATGGGGAGGAAATCAATGGCAAGGTCATTTTCAGCGGCAATATCAACCACCGATGCCACAACCGCAGCAACAAGGGCCTGTGAGGCCAAGTGTGGAGGAAACTTTGCAAAATTTTATGGTGGTCTCGCAACAAAATCAGGTGGCTATTGACCAAAGAATGGAGAACCAAGAAGCTTCAATGAAAAAACTTGAGAAAGAATTGGAAAAATTGATAGAGGCATTGAGGAATCAAAATTCGACCTTAATCCATGCACAACCCAAAGAACAACTATTGGGGGACTCATTGGGGAACTTTGTCTATGAAGACTCCGATGAAGAACTTGAGAACGAACTACAACAAGAGCCACTTTTGGAAAATGAAAGGGAGGATTTTGTCTATGAAACTTCCTATGAAAATTCTAGTGAAGTGCAATTGTATGATAGTTCGGGTTGTATGGAGACGGAAGAAATTGTTGAGAAATCATGGCATGAGCAAGTTGATGAAATTGAGTTTGCTCTTTATGGTGAGATGCGGGTCAATGAATTTCAAGAAGAAATGGTCATTCTCGCCAAGATCGAAAAGCCAGTTATGAATGAACACCAACCTCTACTCATGGAAAATGCCGATGACGAATCCTCCATCATTTTGGTGATCCCTCCCATCTTTGAAAATGGAGAAAGTGGCAAGGACTCCCGAGAGAAGAAGCCCAAGAAACATAAAAGTAAAAAATTTCCTTGGGCCCTAATTGATCATATATCTAAGGGAATATTTAGGGGGCTAAAACTGAAAGTGAAAACCCGGGAGACGGTGAAGTGGGCAAAAGGAAGGAAGGTGAAGGTTAAGATAACCTTGGCATCGGTCTAGCTAAATGACCTTAAACAAAGCGCTACTTGGGAGGCAACCCAAGGTGAGTAGGTTAATTTGTAGTTCCTTTAAATGTTTTCAATTAAAAAAAAAAAAAAAAAAAAAAAAAAAAAAAAGTTGAGTCGATTTATTTTAATTTATTTTTTTTTAGTGGATATTATGCTTTGGGTTTGTTTTCGTGGTGATGTGCAGATCAGGAATCAGAAAAAATTTCACTGTTAAGGTGGGCGACCGCCCAATGTGCTATGGGCGACCGCCCAAGTTAATTGGGAAAGACTGTCAAACTGCTGGACTGATGGGCGACCGCCCAAGGGTTGTGAGCGACCGCCCATAGTGAGATTCTGGCGTTGATTTATGCCCTAAATCCTTCCCATCCTTCGCCATTTCCAGCCACAACCCAAAACCCTTTTCAAACCCGCTACAACCCAAAGCTCTCTTTAATTCGCCGTCCTCCCCTAATCTCCTCCTTCCCAGTTTCGTTCCAAAACCCAAGCCCTTTCTCCAAAGCTTCATCAATTCCGGCCAAAGCATTACCGGCCAAGTTCCTTCTGCAATTCAATTGATTTCCTTTTTCCTTAAACCCAAAAATCTCAGTTCCGGCAAAAGAATCTTTCCCTCTGCAATTCCGGCCAAAAGCTTCACCAAATCCGGCCGAACCTTCATCAATTCCGGCCAAAGCTTCAGAAATTCCGGCGAGTTCTTCCATTGATTCAAGCCCTAACCCATTACTCCCCCACTGCCGCCGTCCCTTTTGCTCTTCCTGTTTCCATCGCCACGAACCCAAATCCAGCCAGCACCCATCCCTCCAATCAGCCGCTACTCCACTGTTGCTGACTCCTCCCCTATCCAAAGAATACTAGTGGTACAAACCAAGGCAAGAGGCATGCTGGATTGCACAGGGGCTCGGCCAAGGGGCAAGTTCTGGCCGTAGGAGTAAAGCAGATGGGCCAAGGTTTTAAATAAAATAGACCTTCCAGGTGCTGAACCAGATCGTGTATTGAAGGAAATTGAAGAGTTACTATGATGCATATAGAGGTGTTATCGTGTATTTTCGCATAATTGATGGCACCATAAGGAAAGGTGATAGAATTACTTTTATGGCCAGTAAAAAGGATTACTATGCTGATGAGATTGGAGTCTTGTCACCCAATCAGTTGCAAGTTGATGAACTTTATGCTGGCGAGGTGGGATATCTTTCGGCTTCCATAAGATCAGTCGCAGATGCTAGGGTAGGGGATACCATAACTCAATATAGTAGTAAGGCGGAACAATCATTGCCCGGTTATAAGGAGGTGACGCCGATGGTGTTTTGTGGTTTGTTTCCTGTTGATGCAGACCAATTTACTGATTTACGTGACGCATTAGAGAAACTACAACTTAACGATGCTGCCTTGAAGTTCATAACAGCAACTTCTTTCAGTTTGAACTTGAATCCTCAAGTGCCATGGGTTTCGTATTTAGATGTGGGTTCTTGGGTCTGCTCCATATGGAAATTGTTCAGGAAAGACTTGAGCGGGAGTACAACTTGACAATAATAACTACTGCTCCTAGTGTCATTTACAAAGTCAACTGCGTAAATGGTGATACTGTTGAGTGTTCTAATCCATCTTTACTTCCTGAAGCTGGAAAAAGGAAATCGATTGAGGAATTGTTTGTTAAGATTGAGATGCTGACCCCGAAAGATTATATTGGTGCACTTATGGAACTTTCTCAAGAGCGACGTGGAGTGTTTAAAGAAATGAAATTCATCGCAGAGGGCAGAGCTTCTATCACGTATGAATTACCACTAGCTGAGATGGTGGGGAGATTGTACGAGGCATATGAGGTTATAAAAGAAATGCCTGTTAAAGTGAATGCAAGCACTTGGGGAGCCATTCTTGGGGCTTGTTGAATGCATGGAGCAAATAAATGTAAATGTGGAGAAGTTGGATGCACGGGTGAAGAACATTGCCCGTCGTGCGGGTCTTTCGTCTGATGGAGGTTGTAAGTATTTCATCCTTTTTATTTATATTTGTTTTTTCTTTCTTTCTTTTTAATCACATTAGGGACAATGTGCGTTTTAAGTTTGGGGGTAGGAAATGTATATATTTTGTGTTGGTGTTTCTTAGGTTAGTTTTAATTTAGTTTGAAGAAAAAATTAATAAAAAAAAAAAAAAAAATTTTGAAAAAAAAAGAGAAAAAGAAAAGAAAAAAAATGATAATTAGCTATGTCTTTTCTTGTATAGTCATTAACATTCTTGGTGTTCCCCATGATTGCATGTGATTTGTTGTGACTGCTAAAGAGGATAATTGGGTTTGATAATTTGTATATGCAAGTTTTGGTATATTTTTGATTAATTGTGGTCCATTACTTAAGAGTTATGATTGTGTCATAAATCTCTTAGTTGTAAGTTTGGTGCACTTGTGAAAACAATCTCTTTGTTGATAATTTTTGATCCATTTTTATAAAGTTCAGAGTACACCATCATTTTTTTAAGTTAATGAATTTGTGTATCAAGTAGCAACACTAGGCAAGTCTTGTGATGAGTATTCCTTTGATGTGAATGGAAACCCCCCCCCCCTTGCTGTTTTGAAAAAAAAAAAAAAAAAAGAGAAAAAAAAAGAAAAAGAAAGAAAAAAAATGAGAGCAATGGCAATTCAATGTATAATCGGTGAAACCTCCAGACGCGTAGATTAATTGGTTAGGGATTATTCTAGCTTAACCAGATTTCTGGGTATGCAGTAGTGTTATGGAGGAAGAGCTTTACCGCTGTGATGGTCCGTACCAAGCTCGATACCGAAGTGGCTAACTCTCAAAAACCTTTAAATAAATCTCTACCTAGTATTAGGGGCATGGAGTTCGCTGCTACAGTGTTCCCTACTTGAACGGTAGAATATTTTAAAATGTGCTTAAAGAATCAAGTTTGGGGGGGGTGTATAGTTGTTTCCAGGGAGTATTCATGCGTTGTTTTAAAAAGTGTTGTTTGATAGATAAAATCAATAAAATAAAAGATGATTGGTGTACTTAGCTTTGTAAAAATGGATCTTGGTTGTGAATAAAGGGAGAGATGATATTTGCATTGAGATTTATGGTGTAATTATAATGGTTAAGTAAGATGCTAAAATTAATGGGAAAATATATTGATACTTGTATAGTGGAAGTCTTATCCGGCGGTTGATGGTAGTTTATGAATTGTGCAATTGTGGAACATGCAAGAATGTGTGGACATAGTTGATTATTTGGTAGAGTAGTTTGTTTTTAGTTTTGTATTGTTTATAGTTTATTTTGGTGTTTGCTCGAGGACTAGCAAATGCTTAAGTTTGGGGGTATTTGATGAGTGAGTTTTACACTCATCCATTGAATATTTTATGAACTTATTATTTGCTTAATCCTTGAGTTGTGTGTATTTTAATGTGTGTTTTTAGTGTTTATTTAGTTTTCAGGGGCCAAGTGGAGATTGAGCGAATTCGAAGCATTTTGTGTCACTTTGGAAGTGCAAGTATCTAAGTGTAAATTTTGGAAGTTGAAAAAAATGGTTCTATAAAGTTTTGGGACAAAGTGAAAATATGGAAGCTCAAGGAAAGTGTAACATAATTTTTATAATGTCCAAAATGCGAAGAAAAAATGACGTTGCAATTATGGGACGAAGCGAATCTAAGGAGGTACAAAAGTTGGGGCCAAATGGGGAAGCTGGCCGAGCATCACCAATCACAAGGCCAAGGCATGAACAGCAAGGCTGGCCGAGGATAGCAAGGAGTTGGGCTGAGTTTGGAAGGCAATGGGCCATGCAAGGAATTGAGTTGGGTTTTGTGGGCTTAATCTTAATTAAGAATATTAATTAAGGTGATTGTTCACAATGATGTGGGGGGTTAGGAATTTGGAAAAATTGCAAAACGTGGGTATTATTTTTAAGGGAGCATTGCAAGGAGGATTTTTATTAGCAATTAGTTGAGGGTATTAAAGAGAGGGAGCAGTTTATTTGCCGTGGGTATTAAGAGAGGAGAAAAACACTATTCTTAGGATAATTATCATCTTTTCATATTTTTATTTTTTCATATTTTCTTTTTGTTGTTCATGGTTCCCATGGATAGCTAAATCTAAATTCTTGGGATTGGAGGTAACATTTTATGTTTTAAGTTTTAATTTTCATTATTATCATTGTAAGTCTTGGGATTATCAAGTAGTTCTTAATGCAATTTTAGAATATGTATGTTGCATGCCATATGTGTTTTTGAATGATCTTGAATTATAATTGTGAACCGCCAAATTCGCAATTGTAATTAGTCTTTGCTTGATAATTACAATTTGTTGAATCCCCGCCAAAAGATTCATAAGAATTGTCGTTCTTGACGTTCTTCTTTTCTAAATGGGTTTCCAATTAATCTATGAACGGGCCAAGGGAATAGATTAGTTGGAAGCACTTGATTGCAAATCACCCGCCTAAGTGTCCCAATCATAATTTCGTAAGAACGAACCCCAAGTATACTTTGATTGATGATTATTGAAATTTGAGCATAATTGTGAACCCAATCCCGAGAATTCCATTTTATTTTATTATTTAAATCTCTTCTATACAAATTTAGTTTTTTTTCAAAAGCATTAGTTAAAACAACAAAACTTTTTTTTTTTTATTAAATCTTTGCCATAGCAATAATTTTTCTACTTTGAAATACGTGTCTCGGTGGTTCGACCCTACTTACCCTATCTACAAATCAATTGTAGGTAGTTTGAGTCGGAATTTATTTTTGACGCAATTCGACACTCGTCACAGTCCCATCAAAGAGATCCAGATTAGGCATCACGAATTTGTGGGGCAGAGGAACAATGGAGTCAGTGCAGTAGGCGGAAGGCGAACTTCTTGGCGATCGGTTCAGCGATCTGCGCTTTCATTTCCTTGTGTTGTTCCATAAAGCAGGCCAAGTGAGGGTCTTGTGGTGGAACCATGGCATTCAGGCTAGTGGTTGAGCTAGAGAGAGGAGCTACCACTGGAGGCAGACTGGTGGAGGGAACGACCGATCCGGGGACGTAGGTGAAAACCTGCCCTGGGGCTAAGTTACCCTGGGGAGCATGAGTAGGAGCTTGGGCGAAGGGATAGAAACTTGCGGCCTGCTGTTGATTTTCAACTGGCAAAGTAGGTGGAGGCAGCCCCGATGTAGCCGGATGACTTGGATTTCCAGAATGGGGCCCGTAAGTAGGCTTAGGTGCAAGCTGCTGTCCCTGACTGTTGAATTGCATGGCCGGCTGAGGCGAGGGTGTATAACCCGGGAATGCTGCGGTCTGGTGATTCGGATGACACCGGGATGGAGGCTTGGTAACCCATAGAAGTCTGAGTGAGGAACGGATTTGTGTGAGGAGCAATGAACCAAGATACTATTCGAGGAGAGGCCCCGACGTGGCCCGTAACCGAGCCGTGGCGGCATTCGAACCGTGGTACATTCTTTGTGAAGGTCCGGATTGATCGGTTCCGAGCGAGGTGGCATTCCAATTTGTTGGGGCATTCCGAGATAACCCCAACCATGAGAAGACATTCCGACGGCTTTGTCCCCACCGAGGGAGCGAACCGGCTCAGTGCCGTCTGCCGCATGGATCCGTGATCCGTAGTTGGGGAGCCGGGCTGACCCGAAGACCGAGGAGCATGGGTTACTGGTAGTGGCTCCATAGGAGGTGGGTGGTGGCATCTGGAGTAGTTGGGGCGACCGAGAGTGGGGTTGGCATCCTCGTCTTCTTCCACGGTGAAGGTGCCATACGGATTGAGGCCGGCGGCCGCACCATGGCTCTTAATAGCCTCCATAAGGCTGTTTAGCCGTGCTTCTGTCGTAACCTCATCTGTCTCGCTAACCGATTCCACCGTTGCTCGTCCGAGGGGTCCCGGGAGGCGGAGTGACGTTATCCCCATCATTACCGGCCGATGCGGACATTACGAAACCCGGAGTCGGAACAAACGGCGAAGGCGATGACGCGCTTGACTCTTCCCAACTAATCAAACGATGACCCGGTGCCCGAAACCAAGCTTTGTGCGGAGGCTGCGGGGAAAGGATACGAAGGTTCGGATGTCCGGGAATGAAGGAGGGTAGATGTTTGGGCTTTAGGCTCATGCAACATGCGATTATTTGTTCACGTTTACTTAAAACATGCTTTATTAACCTAGTCGGTTGGAAAAGATTGCTCTTCTTTTTCTTTTTGCAAACTACTGCTGGATCTGGATCGGTGGGCCCCGTCACTACGTCTATAAGCCCCTCGTATTCCACTGTATTTCGACCTCCCGGGGTGGGCGGCCCGGGCGAGGTCCTATAGGGCAAGCGAGGTCCCACCGACCGAAAGAAAAACGATCCTAAAAGTACGGCGGGTAATCGAGTCTTAACGAGCATTCGATGTAAATTACGGACAAGGCCGACGTCGAAAGTCAAGATCATGTCCGAGGCCTCGACGAAAGTCGGCATGATTTGGACCGATAGCGTCCACAATTGATCTTGACTTGTCGTCGCTTAAGCCGTAATTAGGCATGGAATAATCATTAATCCTTGATGACTCGGTGTCAATGCCGGGAGTCGAGTGTATAATTTGTGCCGCCGAGCCGAAGTCAAGGCGCCGGTCAATATCTTGGTCAAAGTCTGCGGCGGAAAACCGGCAGAACTTCGACTGATTAGGGTCCCCGAAAGATATTGAGTCGGTATGCCGACAAAGGCTTGAAAGGAAAGGTCTATACACAGACAGGGCATGACACAAACCAGACTAAAAACCAACCGTGTCTCGGACAAAGTGTGTCACGGACAAGTGCATGGTCGACACGAGGCTCCATGGGATGTTTGGGTAGTCCTGTGCTCGTCCGAGAGGCGTAATAAGACCAAACGGACCGCGACAAGGATTTCCCCGGGTTAGGGACGTAGTGTGCAGTGTAAGGTCACGTGCGCGTAGTGTGCAAGCAGTCTATATTCTTTTTCTGAGTAAAATAGGAATTTTTTTTTTATGTGTCTTAAAAATATGATGCATGATTTTTTTTTTTGAAAATTTTCTTTTTTGAAAATCCTTTTTTTTTTTGAAATTTTTTTTTGAAATTTAATGAACACATAAGCACGTAAGCACGAAAATTCCGACAGTTAGGGACATGATTCCGACAGTCAAAATTTTGACTTTTTCCGAGGCGGCCAAAACAACACGAAAACGTGCAAAAATCAACACACACACACAAATGATTTTCAAAGCCGGGACGGAAGCTTGACCCTCAAAAGCTTTTTCTCTTTTTTTTTGAAAACGGTGATACCGGTACGTGGGATTGTTAAACCACAATTTATCCCCGACTCGTGTTAGGAGGCGATAACGGGAAGTTTAATGGTTTCCACCAATATACCAAATATCATTTTTTTTTTAGAAAAAAAAAGCTTAATTCCCCAGCAGAGTCGCCACTGTGATGATGTGCCACCAAAATTTTTCCGAAAGGGTTTGCTTTGAAATTTTTGTTTCTTTGAAAACCAATCGAAAAAAAGACCGGAGTCGCCACGCCATTTTTATTTTAAGGGCCAAAACTTTGAAAAATGCCCGAGATTAGAGATTTGGGTTCGGAGGTCATGTTACACGCCGGGAAGGACGTTAGTGTGCACCCGGAATGCCTCGTAAAACGAGTCTTCCAAGCTGAAAATCATTTGTGTGTGTGTGTGTGTGTGTTGGCCAAAATAAGTTGAAACTCAGAAAAGTAAAAATTGAGATATCTTTTTAAGACTTTAAACTGATCCCATGATTTTTTGGAAGATTTTTGGGTTGAGATTTGGTACTCAAAAGACCTTTTGAAGTTGAGAGTCACTTCTACCAGAATGAAAAAGGCAGTGAACCCTTGATTTTGAAATGGATTCAAGGGTCTTAAAACTTCATAATCTGGATAAACTCAGAGAATAAAAGTTGTTCCAGACACCTTAAATAAGATTTTTGAGAAGGAATTTTCCATTTTGGAGAAGATTTGAGGGGTCAAAACCTTCTGGAAATCTCAGATATGAGATCTGGATTACCAGAAGCTGATGAACTGGCCTCTAAAAGAAAATTTGAAAAGAGGATTTTTACTCACCCAAAAAATAAAGTAAAAATATGTCTGGAAAGATCTTGATGTTGTCTACAAAAAGTGATTTGTAGTCAACACCAAATTCCAAGTTTATCTGTGTCCAAAAATTAAGACAATGGACTGGGATCCTGGAAAATTGCTACTGGACAGCAACTTCTCAAGAAAGAAAATATGATTTAAAGGGGGGTTTTGCATCCATGCTTGTCCCCATTTCCCTAGGTTTTGGTTAGTGATCACTTGACATTTTAGTGGTGAATCAACTATACCAAACCATCCTTGGGGTACATTAGGACTAAGCACTTCATTTGCTTGGGAAGGGGAATTTTATCCTTTGAAAATGAGATTTGATGCTTGAAAATGGGTTTTTAGGGTTTTGAAGATGCATTTGCAAGAAAATAAGAACACATTGAAGAAAATGTTGATCCTTGTAGAGGATCATCCATGGAGATGAACTTCCATGGTGATCCTCTTGGATCTAGAGTAAGAAAATGAACAAACTACATTTTGTAGTTTGAAGATGCATGCATGGATGAGAGATTTAGGGTAAGAAGAGGGAGGTTATACCTATCTTCTTTGTATTTTGGGGCTTTGGCTTGAATGTATGAGTGTTTGAGGCTTTGAATATGATGGTGAGTGAGTTTGATTTGAGTGAGTGAAAGTTGGGAAGATTCAAGAGAAAAAGGTGACAATTCTTAGAGAATTCTCACTGTTTTCTCGAGTATTTTCGCCAAATGCTGTGAATTGTGCTCTTGTTCCTCTCTATTTTTGTGACTGGAGGGCTCAATTTATAGCCCTCTGAAAATACAAAGTCATCCGCGCGGATAGGATCAGTCGCGTGCACTGTTCATTAAATGCTGCTTCAGGCTTTGGACACAAGGAATAATCTTTTTTAAAATTCAAATTAAACAGCCAGATTATGTTCCAGCCATTTCTATTTTTGGTTTTTGACCATTTCTTTCACTTTTTTTATTCTTTTCCTTGGTTTACCCTTAAATAACAATGCCCATTTTGCCCTCACTTTGTTAGAAATGTTAGGATTGTTAGGAAATGTTAGTAATTGTTAGTAATTGTTAGGAATGTTATAACTTTCGTTAATTTTCTAACGAAAATACTAACAAGCTCAAATTGGAGCACTTACAACGCCTCACGGTCAAATTGCAATGTTTCTTTATTCTGTTTTCTGTTTCATTGCTGATGTTTTGATTTATGTTAATTAGGGTTATTTTGGTACTTTCTTGGGCTATTTGTTTTAGGGTTTGGAGAAGTATTTAAACTCATTTATAACTTTGTTGAATTCAGTTTTTGATGATTAAGAATTAATAAAGAAAACCCACTATGAGACCTTAAAAATATTTGGAATATATTTAACCAACATATATCAAATATAAAAGTAATCTGTTCAACAACAACCAATTTTTATCATTCCATCCAAAAAAAAAACTAAGATGTTTAATTTATGAATGATGAGGACAATGTGGACTTGCTAAAATGTCATGTATCATTTTCCCCCTATACTTCGAGACAGCATCGTCTTCATATGTCTTGCTAATTACTCCTTTTTCAAACGTCTCCTCTGCTTCCATTAGGACGATTATTCCACAATCCAAACTATCATCTCGCTGTTTTGGAATGTCTCCGCGTTTCAAATCTATGAAAGTATCCATGTCCTTTTGAGTCTCCTCTAGTCGTTTGTACAGTGCCCTGACATGATCAAACTGAAATTGAAAGAAAGGAATCAATTATTATATGTGAAATCAAACACCAGGTATCAGAATTCAAAAAATTAAAAAAAAGAAATTTGAATGGTCCTATAGCAGTTGGTATAGGACCTGGCACCGTCATATACAAAGCTATAAAGCCTTTGAAAGGTCCTATAGCAGTTGATATAGGACCTTGTAACATGATATACACAACATATTATAGGTCATATATAAAATATTACTATTAGTCTGCCGTGTGTTGCGTAGTGGTCTTTTCCTTTTGTCCTCTTCATGGAGTTGTAAAATTTATACTCCCCATTTTCTGTGTCAAGCACTAGCAATGTCTAATGATCGTTTGTCCTGACACCACGATCATTCCTTGATGAGTGAATTGGAAACAATATAAATTTTTTTTCATCATCCGCAAATTGTTTGATGACATTGTTGATTCCTCTCTTTATTTCTTCCGAGTTCTTGTCCTTCAACCATTGCTGGAAACAAATCAATTTTAAATGTAAGCATAAAGCTGATAATTAACTTTAATTAAAAAAAATTGAGGCGTAAGTATCTTTTAAATCAATAAATAAGACTTACGGTAGCAAAACTTGAGACAAAATTAACTTTTGGCCTTTGGCGTCCACCAGATGGAGGGGGGAGTTCTTTGTATTTGTCCCTCAAAATATTTAGGTAAGCATCCATCACCTAAAAATACATTTAACGAGTAACAAGTCAGCGTTCACTGGCATATATATTAAACCACATATTTATTATTGTAAAAAAAAAAAAAAAAACAAGCGATTACGAATTTTAAAATTAGGACATCCTATACATAGTGGTATAGGACCTGTATAATCGACATAAGAAGGGAGATAAGACCTGTTTTATGTCATTTACCAATTCAACAACACATAACACATACTAAGACGAAGACAAAGACACATATTTATATTGTTCAGGGATAAAAAATGTTTGTACCGCATCTTCGGTCATCTTATCATGAGCCAATTCCCACAGTTGCCACATCGTCACATGCAATCCCGAAATGTACCATACACTGTCACTGCAAAAAAAAAATACATTTCTATTATCATCAAGATTTTTAATAAATGAAAACAATTTTAATAAAAGTGTTACTTACGGACGTGCGAGTCTTCCGCATAAATCTGTAAATTTTCTCTTTGTTGCCTCATCCATGGACTTGGTTGTGAGACTGAAGTTCTCATTAAATGTTGGTAAGAAAACACTGTTATCATCCAATTGATCAACATCTAAAACCATTTTACTCCCACCCAAGTTTTCTTTTTCTGTTTTCTTCTTTCCCTCGATGTTTGAAACCTGTGGCCTCCTCTTCTTTCTGTCGTATGTATAATCAGGATCGACCTTCTTTTTCCTCTTATCCCCTCTTTCCTTTACTCTTCTTTCCATGGAGCCCATAGTATCAACTATCTTGTCCTGGTTCCCCACAGCCAAAATTTCCATGCACTTCTCTTCATCCCCTTTTGGCTTCTTTTGCAAACTTTCCTTCTCCTTTTCTGCCAATTTTTCTTCCAAAATTTTTATTTCTCTGTCTCTCTCCTCTTGTAAACTTTTAAGTTTTGCAATCTATTTGTCCTTTTATTTAAGCGCGTTGTCAAAATTTCTCCTCAACTCAACCTCAGCAGTCAAAAAAACATGCCCCTCTTCAATCGCGTTGTTGTTTTTCAGTTCGTACTCCTTAATCTGTTCCAGCAACTGAGCTTTTTCCAGCTTCAAAATTTCATTTTCACTCCTTAATTCAATCAATTCGTTTGACCCACTCCCCTGACCTTTATCAGTAGGTGTCAGATTGGACCCCAACATTAATTCAAAATTATCTACTAACTCTTGAAGATTCGTACATCCTCCTTCATCCCCTCCCCCAATTCTTTTTTCAGTACCATGTTTTACCACTGACATTTCAAAATCATCGTCTTTTCCATCCTCATTTGTTTTCTCCATCAACAACACCTTCTCTTCATCTGTCAATGCGAGCTCCTCAACTTGAACCTATGATAAAAGTATTATATCGAATGAATATATTTAACGATAACAAGTGATATAAGACCTGAATACATGTACTATAAGAACTACTAACACCCCATACATTTGCTATAAGACCTTTGAATGGTCCTATAGCAAATGCTATAGGACCTGATAACATAATATAGACAGCTATAAGACCATTGAATGGTCCTATAACAAATGGTATAGCAACTGGTATAGGACATGACAAGACTATGAATGGTCTTATATCAACTGGTATAGGACTTAACAACCTCATATACGTAGCTAAAAGACCTTTGAATGGTCCTATATCAAGTGATATAGGACCTCAAAAAATCATATACCAATGCTATAAGACATTGAATGGTCCTATATCAACTGGTATAGGACATGACAACACTATGAATGGTCCTATAGCAACTGGTGTAGGACATGATATCACTAAAAAATTTACCACATAACATCGTCAACGTGTTTTATACCTGATCACTTCTCAAGTTTTTGATAATATCCTTGAAATTGGCAATTGTCTTTGACACTTCCCACTTCATGCACCTTGGAAGCAAGTCTATTGTTTCATTGAACACCTTCGTGTGCTCGTTAAACCAATACTACATTTACAAAATAAAGACAAATATGATCATTCATATATAATTTTACTTATAGTAAATAATAGTAACTAAAATAAAATTAGAGATATAATTTTAAAATGATATTACCGGTAAGATTGATGCACAGCCAACAACGAGGATCGGTGATTTATATTTCTCATCTAGAGACTGAATCAAGTTCTCTACAATCGCTGTTGACCAATCATAACTCTTCATGCTTTCCAAATAATCCACGTAATATAAAAATCCAGGAGACATCACCTCTCCCTTTGAAGCAAAGAATACAGAACCCAATGCTATGAGATTTAGCAATCTCACCACGTCTCCAATATCAACCTCTCTATCACTAGTGACTAGCCTTCTCAAGTTGTCCTTCACCTTTTTCATTGTTATTTCATTGGCTTTACAGTTGGGGAAAAGCCTCTCAACTATCCCAAGTGAGTGCCTATCCCGTTTCTTCTTCATATCAATCAATACACTTCCAGAAACAACCCCGAATATAGTTGATACATCACTTGCACTCAACGCAACCAAAACTTTACCCAGCAAAAATTTCTTTTCTTTTGGCTTGTAGCATCTGATCAAATCTTCGATTGTTGAGTCCATTTTCCTTAAGTTCACATCTCTGTTTGAGTTTATAGCATTGAATAGGTCGAAGAAAGGTGATATCTTCAACTTTGTCCGGATGAGTTTCCCTTAAATCAACCACGACGGGATAGATGATATAGAATGGAGGTTTGATGCGAAACAAGGGATCAGTCGGTCCCTTTGCACTTTTGGTGGTACCTTTTGCTTTGGTTTTTTGGTTACGTTGATTTCTTTGGTGAGTAACGTACTATTCTCTTATCTTGAGACGAGTGTAACATCTGGCGATCTTCTTGGTTCATCTTCACTTGATTTTCCTGTTTGCATACGTGTTATTCTCTTATCTGGAGACATTGTATTTTTCCACCTTTTCATACAAAAACAAAAATAAAACATAAGCCACAAACAAGGACAATTCATATATACATGATTTTATATAACAATTGTTACTGGATCAAGGCACATCCAAATCAAAAAGCAAAATAGAGCAGGTCCTATAGCAAAGGTTATAGGACCTGGAACAGGTCCTCTGTCACATTAATAATAAAAAATATAATGAAGAAATTTGCCTCAAAATCATATGCACACTACAACAGATCCTTTAGCAAGGGGTATATGACCTATTGCAAGTCATATACCACATCATCAAACAATCAAACTGAATCAAATCATCTCCAAATCAAATGCACACTATAACATGTCCTATAGCAAAGGTTATAGGACCTATAACAGGTCCTCTGCCACATAAATAATCGCAAACAAAATGAAGCATGTTAACTCAGAATCATATAAACACTAGAACAGGTCCTATAGCAATTGTTATAAGACCTGTTACAGATCATATAACACATCAACAAACACAATCAAAATGAAGTTGCCAGGTCCTATACCACTTGCTATAGGACCATTCAAAGGTCCTATAGCTTTGAATGGTCCTATAGCTTTAAATGACTCAGCCGTATACAAAGACCTTTTACAGCTTTGTTAGAAAGGGAGTTTATCAGGTCTTATAGACAGTAGTATACACTTGTTATAGGACCATTTAAAGTTCTTTTAGTTGTGTATTTGATGTTGCCAGGTCCTATAACAGTTGCTATAAGACCATTCAAAGGGCTTATATCTGTGTAGTTGATGTTGTCAGGTCCTATACCAGTTGATATAGGACCAATTAAAGGTCTTATATCTGTGTATATGATGTTGTCAGGTCCCATACCATTTGCCACATTGTTATTCACAAAAAACAATAAATCAAGTGTCTCGAAACAAATTTTTTCACACAATGACAGGTCCTATACCACTGTCTATAAGACCTGATAAAGTCCTTTTCTCACAATTGATGAACAAGGTCAAAATTCAATTTAGGTTTGAATGGGTAATGAAATAATTTTTTTTATTCAAAAAATTGTTAAAAAAATTTTATAACCTAATTCAGCAACAACATATTCTATCAATTGATGAACACGGTCAAAAATGAATTTCAATTAAAAAAAAAAGTTAAAACATACCTTACAAAATCGGAATTACGCAAATCTAGAACGGAGGTTATCAGAGTCGAGCTTCAATCTCTTCGCCGATGACTTCACTCGCGTGGAATTGTGTTTGATTTTGCCCGGAATTGATGTTTGGATTACAATTTGATTACGGGAAATCACTGAGAGATTTTAGGGAATTAACATCCTTTCCCTCTGTTAGCTCCGTTATCTCTTGTTGGGCCCTCGGGTTTATTTGGGATTTTAATCTCAAATGGGTTAAAATGGGTTATTGGTTTGAAAGGTGGGCCTTTGGGTCCTTGGCTCAAAAAAAATCAACCTACTAGGTTTGTCAAGAAAATGTATCATCCTATCAGGTTAATCTAAAAACAACAATCAACTTACACTTGTTCCTAGAAACTAGGGTTTGTCAAGAAAATACATCAGCCTACTGTGCTAGCATCAGACGAAGAGGCTCCTCGAGACTAGACATTGCAAAATTGGATGTGACAAAATCTTTTTTCCTTCTCTCTATTTCTTTATCAAATTCTTTTAACATTTCTTTTTTGTTATTTGATTTCAATTTTTGAGATTAAAAAGAAAGCACGAGAGAAGTAAGTGCTCCACCAAGAACACTTGTGCAGGACCTTCTGTGCTAGCATCAGACGAACCACCAGAGACTAGTGAAACACATTCTAGAATTCAAGCACCTGAATAAAGTGAAAAAGAAATGAACTGAGATTTCAAGGTTACTAAAAGAAAAAAAAAGAAGTTGTGAATGTTGTCTTCTATCCATTGCATATTTTAATAGAGGAGTCAAGTAGAAAATGGGCAGATTTATGATTGAAAGCAGGCAGGTTAAGAAAATGAAGACTCACCTGGAGGAACAGAAGATGAGTCCAAGATTGAGGGCAGAGGTAGGACCAACTTCTATCATAACTAGAAACTAAATTAGGAGAAAGTAAGCTACCTGGTCGTGGAGATAAGACAGACTCCATTCCCATCCGTCTCAGATCATGTTTACCATAATATGGTTGTCAACACAAATTAGAAAATAAAATTTTCTTACCATCATTGTTGTTTTCTGAGCAAGCACTGTAGGTGATTCATACAATGGGTGCAACACTTCAGGTACACTCCATGCCTAGCCAATATTCCAAAATTTCCCACAACAATTGGATCAATCGGTCTATGAAATAATCAGAAGAACTAGATCAATCACTTGAAAAACAATGATTTTACCTCCAAATTCATGTGATCAACAATGTGAATGATAGATCCACCTCCTTCACAAGGTCTAATCAGGTATCCACTAGGCAGTATCTCAGCTCAAACAAAACTCTGCACAGCTGGCATGCTCAGACCATTCTGAGTATTGGTCAGCGATCTTTTACAGACCTAAACATTCCACAAAACAAGCAACATATAAGATCCTGAGAAACGTGATGCAAACAAAAAGGATACAAGAATAAATTCAGAAACTAGAGCATGCCTAGGATGCAAAATAATATAAAAGAAATATTCATAATATAAAAACACGCAACTTTGAATTCATCACTCTCGTTAGTGTCAAACAAATAGTCATAGGCCATGCCAGGGAAACAATCAAAACAAGAGATAAATTAGAAACTGAACTTCGTGTACTACATCTGACCCTTTAGTGTAAAACTCTCGTTAGAAACAGTTTTCTGCAGGAATATGCTATTGTTTGGAAGGCGTACTACATCTGACCCTTCAAATTGGCCCAGGTATTAATTGGAACATCCACCAGCAGAACAAGAACAAGGCATATCAGATTAACTGAACTCTTAACAGGGCATAGCAGATTAACAGAAGGTATCAAAAAGAAGAATCCCAAATAAGTAAAAACAGTTCTATCGACCGCGTGGTTAACAAACAGGGCATAGCAGATTAACTGATCCAAATGAAGTGGCCCAATTAATAGAAGAGGAAATGGCCCAAGAAGTCCAGACAACACTGTCCATTTTCCAACAGAAAGTTCCTGCAGATGGGTCAACTTTAAATAATAAACTGTTTTGATTGGTAGAGAACCAGCCCATGGGACACATATGGTTGGAAAGCCCTATGAGTCTAGTTTCATACGCTTCAATCGGGTTGTCGTTTGGTTTGTCTAGAATGAGTTATGTCTGTTTAGCTAGAAGGTGTCAGGAATAGCAGATTAACAGAAGGTATAGCAGATTAACAGACCTCGGAAATAAGGTACTGCTCATTGCTGAGGACTTTGTGATCACTAGAAAGGCCTAAATCTAAATCTGTGACAGACAAAGTCAAAAAGTACTACTCCGTCCCAAAATGAGTGTCCATTTCAAGAAGTTACTAAATTTACCTTCAACAAATATCATATTCCAATGTACACTAGTAATACTACAGCAAGTAAGAATACTTATGTATATTCAACTAAAACTGCATATAGAAAGTCGTTTGCTTTTTTTCCAAAATCTCTCTCAATGTTAAAATAGACACTCATTTCGGGATGGAAGAAGAAATAATTGGTCCCTCTTACAATATAGAGTTGATTATAATCTGTAAACAAGATTAGATTTCCTATGCTGGAACATCTGACTATTAATCAAACTTCATAGTTAAAGAGAAAGCGGCTTTAATAAGAGATCATTAAGATTAATAAGACTAATAAACAATCGCATGATAAGATGAAGCTAGTAACTAAAAGTAAACAATATCAGAAATGAGATATGACCTCGCAAATGATGAAGTACCTTATTTCTGCATTCAACTCAAACATTTTGCCAATAAACTGGTCACTGCATAACAATAAGGAATAAATTAGAATAATTTTATTGCTAGCAGACTTCATAGTATTAATACCGTAATTAGAGGACTGTACCATAACGCAGCTTCTTCATTCTGCAATCAATACAGACATAAAGGTTTATGCAGTTAAAAAAGACAAACATCAGTAGTGCGTAATAAGGTGAAATGACAAGCAAATAGTGATTGAATTTATTCTATTTAGCACCTTGAGAGCCTCTAAATCAGATCCAACTGTTGAAACCTCATCCTGAATCATAGAAATCCTAGACTGCGAATCATCGTTCAAATGCCAAATCACATGAGGACATTCAATCAAAACAGACTTGACAGTTTGTAATAAATTAACTATTAATCACACCAGTTTTATTTAGGCATACGATCAAGCAGAGTAAATAAAGAAGACGATATCATAAAAATTGTGTGATTAAAACCTCTAGGGATTGAATAGAAGCATCATTAACAGCCAACTCGACTTCATGTCCTTTAAGCTCTTGTTCAACACTATCTTTCAAACGCTTAGCTTGTTCGAGTTCTAAATTTGAGGCCAGCTCCACCTCCAGCTCTTGAATCTACTTCTTGTGGTTCCCTGCTCTGCAATGGTGGAATTGTGAGTGCCGGAACATACTCATTCAATCAATCCAAATATCATAATTTCGATTAGCGAGAAAATACTTGAAATAAGAGGAAATCGATCGAAAAATTTCAAATGAGATTGACAAAACGAAGAACCACAAACGAACGTATTTTTGTTTCAAATTTTCTAGGGAAACCAAGAGAATAATGTGAAGGAGATTAGGAAAACTTACCTCTTTGAGATTTTTCAGAAGCGAAGTCACGGATTAGGATTAGAAGTTGCTTTGGGGGATCACTTCCTGCCACTGAGTAGACATGTAGAGAGAGAGAGAGAGAGAGAGAGAGAGAGAGAGAGGAGAGAGAATGGCGAAGCGGAATCAGGAGGGAGTATAGAAAGACCCGTTCCTTAGGAAGCGTTTATTATTAAAGCGCTTCTAATAATCGCTACTTAAGCTTTTATTAAGATAACTCTTCCTTAATATGCACTATATTAGTTATTTATTTATTTTTTTCCCTTGATTATTAAATTTAAAAATGTGGATGTGCTATGTAAGTGTACATCTTACATAGCGTTTTTTAAAAGCGCCATCTAAGATGTGTTTCCTAAGATCCAATTTGTACTAGTGGAAGAGGAAGAGGAGGAGGAAGAGAACACGAGCGTGAATGAGAAGAAAAGAAAAGGGTTTTCACTTTTCACTCGTGGAACAGAGAGAAAAGAAAAGGTTTTTCTAGTGGTTTAATTTAATATTTTATTTTTTTCATATATAACGCGATTGCAAAAGCAGTCGCCTTTTAAAAAAAATCCAATTTTTAAATTGTTTAATTTAATATTTTTATAAAACGCGATTGCTAATGCAATCGCTTTTGATAAATCCAATTTTTAAATTGTTTAATTTAATATTTTTATAAAACGCGATTGCTAAAGCCATCACCTTTGTTAAAAATACAATCGTGTTAGAATTTCACATTTCCGCGCCCGGACTACGTTCTTGATGCCAAAGGAAAATCAAATATGTGATGGCATCCGTGACTGCTTAGCCATCACGCTAGCCTAATGTGACTGCACTAAATGCAGTCACAAAGGCCATCTCCTTATATGCTCAAACGCGACTGCTTTTTTTGCCATCGCCAAAAGCAATCGCGAAAAGCCAGTTTTCTTGTAGTGACCTCAACCGATGGCAAAAATGCCCAAGGTGAGTTTGTTTGCTACAACTGTAGAAAACCGACCATATTGCTTCTAAATGCCCTCAACCTAAGTATGAATTCCTTAGGAAGAAACCCTTTAGGAAAAATCCCAGATCCAAAAGCTTAGTAGCCGAGGAAGGAACAGAGAAGGCTATGCCTGTTTGGTTTGAAACCGACTCAGAGGATGATAATACTGATGACTCGGATGAAAATACTGATGTCAGTTTTGTAGTTCTTGATGGAACTGAATCTGGACCCATTCCTTTACAGTCACTAATCTATAGACATGCCACTGACCAGTCAAGCACATACAATGACACCACCACACCTTTGAGAACTCCCTTGTCATATTATGACGAACCTATACCAAGGGCTGACAATCCCTACAACTTCAAAATCCAAAGTACAGGTGGAGCTCTCTATGGTTAAAGCAAAACCCCTCCTACTCTCAGACCTTTGATTCAACTAATGCAATCGACCTTTCAAACCCAGGCCCAACCGATTCAATTCAAAACCCAACTTGTATTTGAACCTCGACTGATCCAATTCCAGAAAACCTTAACTGACATAAGCTCCCAACCGATATCCTCCTTACCTAATTTTGATCCTAACTTTGAGCCATCATCCTCAACCTATCAACCAACTGTTGACCCAATGCCTAACTTGTCAAATTCTGATATGGCAGAGGTGATGACTGAACTCTTTTCTGATTTTGAAAAATTAAATAATGTTCACAAAGTTATGGCTGCTGATTTTAAAAGAATCTCATCTGAAAATGACACTCTTAAAACAGAGATAAAAGTTTTGAAAGAAAACAAACAAGAGTCAGATCAGTTGAGAAAAGAAAATCAAGATCTCACATATAGGCTCAATATTTGTCTAAGTCAAATTGTTGATTTAGTTTCAAGAAACAATTCTCTCTCTAAGACTATTGATTCTTATTGTAAATCAAAGGCTGCTGTTGAGACAATCCAACAAGACCAAATGTCTTATAATGACCAATCTGATTTAGGATTTAACTCCAGCAATAATGACAGCAAAGACAAGACAGTTATTAAGTCTTTCACTGAGAATCTAATGGATAAGTTTGATGACAGTCTATCAGACCTGCTGAAGAAAAGTACTATTCGTACTTTTGGTGCTGCTCCACTTACTTACCCTAAAGTGAAGGAACAGATCAAGGTCAAGAAGGTTGACAAGAACAAGTCCAAATGGACTAAGGTAGCTGATCCTAAGTTAGGACCCTATGTCCCACTTGGTGATGGTAACAACAAAGCTGGTATTCACATTGCTGGTCAGATTGATGGTTGAGAAACCTCAACTGGTAACAAAGCAGCTCAAATCGGTCATGGAAGTGCAACCAGTCAGACATTTGTCACCGGCATTGCCTCCAGAACCGGTAAGGCTGCATCAATCGGTAAAGGGATTTCCAAACCCCAGCAACCTGCCAACAAAGGAAAAACCAACACCTTTGTTCCAAAGGTATTTGTTCATGCTCAAATTTCTAAGCCATCTGAAGCAGTAATTAAGTCGAATGTCAACTCATCTCCTCATAGCATGTTTCGATTAAATGTGTTAATTGTGGAGATTACTATCACAAGGCTTATGAATGCCTCTTGAACCACCTATCTGGACCCACTGAACCACAAAGCTCAAGTGGTGGCCAGATATGGCTGCCAAAAAGGAACTAACTCTTTGGACCCAAAAGAATAAGGGGGACCATAAGCTTATTATTTTATTTTAGGAATGCTTTATGGCCTCAACCGATGCAAGTAAGGATGTTTGGATTCTGGACAGTGGATACTCAAGGCATAGACTAGACATGCTAATCTCCTTACTGATATTGAAGAAGCATTAGGTCCTCTAGTTGTCTTCGGTGACAACGCAAAGGGTAAAATTGTAGGTTATGGATCCATCATAAGAGGTACAGTTACCGTACAGAAGGTATCTTTGGTGGATGGTCTTAAACATAACCTTCTCTCCATATCACAATTCTGTGATAAAGTTATGCATTGTGTTTTTACTTTTTCCAACTGTTATGTCAAAAACATTGCTACCGAAGAAACTCTCCTCACTGGACAAAGAAAAGGTAACATATATGCTATAAATTTAAATGTTGTTTCTAGTGTTACTAATTTTTGTTTTGTAGCAAAGAACACCAGTGAGAATTCATGGCTATGGCACAAGAGACTCAGTCACTTGAATTTCAAATATTTATCCAAGCTAGCCAATGCAAATTTGGTCACCGGCTTACCTCAACTGCCTGCTGATCATTGAAGGAAATGTAGAGCATGTCAGCTAGGAAAGCAACATAAAATATCATTCCAAAGCAAGCCCTTCATGTCCATATCTATGTGCCTCCAACTGCTACATATGGATCTATTTGGCCCCACAACAATTGCCAGTTCAGGGGGAAGCAGATATGCCTTAGTTGTTGTAGATGACTTTTCAAGATATATTTGGGTGGAAACGTTCAGCTCAAAGATGACACTTATGGAGTTGCCACCAAGCTTTTTCGTCCACTTCAAACTCAAAAGGAATGTGAAATCACCAGTATGAGATCCGACAATGGAACGAAGTTCAAGAACAATGGCATTGCCCAGTACTGTGATAATCACAGAATTGATCACAACTTCTCAGCTGCTTGAACACCACAACAAAATGGTGTTTTTGAGAGGAAGAAAAGAACTTTGATCAAGGCTGGGAAAATGATGATATCTGAAGCAATACTACCCAAGTATTTTTGGGTCGAAGCTATCAACACAGCATGCTTCACTCAGAATCGGTCTTTGATCAACAAGTTTCACAACAAGACTCCTTATGAGCTTTGGCGTGACAAAATTCCCAACATAGGTTTCTTCAAGATAATCGGCTGCAAATGTTACGTTCTTTACAATAGTAAAGAATACAGAGGTAAATTTGATGAGAAAGCCGATGAAGGTATCTTGGTTGGTTATGCCAAACATAGTAAGGCTTTTAGAGTATTTAATAAACGCTTGTTGAAAATTGTTGAATCTGTTCATGTTACTTTTGATGAATTTGATTTTCTAGAGTCCGACAAGTCTCCAAATAGTACTAATGATTCAGGTGTTTTTGAGACAGGTGAATCCATCAACTCTAACTCCAATCAAAACTCCAATTCCAATGCAAATCAACCTCCAACTCATAATTCATGCTTACCAAGTAGAGTAACCGATAGAACCCTAGTTGATGACTCATTCTTCCCTCAATCAGTCAGAAGAGAAACCAATCCTCAAAATCCCTTGACCGATCCATTACCAGCTAGTCCCTCTATCAATGTTCCTATTGCACCACCTGAACCTGAACCAATTTCAAATAATATACCTTTTTCTTCACATCAACATGAAACTCATCATCTGTCAACCTCACCATCTCCTAACCGATCCCCTCAATCAGTCACACCTTCCTCAACCGATTCTACTCCTCCCTTAGAAACCTTAAGACAAGAAACGGTAAGGCAAGACCTTCCAAGGGAAGTGAGACCAGCTAGAGGTCACCCAATAGAAAATGTGATTGGTGATATTTTTGGTCCAAGAATGACTAGAGGCCAATTGAGGAGTATGGAAGAGCAACACAGTCTATTCTCCTCTGCAATGGTCTCAAAAATAGAACCAAAGAAGATAGAAGAAGCACTTAATGATCCCAACTAGATAGAAGCTATGCAAGAAGAACTCAATCAGTTCGGCAGATGCAAAGTATGGGAATTAGTGCCTCGCCCTAATGATCAGACTGCGATTGGAATGAAATGGGTTTTTAGAAATAAATTGGATGAGTCTGGAAAAATCACAAGAAATAAAGCAAGACTTGTAGCAAAAGGGTACAGATAAGAAGAAGGAATAGATTATGATGAGACTTTTGCCCCTGTTGCTAGATTAGAAGCCATTAGGTTGTTCCTTGCCTATGTTGCCTACAAAGAGTTCAAGCTATACCAAATATATATGAAGAGTGCCTTTCTAAATGGAGAACTTAAAGAGCTAGTATATGTTGATCAACCTCCCGGGTTTGAAGACTCCAAGAAGCCTAATCACGTCTACAGGTTAAACAAAGCATTGTATGGCCTCAAGCAAGCACCAAGAGCATGGTATGCAACTCTTTCCAAATTTTTACTTAGTGAGAAGTTCGAAAGAGGTAAAATCGATATAACCTTATTTATTGCAAAGCAATGTAAACTTATACAAGAGATTTGAGAAACTTATGCAAAGAAAATTCCTAATGAGCAGGATTGGAGAACTAACCTTCTTCCTTGGACTTCAAGTCAAAAAACTCAAGAAGGAATCTTCATCAATCAAGCCAAATGCACCAATGATCTTATCAAGAAATTTGGACTTGATTATGCTCATCCTCAAAGCACTCCAATGGCTATAAATGTACATCTTGATAATGATGAGTCTGGTAAGAAAGTAGATATGACACTTTACCGAGGTATGATTGGATCTCTACTTTACTCGACTTCTAGTAGACCAGATATCATGTTTGCCATATGTGTATGTGCTAGGTTTCAAGTTGTTCCTAATGAATCTCACCTTCAACCTTTAAAGAGAATCATAAGATATCTTGTGGGAACTGTTCACTTAGGTTTGTGGTACCCTAGAGATTCATTTTTTACATTAATTGGCTATTCAGATGCTGATTTTGCAGCTTGTAGGGTCGCAAAGAAAAGTACTAGTGGGACTTGTCAATTTCTAGGTCACCTATTAGTTTCCTGGTCATGTAAGAAGCAAGCTTCAATTTCCACTTCTACAACCAAGGCTGAGTACATAGCTGCTGGAAGTTGCTGCTCACAAATCCTTTGGATGAAGCAACAACTTGTGGATTATGAAATTCCTACAGAAGTTTGTCCCATCTACTGTGACAACTCCTCAACTATCTCAGTCTCCAACAATCCTGTGAAAAGGGTAACATTGTTGTTTTTCAAAAGTTCATACTGATTATCAGTTAGCTGATATTTTGACAAAACCCTTAGACATTAAAAGATTTGAATTCCTTAGAGGTGAACTAGGCATGATTGATATTCGTGGATAAAATGTGCTAACTTTGCTATTTGTGTAAGCTCTCAACTGATCAAAAGGGGAAATCCCAATTTTATCCCTCAATATACCATAGCTGCTCAACCTTAACCGATAGCAACAAAGTTCTCAACCGGTCACTCCCCTGACCGATCATATTTCTCAACCGGTTACAAGTTGTAACCGGTCAAGCCTTCATGCGTTTGCTAAATCGGTCACAACGTTCAACCGGTCAACCATTGCTCAACCGACAATGAACTGCGGCCGGATCCAATTCATTTTAACCGACTCGTCTGGCCCCTGCTGTCTTTTCAGTCGCTCTCTAACACACAACAATGGGTTGTTACCAACCTTTTCCTTTCCTAGGTAGATCTTTAATTTTGATCAAAAAGGTAATCTCTATATCATTCTTATTTATCGAAAGGTTATTCTTTTTGTTCATTATTATGTTTAAAATTTAACTGTTGCGCACATGACCCTATTTTTAAGCTTCCATATTTAAAATCATGTTTCTTTATCCCTATTTTTAAGAAATTAGTTAAAACGTTTAAACTAATTATGCTCCGCCCAATAAACACCTCTTCGTCTCTTTCGTACTCTCTCTTTTCTCTCTCCCTATAAAAGGAATTCATAAGCAAACCTTTGAAACTTTCGAAACCTTGAATTCTCAAACTCTCCCTATTCTCTCAAGATCATTCTTTCTGCAAGATTCAAATCTTCAACCGGTTAAGGCTCTAACTTCATCAGAAGTTCACCAATTCTTCATGTTTCACCCATATTACCTCAATCTTTTCTGGTAACACTTAGATCATATAAAAGTTTTTCTAGGTTATGAAAATTTTCTTATTTGTATAACTTATAAAATGTTCTAACTTAAAATGTTTATGTTTTGATGTTTGATTCTTACAGATGGCTCCTAAATCATCAACCTCAAAGAAAGACATTTACGGAGGTTACATTCTACCAATTAGCTTCTTCGAATCCGAAGAAGGAAAGCTTCTTAAGGCCATTCTTTCTGGTGTCGGGGCTCTACCATTTTTGTTGCCTGAGGGTTCTGAGGATATCTATTTTGAGCTCATAAATGAGCTATTTGATAATGGTGTTTTGGATGAGAATGCTAAGGCTGGAGATCACCACAAGAAAAATAGCCTTTTGTGACTGCTTTCTGTGATGGCTAAAAAAAGCAGTCTCCATAGACCAGATAAGGAGACATAAATAAAAAGCAATCACATTACCTTAAGGAGATGGCAGTGCAATCACATGTGCAATCACGTTTGGTATTTTTGTCTGGAGCGCCAACGCGGGAAAAAAGGAGGGAATATGAAAAATCAAACGTGACCGCTTTTTTAAAACTGTGATGACTTTTGCAATCACGTTTGATTAATTATATAATTTAATAATATAAATACATGAACAAAATAATTTTAATAAAAGGTGACGACCAATGCAATCACGTAATACCTTAAATGATATAAAAAAATAAAATAAGAAATAAATCTCATCTCAGATACCTAAATAAATCAAGCGCCCCTCTCTCTATCCGCTTTCTATCTCTATCCGCTCTCTCCCGTCTCTGCTCCCCGCTCTGCCTCTCTCCGCTCCAGTAGTCTCTCCCGCTCTGTCGTCTCTCCTCTCAGCCTCTCTCCGCTCCGGTCATCTCTCCCTCCGGTCGTCTCTCCCTCCGGTCGTCTCTCTCTCTCCGCTCGTAGTCTCTCTCTCCGATCTGAGCCAGTTAAAGAGGTATAATTCCCCTCATATTTTGAGTTTTAACTACTACATTTAAAGTCTAATGCAACGCCTAAATTTGTTGCCATAGAGGCCAATCTTTGTTGCATTAGCTCTAATGCAACGTCAGAGGACCCTCGCATTCTGTCCCGTGGCATTAGGTCTAATGCAACGAAGAACTAATCTAGTGCAACGACATTTTATTTGTGTTGCATTAGAGTGACATCTAAT
Organism: Adenophora triphylla var. japonica; assembly: GCA_022495995.1. Lineage (NCBI taxonomy): Eukaryota > Viridiplantae > Streptophyta > Magnoliopsida > Asterales > Campanulaceae > Adenophora > Adenophora triphylla. The sequence continues at coordinate 273,808 of JAFEMH010002572.1, read as the reverse complement.
GCAACGGGCCGTTTGGTGAAATAATGCAACGGTAATTCTCTAATGCAACGATAATGATATATAATGCAACAGCTCGTTTGGTGAAATAAAACAACGGTTCTTTTCTAATGCAACGATTTGTTAGGTGAAATAAAGCAACAGTCCTTTTCTAATGCAACACTTATAAAAAAAATTGATAAGCACCTGATGCAACAGCTACATAATTGTAATAATAATAATAATAATAATAATAGTAATAATAATAATAATAATAATAATAATAATAATAATAATAATAATAATAATAATAATAATAATAATAATAATAATAATAATAATAATAATAAGCACCTGATGCAACAGCAACATGGATTTGACCATTTTGATTCGAAATTGGTCTATAAGTATACAAATATTGCGTCATGTATGAATTTAAGATAGTTTGATTTGATTTTGAAAAGTCAAATTTTGACTGTTTTGGTATATTTTGTTGGTGTATTTTTGTTGATTAGCTAAGTTCTCGATTTGGGGTTTATTTTTAACCCAAAATTAGGGTTTAATTCCTGGTGTTCTTCCCCTAATTTTCATGGATTTCCAATGTGGTTTTCCTTTTGTGTTGATTTCGCTGCGTCAAATATGGACATATTACCAAGTCTTCCAAGTTATTGTGTATCAGATAGGCTGTGTAAATCAGACTATGCTCCAAATTGACGAGAAATTTGTTACATGCCATCCTTATTTGCATCTCTTAGACTCTTAGTGGTCGTTGACTGTCAAAAGTCATTGTATGATGTTTATGTGCATACTGTATGTTCTTTCTATACATTTGCTGGGATAAGTGGGGTTATGACCCAATACCCCCACTTATCCTAGCAAATGAAGACAACACATTGTTAAGTTGCTCTGAGGTTCTTGATATTTATTTTAACTCATCATTATCACTCCTGTAATGTTCTTAGTAGAGAAATTCCACTCGTCTCTGTTGGACCTCCCACTCTAATTTATCCTAGAAAATGAAGACACTTGCCTGACACATTGTTAAGTTGCTCCGAGGTTCTTGATATTTATTTTAACTCATCATTGTCACTCTTGTAATGTTCTTAGTAGAGAAATTCCCCTCTTCTCTGTTGGACCTCCCACTCTAATTTGTTGTTAAGTGAGGTTTTAGGCTTCCGTTGATTATTGTTGTTTATTCTTCACCCTCTAATCATTTTCCCTTTGGTTAATCTGATAATATTTGCATGTGTTATGTGCGTTGACTTCTGATTTGATCACATCTTCCTTGTGTTTATTCTTTTGATCTCTAATTTATTTTCCTTTTCTTCTTATAATCAATTTTAATTGATATTATTTTCTTCTTAAGTTTTTAAACTCTTTTGTCAAGCTAAGATATTTTGAATAGTGGATTTTTTGTCTTTTTTTTTTTTCAATACAAACTTTTTTTTCCAATAAAATGCTTGCATTCTGGCATGTCATGATGCTATGGTTTGTTAAGTGCAACTCGTTTTAGTCAAGTTTAAATACAATTTATAATTTTTTTTTTCAGGAATCATGTCTAATTGAGATTGGATGTATGTGAATTTGAATGATAAGTCCCACCGTGCAATATTTATTAAGGGGGTAGAAGAGTTTCTGGACTTTGCATTTTCGCACCTTGAGTGTGTGGAGGATGGCATGATTCGGTGTCCATCTACCAAATGTGATTTTAGTTGTTACAAAACAAGAGAATATGTACGTATGTGTCTACTTTTAAATGGATTTGTTTCTGACTATAAAAGGTGGAGTAGACATGGGGAATCTGACATTGAGAAGGATATTAATATTGAGGATGAGGGAAATAATGAGAGTTAGGCTAATGAAATGTTAATGGAAGCCGCGGGTCCAAACTTTGAGCCCTATAATGAGAATCCTAATGTTCAATCTAAAATGTTTTATGACTTGTTTGAGTCTTCTAATGAGCCGTTGTGAAGGATTGTAAGTCTTATACCACACTGAGTGCCATAAGTCAGATTTTACACTTTAAATCTGAGTATGGCATACCCAATAAAGGCGTAGATCAAATACTTATGTTTATAAAACGTATGCTACCGGAGGATAACAAGCTACCTGATTCTTATTATAAGTGTAAGGCAATGATGAAGGGTCTCGGTCTTCCTTGTGAGAAAATACATGCATGCGAAAATGATTGTGTCTTGTTTTGGGGAAATAATAAAGACTTGAAAACATGTCCTGTGTGTGGTGAGCCTAAGTACAAAATGTTAATTTGATGTTGCCGTAAGGAAAAGACGTAAGCCTATTCCGAGAAAGGTCTTACGTTATTTTCCACTTATTCCTAGGCTTCAAAGACTTAACTTGTCATCAAAGACAGCTGAACATATGAGGTGGCATGGTGTAAAGCGTACGATTGTTGAGGGTGAGCTTAGGCATCCGGCTGATGGTGAGGCTTGGAAGGATTTTGATCGGCAATATCATTCCTTTTCTGCAGAGGTTCGTAACATTAGAGTTGGTTTGGCAGATGGGTTTAACCCATTTAGGCACTCGAGTAAGCCTCACTCAACATGGCCAGTGTTCATTATCCCTTATAATCTCCCACCATGGATGTGTATGAAGCCAGAATACATGTTTATGCCTTTGGTCATTCGTGGTCCTAAAAGCCCAGGTAGAGAACTTGATGTATATTTGGGGCCATTGATAGATGAGTTAAAGACATTGTGGAATGTAGGGGTTGACACCTATGACATTTCACTCAAACAAAATTTCAACATGAGGGCTGCTCTAATGTGGACTATTAGTGACTTTCCTGCATATGGTATGTTATCCGGGTGGAGCACACATGGAAAGAATTCATGTCCTTGTTGTTTAGATACTAGTATAGCTTTTAACTTTACGGAAGGCAGAAAGCCGTGCTACTTTGGGAGTCATCGTCGATGGTTGAGTCCTAAGCATAGATGGCGGTCTGATAAGCACAAGTTTAATAATAAAGTTGAGCGTAAAATGGCACCCCGAAGAAAAAGTGGAGATGAAATTTTGGCTTATGTAACTGAATTTGATTTGATCACCTTAGGGAAAGGGAATAATAGTGATGAAAAAACTTGTGGGTTTGGGGTTGTTCATAATTGGACAAAAAAAAGTATTTTCTTTGATTGCCATACTGGAGTAAACTTTTGATTCGACATAACTTAGACTTGATGCACATTGAGAAGAATGTTTTTGATAATATTTTTTATACTGTAATGAATGTTAACCAAAAAACCAAAGACAACTTAAAATCTCGCAAAGATTTAAAAATTCTTGGCATTAGAGCAGAATTGCATCCAATAGAGAGGCAAGATAGAAATCCGATATTGCCAAAAGCCAAGTACACATTGACAAATGAACAAAGCAAGCAAGTGTATGAGTGGTTACAGTTGCTAAAAGTACCAGATGGGTATGCTGGATATATTTCTCGGTGTGTTAACCCGAGGGAGTGCAAGATATCTGGGCTTAAGAAACATGATTGTCATGTTTTAATGGAGAGATTCATGCCAATTGCCTTTCGTGAATTCTTACCCAAGGAAGTCTGGGAACCTTTAAATGCATTGAGCCAATTTTTTCATGGTATATGCTCAAAGGTATATAAAGAAGAAGAGTTAAATAAGCTTGAATCAGGTATAGTTGAAACTTTATGTAAGCTTGAGATGATTTTTCCTCCTTCTTTCTTTGATTCTATGGAGCACCTACCAATTCACTTGGCATATGAGGCCAAATTAGGAGGGCCGGTGCAATATCGCTGGATGTATCCATTTGAAAGGTAATAACCTATAGTGTTTTCAACTTTCCTTTTGATTTTTTTTTCAACTAGAAAACCAATTCATGATATTTTCTCACTTAATATGTGTATATATATTTCTTTTAAATATGAAGGTGCATGCAATACCTTAAAAAAAAAGGTGCGCAATAAAGCTTGTCCAGAAGGCTCCATTGCAGAAGCATATTGGATTGAGGAAATTGTCAACTTTTGTTCTCATTATTTTGACTCTAGTATTCTTACCAAGTTCAATAGAACCGATCGAAATGATGATGGGGGTCAACAAGAATATGAAGGAGAAGTACCAGTTTTTGCACCAAGTGGTCGTGCCTTAGGCAAGGGAAAAAACCGTTGGTTGTCATGTGAAGAACTTAGGGCTATATCCTTATACATCTTACTCAACTGTGATTATAAGAAAGCTTATGATAAAATAAAGTAAGTATCTCTTTTGTAACACAATTTAGAACTAAAATTCATTAATTTAATCAATATTCTAATATATGAGTTGTTTTTAAATCTTATTTCCAGTGAACATAGGGCTTTAGTGAAAGAGCTTCATCCGAATATGTCTGAATTGCAAGTAGATCAAGAACACTACTCTACCCTAGTTGAATGGTTTCATCAGCAGTTTCAAAAAGACAATGATCTCCATTTGAGGATATTAGCAGAGGGGCCCCATAGAAATGTGATTAGTTATAATGGCTTCAATGTTAATGGGTTTCGCTTTCATACAAAGAAAATGGAGAAAAGAAAGGCAACTCAAAATAGTGGAATTTTAGTCTAAGGAAGTAATGAAGACTATTATGGACATTTAGAGAAGGTCATTGAAGTAGGTTACTATGGAGGGAACACAATTTTCTTGTTTAAATGTGAATGGTATGATACAAAAAAAGGGGTTGAAGTCGATAAGTATGGATTTACCAAGGTGAATACAAAATCAAGACTAAGGTCATATGAACCTTTTGTGATTGCATCTCAGGTTTTTCAAGTGTTCTATGCAAGTCCTGTGTCAAAAAAGGAAGGCTCGTCAACTGTTATTTTGACTAAAGCAAGGAACACTTATGATGTCGTGGAAAATGAGCATGATGAAGTTGCAAACACATATCAGGAGAATGAGATTCTTGTTGTAAATTCATGTGAGTTTGACCGTGAAGATGATAATCTTACACTCCACGATGACTCCCATCCAGGATTTGAAGTTGAATATGATAATGACAATGAAAGTTTTTTTACTCATGATGATGATGGTTTCCTCAATGATGATGATTCCATCGATAATGATGATAATGAGGAGGATATCCCCAGTGACGCCGATGATTTTGGTGATGAGAACAATGATTGCAGTGAAAATTACTAGTATGAATCCCTAATCAATCTATATATAAATATTTCAGTCCTATATAATTACTAATTTGTGATATTGGTGGTTTCTTTAATCAATCTATACATAAATATTTCAGCCCTATTGAAATATTTTTTTCTTTTCTTTCTCAGGCATAGCAATGAGAGGTAAAGGTGGAAAACAATCACATGGTAGAGGTTCTATGAGTAACAACCCCCTGCTGGTAATGGTATTCTTATCTAATTTTGGTACGATTTGTTATGGGATGACAAATACTTCTTTTATGAGATTAAGGAAAAGTGTTATTGGAGAATGTGTTATGAGTATGAAAAGTGAGTATGACAAGTGGGTCTTATGAATAAAGAAATGTTAAAAGATTTTCATTTTGGAAGTGTGTCTTTTTAAATGATATCAAAAATGAAAATTTGTGCCTTTTTGAATGGGACGGAGGGAGTAATTTGTAGTGAGACACCCTATGAAAAAAATGTGTAGTTCCCTATGAAAAAAATGTGTAGTTTGTAATGGGAAAGAGAGGGAGATATTTATTATGAAAGAAAAAATCAATTATTTCAGAGGCAGCCAGCCCATCAAGGAACTGAATTTTTTCATTGGCCATTGTAGCCCATTGAGGGAAGTTAATTTTTCGATTGGGCCGTGAAACACTATATAGAATCCCGAGTTTTACCACCATGGAGGTTGGTGAAGATGCAATCGAGGGAGATATTTATTATGAAAGAAAAGATTTTTTTTAATTTTTCGATTGGGCCGTGAAGATTTTTTTAATTGTCTTTACTGAAAGTGATAATAAGAGCATGTGAGATTCTATATATGGTTGATACTTGTTGTGTCCTCAAAACTTCTTTTTGTTTTTTGGTTTTGCTGGTATACGACCTCTGTCCCTAAATGAATGTCCAAAAAAAATCGAATTTCAAGAGCATTTGATTTATGGAGAATTTGAATATAATTGTAAGAGTTGTTACGACTATATGATCGTAGGGTTTACATAAGATGAAATTATGTCCTGTCTTTATGGAGAATTCTGCTCTTAAGGGTAAATTAAATTATGTGAATAAAAGAAAGGTGGCAACAATAGCAATAGCAGCAGGTATAAGATATGGGTTCCTAGGGTAAACCTGATTGGACTTATCAAACGTATAACCATTGCACAATATATACATGACCCTGTTGAGGTTATGTTCAGTAGCAGCACCTCTGTCAAAGTTTACCCAGACTGAAAAAAGGTGAAAGTCCATAATAGATAGTATGACTAACCAGCAATGATGAGCATTTGGTGATGCATGCTGGAAATATTTTCATGACCGAGAATGATCCAACCAATTTGAGTTACAAATTACCATACTAGAGTATTTCCGTTGTAAGACCATCTTGGTAATGCAAGCTTCTTGATGTTTGGTTCGTGCATGAAGGTATACCACCTGTTTCGATCACCGAGGAGATGGTGGTCAAGTATTTCTAGGTTCATGGTTTCTTTTGCTACTCTCTATTTCAATAAAAAAAAGAATGTATATGTCAATTTCCTTTATTTTATTACTATTGTTCTCTTTGAGTCTCTATACTTCTAGTGTACCTTACTTGGTCAGGAGCTTTGTACAAGTAAAATATGGAGTACAATGGCCATTTGTTGTTTGTGATTTTGTTCAGATACAACTGGAATTGTTGAAAAATCTTACTAACGAAATTAATTGTTTAACGGTACAGAGAAGCAAGTTTGCCAGTTGTATAGATTCAAGCAAACGCAAAAACTCATTCAGGCCAGCCAAATTTTCTCAGAGTAGCTATCATTGCATATAAAGATCTTGCAATATGTTTATTGTTGCTGAACAAAAAACTTATCATTGTTGTTGAAATGAAATGAGTTTTATGTATGGGCGTCTGCTATATATTTAACAGTTACTATAAAGAGTCTGTTGCTGCTTAAAAGGATCTTATCATTGCCATTATTAGCTAACAAGAAATTTTTGCATATTTTTCTTATAGGAAACTTATGCAAACAAATTACGTGAGGCAAATGGATTGGAGCCTGCAGATCCTGTGAATGGAGTCGATGATCCTGGCTTAAAATTATATGAAGAGGCTGTCGGGGGTGTAAAAAAAGGTAGGCTACCTGGAAGGCCCAATGAGAAGTGGAGCAAAAAGTCTGGTCATGTTTCATCCTCAGATTTTGTAACACAAGTTGCACTTCAGCAGTCCTCTCAAGAAGTGAAAAAATTAAAGGAACAATTAGCTGAAAGTGAAAGGAAACGTCTAAGGAGTGAAAGGAAACGTCGAAGGTATGAGGCCAATCAAAATGCAAACTATCAAATGTTGTATGAATATATGGTATGTCAAGCTGCAAAACATGGAGATCCACCTCCCCCTCGTCCTTTAAATTTCAATGCAAATTCTGGTTCTGAAGGTGCATCTAATACTCGTAATGATAGTTCTCCTACAAATCATGGTGATGATGAGATAGGCGATTATTATGAGACACCTGATGATGAGATGGGTACTGATGATAATGAGACAAGTGATGATGAGATGGGAGAAGATGAGATGGGTGAGCATTAGGATTATAGTTAGTATGGTTACTTGATCTTTCTTTTGGTTTGTGCTCTAGAGGGAGTATATACCCTTAGACTATTGATTTTTGAACATAATATGGTAGCTAGAATGGTTCTTGAACAAGTTTAGTAAGACATGAATAGTTTGTTAAATGTAATGGTGAATGTTATTTTGAGACAATATATTTAGTTTTAAATGATTAAAAGTTTGTTTTAAATTAAGTTTTGGAAATGTTTGTTGATTTATCAATATTAATTCATAATATTATCTAGTAACAATTATATTATTGTAATGAAACATTTAAGAACTAATGTGATGGCAAAACATCATTTTCATCCGGGATAAGGTGATTGCATTTTCAGTCGCCTTCTCTAAGCAAAGGTAATTGCATTTTCAGTCGCCTTTTCTAAGCAAAGGTGATTGCATTTCCAGTCACCTTTTCTAAGCAAAGGTGATTGCATTTTCAGTCGCCTTCTCTAAGCAAAGGTGATTGCATTTTCAGTCGCCTTACACAAGCTAACGAGATTGCATACCCAGTCGCCTTATACTAGCCAATGTGATTGCATTTGTGATTTAATTAATTAAATAAATAAAATTAAAAAACCCTTTACGTGACGGCCAAAAGCAGTCATGGAAAATAAGTTTCTAAGGTGACTGCTTATCCCGTCGCTTTAAGCTATTGCGAGAAGGGTTTACGCGACTGCCATGACGATTGATTTCCCAGTCGCCTTACCTTTTCGTGACTGCTTTTCGCACATACGTGACGACTTTTAGCAGTCACAAAAAGCCTTTTTTCTTGTAGTGGATACGCCTTCCATTATTTCAACGGTTGCTAGTGTACAAGTCACCTTCTCCCCAGCCTCTATATCTGAAACCTTCCCAACCTTGGCCTCAACATGTCCTTCAACTGTTCAGATGAAGAACATGGAGCTAGCCTGGCCCCAAATCAGAGGAACTGATCCCTTCGTGACAGGTGAAGGAAATAAAAAGGCAGACCTAGATTCACTCAACAATGCCTTGGCTGAGATAGTGGACCGATGCATCATCTGCAGGTCTGGATCACACCACTGCTTCACTATGATTCAGTGGGAGGCAATAGCTGCTATTATTCTGCAAAAGGACTTTAACTGGTGCAAATTATTCTTCAACATCATTGTTATTGCCTTCAGAAAATTTCAGAAAGAGAAACCACTTGCCAGAGCCAACTAGGTCAGGTCATGCCACTACCTGTTGACCAGTAGGGTGTTAACACTACCAGAAAAATATATTTTAGCGGCGGAAATTTCCGTCGCTAAAGTCAATATTCTGTCGCTAAAGTTTAACACCGACGGAAAAATTCCGTCGGTGGTCCGCTGCTCTCATGCCACCGTAGTGGTCCGGCGGACCAAATTCCGTCGGTATACTTTTGATTTACCGACGGAATTAATATTTCGTCGGTGATCTTTTGATATTTCCGTCGCTGAATTAATTTAATTTAATTAAATTTTTATTTCAGCGACGGAAATTTCCGCCGGTGAAATTAAAAATTTAATTAAAATGAATTAATTCAGCGGCGAAAATTTCCGTCGCTGAGATAATTTAATTTAATTAATTTTTAATTTCACCGGTGGAAATTTCCGTCGCTGAGATAATTTAATTTAATTAAAATATGATTTTCACCGGCGGAAATTTCCGTCGCTGGAATAAAAATTAAATTAAATTAATTCAGCGACAGAAATTTTCGTCGCTGTATTAATTAATTTTAATTAAATTTTTATTACAGCGACGGAATATTTCGCCGGTGAAAATAAAATTTTAATTAAATTAAATTAAAATAAATTGACATAGCGGCGTCCGTCGCTGGAATAAAAATTTAATTAAAATTAATTAATACAGCGACGAAAATTTCCGTCGCTGATAATGTAATAAAATAAAATAAAAAATTTAAAATATCAATAAACCAATTTTTTTATACCTGATATAACAATTCAATGATAAAACTAAAACTATAAATCTAAAAACCAAATATCAGCGTACCAAACTAAAAACCAAATATCACCATACCAAATCCGGTGGGGGGGTGTTGGGGCTCCCGTGGGTACCAAATTGGTGGGGAGGCGGGGCGGGGACATCCCAGTACCCAAAATATAATATACAAACAAATATCACAAATGTTATTACAAACAAGTATAAAATAGTACGAAATCAACTCGGGGGGGGGGGATTTAGGAGGCTGGAAATAATTACCCTGCTGCAGATTCTGCATCTGGGCCATCAATAAAGCAAATTTCCGTTCATTCTCCACATGACACTGATCACTCTCCGCCTGACGCCGATCACTCTCCGCCTGACGCTGGGTCTGAGCCTCCAAATCCTCCAAAAGTTGTGCCCTAGCCTCTGCAGCCACGCGTCTCTCCTCAGCCAGCTGAGCCTCCAGAGTGTCGATCCTCGAAGAATACCGAGGATCGGGCGTGAAAACATTCGCTCGACGGACGGTCGACGTCGATGGGCATTGCAGCCCGTAATCCCCCATCCCTAACACTCGGTCTCCTCTCTTTGGATGTCCATCCGAGGTGACCGAGCGCCAAACTTCAGGCATGAAAGGAACAGGCTGGCCTGGAGGAGTACCTTCGGGAACAACGGCGGCTTGATATGTACTCTGTCAAAATAAAACAAACAAATATAATCATATACACAATGTACATAAATAAATTTATATATTCAAAATCAAGTCATTTAAATATAAATAAATTTACTTACAAAGGCATTAGCAGAGCGATCGTCAACCCATTGCGGAGGTTGATCGAGCGATGTAGGAGATTGAACATGGGTGCTAACGAAAAAATCCAAAAAACTGACATCCGGGCCATGTTCCTTTTCCTATAAATAAAAGAAGCGAGATTATTATTTTAAAATTGTATAAATGCAACATTTAGCTTCCCATATTATCCTTGTGATAAAAAAATGTTCTCTTTAATCACTAAAGTTATGAGTATAATATTTACTAATTAATTCATTAGGATTTAGGGGTAATCTTAGAAAAGAAAACATACACTACATTTACACTAAAACCATGGATTTCATAGCATCAACATGGCTCCCAGCTAACATACGTACATAAACTGATTTAAAAGCATGCATACACTACATTTAAACTAGCATACACTACATTTACACTAAACCCTAAACTCTAACCCCCTACCCCTAAACCCTAAACCCTAAACCCTAACCCCTAAACCCTAAACCTTAACCCCTAAACCCTAAACCCTAAATCCTAAACCCTAACCCCTAAACCATAAACCCTATACCCCTAAACCCTAAACTATAACCCTAAGCCAAAACCCTAAACCCTAAATCTCAAATCTCATATATTTATACCCTAACCCCTAAACCCTAAACCCTAAATCTCAAATCTCATATACTTATAACCGTTTGAAATTTCAGTCAGTTTTTTAACGTTTCCAGTGAGTTTTTTAGAATTTCAGTCAGTTTTTTAACGTTTCCAGTTAGTTTATTAGAATTTCAATTAGTTTTTTAACATTTTCAGTCAATTTTATAACGTTTTCAGTTAGTTTATTTTAATTTCAGTCATTTTTTAACATTTTCAGTTAGTTTATTTAAATTTCAGTCAGTTTTTTAACGTTTTCAGTTAGTTTTTTAACGTTTTCAGTTAATTTTTCAAAATTTCACTTAGTTTTTTAAAATTCCAGTCAATTTTCTAACGTTTCCAGTTAAATTTTTTAATCTTTTCAGTTAGTTATTTTGTTAATTAGTTCTAAAAATAATTAAAAATTAAATGTTATAATCACCGACGAAATATTTCCGTCGCTGATAAATAAAAAAATAAATAAAAACAAAAATTATTTATCACCGACGGAATTATTCCGTCGCTGATTAATTAAAAATAATTAAAAATAAAATGTTATAATCACCGACGGAATATTTCCGTCGCTGATGAATAAAAAAAATAATAAAAAATTAATTTATCACCGACGGAAATATTTCGTCGCTGGTTTATTTTAAAAAAAAATTAAAAAATAATTAATTTCTACCGATGGAATAATTTCGTCGCTAATTAATTAAAGATGATTAAAAATTAAATATTATAATCACCGACGGAATATTTTCGTAGTTGAGAAATAAGAAAAAATAAAAAAATTAATTTATCACCGACGGAAATATTCCGTCGCTAGTTTATTTAAAAATAAAATTAAAAAATACTTAATTTCTACCGACGAAATAATTCTGTCACTGATTAATTAAAGATAATTAAAAATTAAATGTTATAATCACCGACGGAATATTTTCGTCGCTGATAAATAAAAAAAATAAAAAACAAAATTAATTTATCACCGACGAAAATATTCCGTCGCTGATTTATTTAAAAAAATAAAAAAATATTAACTTTTCCCCGACTGAATAATTTCGTCGCTGAGAAAGACCTAGCGACAGAATATTTCGTCGGTAAATCAGGCGCCAATCTTGTGGCGGTAATGAAACAAATATTCGAGGAATATTCGTTATTAGCGACGGACGTTAGCGACGGAATTCAATTCCGTCGGTAAAGTTGACGCCAAAATTATTCTGTCGCTATAGCATATTTTCCGTCGCTATATAGCGACGGAATGCTTCCGTCGCTGTTGATTTCGTCGCTAAAGCCTCAGTTTTTGGTAGTGTAAGAAGAATCCCTGCTATTCTTGCTGCCTCAGCCGGTCAGTCAAATTATCCTTAGACATTTGTTAAGAATTTTGATCAGTCTGATTGTGCAAGGATTATAAGAGAAGCCAAGATCTCAACCGGTGTAACCCAAACCAATGCTCAATCGGTTAAAAAGAAGAAGGCCTACAAGCCCAAAGTCAAGAAAACCGATAAACCAGAGACATCCAAACCTGTTACCACATTACCAGTTAAAAGAAAGTCAACCGATGAACCGGTTAGCAAACCTCAACCGGTCACTGCTCCAGCTCAACTAATTGCCTCTTCTGCTCAACCGATTGATCCTTCATCCTCTCCTCCAACAGCTAGACCAAGAAAAACTGCTAGAAAATAAGCACCGCTACCCTCTGTCCAAAAATCCCAAACACCTTCTACCTCATCCTCCTTGACAAAATCCAAACCAATCCAGAAATCATCCTCTCAGTTAGCTAGAGAAAATGCTGAGAGAAAGAAATTGATTGAGACTGATCTCACAACCTTTGCCCCTTCTTACCAAAATGGTTGTTCAATCAAAACTTCTTAACCGGTGAAGTCCCTATCACCGGCCTTGCCTCTCACCCATCGGTCAGAAAGTGCCAACCGATCAGAAACCCCACCTTCCACATATTTTACAACAACCCTTGGGATGTAAGTGACAAGCTTATTCCTTCTCCCAATTGAGTCTATCCTATTGACCACCTTCCCCCATTCCTCAGGAAGCTTCTACAGTTCCATGAGTTGAATAAGGATTCAGTTCCTGCTAGAGATATTCACAAATATGTAGATTTTGAGAATACTAATGAAGACAAGGGCATTTATTTGAGCAAAACTTGTCAATTAAGTGAGTATGATGCCTCTTTATCCAAGCAGGACCTGCTGAAGCTCTACAACCGGTTCATTGACTTGCTCCCCACCATGTGGAATGCTGTATATTTGGCTCAAGACCGGTTGCGCTAGGATATGATGGTTCATTCCGTCTGGACAGACTTCGCCATGCTCTATGGCATCCAAGACACTCTTCAAGAATCTGACCCTTATCAGTTGGGCAGATATGAACTTCCTGATGACCTCCTTCCTTCATTTGATTTGAACTAGTCATTCTCGGTCCAAGAAGAAACCAACTAATAAGGAATGTTATGGACTGGGTTGAAAATATGGTGGAAGTGGATAGAGAGCTTCAGGCAATGGGGAATATCAATTTGGCTAACTTCTTCTCCTTTGTCCACTTTGAAATTACCCGGATCGCGCGGGCTGCGAGTGAGCGGTTGTCTTTTGCGGATGTTTGAGACCTCTCTTTCGGGAAGGAGAGGAGTCGCCACGAGATTTTGTATTTTGAGCCCAAACGTTGAAAATGGCTTGGAAAAAGGTGTCGTTTTGTATTTTGATCCCAAACTTTGGAAATGGCTTTGAAAAGGTGTCGTTTTGTATTTTGAGACCAAACTTTGGAAATGGCTTTTAGTACCGGAAATTGATAGGTTCGGAGGTCACGTTACGTTTCAGTAAGAGTATTTTGAGATCACCCGAAACGCCTTGTATGACGAGTCTTTCTACCTTTCTCAAAATTGTGTGTGTGTGTGTTTGCATTTTTGAAAATAGGGGCTTGAATGACAAGCTTAATCTTGGTTTGAATGTCAAACGTTGATTTTATGAATTTTGGAAAAAGCGAGCGTTTGAATGACAAACGTCGTTTTTGGAGTTTTTTAGGAAAAGAGGTGTGAGTGGCGACTTTGAATCTTTTAACTTAAGTGTCAAATGTTGACTTTTAAGAAAAAAGCGTTTGAATGTCAAACGTCGGGTTTGAGTTTAAAGATGATCGTTTGGATGCCAAACGTCACTTTTGTGCGTTTTGAAAGAGAGTTTGAATGACGAACTCCGGTTTTGAATCGGGCATTACATTGTTAGCGATTTTATGGAAAAAAGTATTAAATGAGATGCGATCAACGAATCGTTTTGCGACTCGAACTTTGATAAGTAAATACTATCACGAGCCAAACGGCTCGGACTTGTAAATGACAGTATTTAAAGTGCGGTATCAACGGAATCAAACGATCTGAACATTGAAAATGCGATCGACGAGCCAAATGGCTCAGACTTGTAAAGTTGTGTAATTTAAATGACAATCAACAGATCAAACGATCCGGACTTGTAAATGACTATCACGAACCAAACGGTTCGGACTACGAAATTGTGAATCAACGGATCAAACGATCCGGACCGTAAATGACATAAAAGTAAAGAACGGGGCCGGAATGCCATTTTAACCCGAGATTACTTCTCTTACGGGAGAGAAGAGGATCTTGGACTAAAACGTATCGGACCCCGTAGACGATGTTACGTCTACATTTTAAAGATTTTCGACCGAAATGATTATAGCGACTGGCGCGTAAATCGAGACGGAATGAGTGTTTAGGGAGAGAGTGTTACCTATGGCTAGGGGTTGACTCTTTTGGCTCGGTTGACGTATACGGGATACGGTTTAGTGTTTGGAAGGGTGTTTTGAGGTTGTTTGGTTCGTGTTTGGTTGAAAAACGAGGTTTTCACGTAAATCGAGGCAAAACGGGGCTCGGGAGAGGGTAGGAAATGATTATGCCGTGGGCTTTGGTGAAAGAGATTAATATTTTTCCTCCTTTAAATGTTTTGACAGCCCTTGTATTTATAGGGTGATTTTGAAAAACAGTACAGACGGACTTATCCTCAATTTGGGGAGGTTTTGTGGTATTTTGGAAAATGGGATGACTTGTTGGCAATTCTGGTTTTGCCTGTAAAACAGTCCGGACGAACTGTGACTCAATCTCAGGGGCATTTTGGTCTTTTCCCTTTGAAATATGATTAATGTTGACTTGAGGGCCTTGGCATGTGTGCCACATGCCCCTGTGACTCACCTAGGCTAGAGTCCCGTTATTCTCGTTTTGTCCGTTTTTTAAATATATGTTCGGATAATGTCCGAAACGCCCCCGAAAAGTGCCAAAAAGTGCGTTTTTCATGAAAGCTGTACTTTTACGTGTGATAACGTGTGTTGAGTATGCTTTGACGTTGGGATGTACGGGTCAGTCCCGGGATGTCTCGTTGGCTTGAGAACGGGGAGTTTAACGGGTTCCGGTTAACCTGGAGCGGGCCAGTTAACGAATCCCGGTTAACTTTTAACGGATTTTGATGATCCGGATTTGG
Source organism: Adenophora triphylla var. japonica (assembly GCA_022495995.1). Lineage (NCBI taxonomy): Eukaryota > Viridiplantae > Streptophyta > Magnoliopsida > Asterales > Campanulaceae > Adenophora > Adenophora triphylla. The sequence continues at coordinate 258,296 of JAFEMH010002572.1, read as the reverse complement.
GTACTTACACGCTCTAACAAAAATAAGTGGACTTCCACTACTGATGAGGAGATAGAATAATTATTTAAGGATGGTGATGTTGCTGATGATGATGATAGTGGTGCTAACAGTTAGCAATCTAGCTCAGATTCTAGTTCTGATGATGATCAATTAGTTACTCCTCAACCGACTGCACTAGTTAGGAGCTTGGGAGGAGGCTTAATCGAGACGTCACCGGTTACAGCCTTGGGAGGAGGTAAAGATATTGTGACCGATGCCTCACCGTTTGTTTAACCGGTTGAGATGCCCTTAACCGATGGATCTACTGAACCGGTTATGGAGGAAAAGTCTGTTACTAATACTGTTGAGGAGATTGAGTTACAGAAGGCTATGGCAGCTAGTCTGTTTGAAACTGAATTCGATCTACAAAAGTCTTCAGCTGATGAGTTGGCAACTCAAGCATCCATAAAAGCATCTCTTTTGGTCAGTCAGGCATGTGCCTATATAAAGGGCAAATCAGTTGAGGAGGAGCCAGAACCAATTTTTGAGGAGGAGCCAACTACTTCAGATTTCTTTGAAGAAGATGATGAGATAGAGTTTAAGGCCCCTGAGCCATTTGAATATAATCATTTTGATGCCCATCCCCCTTCCTCATTTGACTTCTCAGTGGGCCAAAAAGATCTGATGTCCACTAGAAATTACTACACTTCTAGAGCATCCATTCCATGGCTATAAAATGAGATGTTTCTTTTTGATGTACATGAGAAGGTCTATAGAAGTTGCAAGTTTCAACTGATACCTATGCCTCCATCTCTAGGCGATGAGCTTCAACATCAAAGAAGGCAGAATAGAATGCAAGTGTTTATGGATGTGGTTGAAAATGTAAAAGTAGGAGCCCCTCCAGCTGATACCCCTCATCATCTGACCAAAACTAATGGACCAGGTGAAACAATCCTTAAATATCAAGCTCCCAAGATCTTACGGTTGAAGAAGAGACCGGCCCCTCCTAGAAATGCAAAAGTGATACCAGGTAAAGCCGATCAACAACTCATCCTAAACTTTCCTACTAAGAAACGGCCAACCTATTCACCGCTGCAACGACGTCGGTCAAGGATTATTCAGATTGGCGGTCAAGTAGTTCACCGGTTACCCCGACCGATTAAATCCTCCCTCTCAACCGCTAACATCTTTATCCGATATATGTCTCTCAACAATCGAATAACCAAAGTTCTAGAGTTGAAGACATTTTCATGGTCATTTGAGGTGACAAATATGGTGGGACTGATGCCCCAAGTGCCTCAGTTGTTTATGAGAAGAGATGATGGAAGTGCTATTCCTCAAAGTAACATATGACATGCCTTCCAGCTTCTAAATTTTTTTGAGGATGGGTTATCTGATCAGGTTAAGGCTACAAGCCATACCTTATGCCTCTATTGCTGCTGAGTTGATTGTGCAAGCTTTTGAAGAGGCCCCCGTGATTGAATGTGCTTTAAAGATGAGCCTAGAAAATAATGGGTTGATGGCTCCTATTTTGGATTTATCTGAGTCTTCTATTGATGAGCAAATTGAAATCTCCCCAACCAGTCAAGTTACCTCAATCGGTCGTCCTTCTCCATCCGTTCAAGCTCCAACCGATCAAGTTCTCTCTCCCTCAACCGGTGGTCCTATAACCAACGACCCTTCAACCGACGCCATAATGCATTCTCCTCTCCTATCGACTACTGAACCTGCTTCTGAATCCTTCACTGATGATGATCTACAAATACCAGCTATTGTTCAAGACCTGATAGAGTTTCATGATGCTTTGATTGATGGGCTAGCTAAGTCCAATCAGGAGGAGGAAGAAAGGAGATTATCTAGAATTAAAACTGGCTTTAGAATGGCTATTGGAAACTTTTTGGCTCAGTTGAATGAAAAAGACACCATAGCTAACCTTCTTACCGAACTTTCAAATGTTTGCTGAAAGCATGTCTGGCAAGTCAGATAGGAAGAAGAGGAAAAGAGATGAGAAGAAGGAAAAAGAAGCCAAGAAAGCCAAGAGATCAACCTCTGAACCGGTCACATCGGCTACACCAACATCAACTTCAAAGGACAAGGACTCAACCGATCCTGCTCCTGCTCGTGATAGTTAGAATGTAAACGATGACTTTTGTGCTTTCATTCCAACGAGTTGCAGCCTATTTATCAAAGCGAATTTCAATCCCTCAAACTTTTTTATTTCAATGTTTTGCTTTCTTGAATTTCCACTACAAGGAAAATCGATTTTAGCTACGGCAAATTCCGTAGCTAAAATGAAGATTCCGTAGCTAAATCGTGTTTAGCTACGGATTTGATCCGTAGCTATTCCGTGGATGCAGGTTTGTCGCTAAATTGGGCGTCGCTATTTTGTAGCTATTTTAGAGACGGATATATCCGTCTCTAATTTAGAGACAGATATGACCGTCTCTAAATTAGAGACAGATATGTCCGTCGCTAAATTAGAGACAGATATGTCCGTGTCTAAATTAGCTACAGATATGACCGTCTACGGATTAGCGACAGATTTTTCATCTCTATTTAAATTCTCGTTTTATTTTCGAACCATTTTAGCGTCGGATATTTCCGTAGCTAAATTGATATTTTTTTTAAAAAAAATTATATATATATTTAAAAATATATATTAATATATTTTAAATATATATATATATATTTAAAATATATTAATATATATTTTTAAATATATATTAAATCAGTCCCTTAATTTTTCTTATTCTCAAATCAGTCCCTTAATTTTTATTAATCTCAAATAAGTCCTTGATATTTCATAATTACACTTTGATCCCTAAACTTCTTTTATACTCAAACAGTCCTCACAAACTTCCACCACCGGCAACCATTCACCGCCGTCTAACCACCGGCAACCATTCACCACCGTCTAACCACCAGCAACCACCGCAATCCACCAACAACTTCAAAAAATTCAGATCTAGTATTGATTTAGAATGAATTAAAGGACAGATCTCAGACAATTTATTCAATCCCTCGACTTCTTCATCCGTTACCTGACCTCCAAACACCACCTTACTGATCCCATCCGACGTCTGTCAAATTCCACCCAAAAAAACAATCAAATCATGTAAAAAATCGTAAATATCACCATATTTCAAAAACCAAAAAGATATATGAACAGACCTGGGCAGCAGAGCGGGCCGAACCGTTGGCAGGTGAATCGGTGGGAGGAACTTCCGACCAAGTGAGCAGATCTGCGGTGGATGTGTGAGGCTTCCTTACCGGAGTAGCTCTCTCCATTTTACCTTTTTCCGGTTGAATCAAAACGAAGACAGTGATTGAAATGAGACGGCGGTGGCTGTGGTGGCGCCGGAGGAGGCTGAAGGGACGGTGATTGAAGGGACGCTGAGGGAAATGAGAGAGAGAGAGAAAACGGTGGTGGCGCAGGCGCTGGTAAATTGATTGAAACTGAAGAGAGAGTGAAATGGGGAGAGAAGAGAAATAGGCTGAGGGAGTAATTGTGTTTGTTTGAAATGTTTTGGGCCGTTTGATCGAATGTATTGAATGGCCAGATCTTGCTTTGACCCATAATCCCCGTGAAATTTTAAAATCCAATCAAACAATGCCACATCACACGTACTTATATTTATTTCACACTATATTATACACTAACTAAAATATTTATGTCTAATATTAAGAATAATAATATTTATTAATAAATTATTAATTATATAATTAATTAATTAATAAATATTAATATTAATTATATAATCAGTAATAATATTAATAATATTATTAATAATAATTAGTAATTTTTATTATTTTTTATTGAATAGGAAAAAATATTTTAGATTTTTTTATTACTGAAATTTACAAAAAGTTATCTAAAATATTTACATGCTTTTATTTGATTTATCCAAAATTTTAGTTATAGTAGTATGCCTAATATCAAGAATAATAACATTATCATATAATTAGTAATAATACTTAATAATAAGACTAATAATGATGTTATTGTTAATTATTCAATTATATAATTGAATATATTAATAATTATTATTATATAATGAATAATAATATTAATAATAACTAGTAATAATACATAACATAAAAAATAATAATGTTATTAATTAATGATAATACTCATTAATTTAATTATTTTAAATTTATTAATAATAATTTAATAATTTAAACTTCTAAGAAATATTAATATACCTAAGTAATAATTGATATTAATAAATTATAAAAAATACTTATTAACAATAACAATAATTTAATCTATAAAGAAAATAGTAATTAGTAATAATACTTAATAATAAGACTAATAATGATGTTATTGTTAATTATTCAATTATATAATTGAATATATTAGTAATTATTATTATATAATTAATAATAATATTAATAATATCTAGTAATAATACATAATATCAAACATAATAATGTTATTAATTAATAATAATACTCATTAATTTAATTATTTAAAATTTATTAATAATAATTTAATAATGTATAAGGATATAGGGTTTAGGGTTTAGAGTTTATGGTTTAGGGTATAGGGTTTAGGGTTTAGGGTATAGGGTATAGGATTTAGGGTTTGGGGTTTAGGGTATAGAGTATAGGATTTAGGGTATAGGGTATAATGTATAAGGGTTAGGGTATAGGGTATAGGGTTTAGGCTTTAGGGGTTAGGGTATAGGGTTTAGGGTTTAGGGGTTAGGATTTAGGGCATAGGATGTAGGGTTTAGGGCTTAGAGTTTAGGGGTTAGGGGCTTAGAGTTTAGGGGTTAGGGTTCAAGGTATATGGTTTAGGGTTTAGGGTTTAGGGTATAGGGTTTAGGGGTTAGGGTGTACAATTTAGGGTTTAGGGCTTATAGTTTAGGGTTTAGGGTTTAGGGCTCAGAGTTAGGGTTTAAGGTTTAGGGTTTATGGTATAGGGTATAGGGTTTAGGGTATAGGGTATAGGGTTTAGGGTATAGGGTATAGGGGTTAGGGTTTAGGGTATAGGGTTTAGGGTATAAGGTTTAGGATTTAGGGTTTAGGGTTTAGGGGTTAGGGTTTAAGGTATAGGGTACAGGGTTTAGGGTATAGGGTATAGAGTATAGGGTTTAGAGTATAGGGTTTAGGGTTTAGGGGTTAGGGTTTAGGGTTTAGGGGTTAGGGTATAGGGTATAGGGTTTAGGGTATAGGGTTTAGGGTTTCCTATACCCTAACCCCTATACCCTAAACCCTAACCCCTAAACCCTAAACCCTATACCCTAAACCCTATACCCTACACCCTAACCCCTAAACCCTAAACCCTAACCCCTAAACCCTAAACCCTAAACCCTAAACCCTATACCTTATACCCTATACCCTAAACCCTGTACCCTATACCCTAACCCCTAAACCCTATACCCTAAACCCTAAACCCTATACCCTATACCCTGTACCCTATACCCTAAACCCTGTACCCTATACCCTAAACCCTAAACCCTATACCCTAAACCCTATACCCTATACCCTAACCCCTAAACCCTAAACCCTAACCCCTAAACCCTAAACCCTAAACCCTATACCCTAAACCCTATACCCTATACCCTATATTAATTGACTAGAAAACAATATTTTAGCCTTTGTTAATCAGTGGTTTTTTTTAGAAAAAGTTATATAAAAAAAGATAGAAAAAAACTAAACAAATGAAAGTATATAGAAGAAAAGTCAAAAGAGGGACGGACTACCCTATATTTATTTTTTATTTTTTTAAAAAATTTTTATTGACTAGAAAACAATATTTTAGCCTTTGTTAATCAGTGGTTTTTTTTAGAAAAAGTTATAGAAAAAAAGATAGATAAAAACTAAACAAATGAAAGTATATAGAAGAAAAGTCAAAAGAGGGACGGATTACCCTATATTTATTTTTTATTTTTTTAAAAAAAATTTATTGATTAGAAAACAATATTTTAGCCTTTGTTAATCAGTGGTGTTTTTTAGAAAAAGTTATAGAAAAAAAGATAGAAAAAAACTAAACAAATGAAAGTATGTAGAAGAAAAGTCAAAAGAGGGACGGACTACCCTATATTTATTTTTTATTTTATTCAAAATTTTTTATTGGCTAGATAACAATATTTTAGCCTTTGTTAATCAGTGATTTTTTTTAGAAAAAGTTATATAAAAAAAGATAGAAAAAAACTAAACAAATGAAAGTATATAGAAGAAAAGTCAAAAGAGGGACGGACTACCCTATATTTATTTTTTATTTTTTTAAAAAAAATTTATTGACTAGAAAACAATATTTTAGCCTTTGTTAATCAGTGGTTTTTTTTAGAAAAAGTTATAGAAAAAAAGATAGAAAAAAACTAAACAAATGAAAGTATGTAGAAGAAAAGTCAAAAGAGGGACGGACTACCCTATATTTATTTTTTATTTTTTTTTTAATTTTTATTGACTAGAAAACAATATTTTAGCCTTTGTTAATCAGTGATTTTTTTAGAAAAAGTTATAGAAAAAAAGATAGAAAAAAACTAAACAAATGAAAGTATATAGAAGAAAAGTCAAAAGAGGGACGGACTACCCAATATTTATTTTTTATTTTTTTAAAAAAATTTTATTGACTAGAAAAAAATATTTTAGCCTTTGTTAATCAGTGGTTTTTTTTAGAAAAAGTTATATAAAAAAAGATAGAAAAAAACTAAACAAATGAAAGTATATAGAAGAAAAGTCAAAAGAGGGATGGACTACCCAATATTTATTTTTTATTTTTTTAAAAAAATTTTATTGACTAGAAAACAATATTTTAGCCTTTGTTAATCAGTGGTTTTTTTTAGAAAAAGTTATAGAAAAAAAGATAGATAAAAACTAAACAAATGAAAGTATATAGAAGAAAAGTAAAAAGAGGGACGGACTACCCTATATTTATTTTTTATTTTTTAAAAAAAATTTTATTGATTAGAAAACAATATTTTAGCCTTTGTTAATCAGTGGTTTTTTTTAGAAAAAGTTATAGAAAAAAAGATAGAAAAAAACTAAACAAATGAAAGTATGTAGAAGAAAAGTCAAAAGAGGGACGGACTACCCTATATTTATTTTTTATTTTTTTAAAAAAATTTTATTGACTAGAAAACAATATTTTAGCCTTTGTTAATTAGTGGTTTTTTTAGAAAAAGTTATATAAAAAGATAGAAAAACTAAACAAATGAAAGTATATAGAAGAAAAGTCAAAAGAGGGACGGACTACCCTATATTTATTTTTTATTTTTTTTAAATTTTTTATTGACTAGAAAATAATATTTTAGCCTTTGTTAATCAGTGGTTTTTTTTAGAAAAAGTTATAGAAAAAAAGATAGAAAACAACTAAACAAATGAAAGTATATAGAAGAAAAGTCAAAAGAGGGACGGACTACCCTATATTTATTTTTTATTTTTTTTTTAAATTTTTATTGACTAGAAAACAATATTTTAGCCTTTGTTAATTAGTGGTTTTTTTTAGAAAAAGTTATATAAAAAAAGATAGAAAAAAACTAAACAAATGAAAGTATATAGAAGAAAAGTCAAATTTAGAGACGGATACTAAATCTGTCTCTAAATTTTAGAGACAGATGTTGAATCTGTCACTAAATTAGAGACGGATTCAAAAATCTGTCTCTAAATTAGAGACGGATTAAAATCTGTCTCTAAAGTTTAGAGACGGATTCTGAATCTGTCTCTAATTTAGAGACGGATTCTGAATCCGTCTCTAATTTAGAGACAGATACAAAACCCGTCTCTAAAATTTAGAGACGGAATCTGAATCCGTCTCTAATTTAGAGACAGAATCAGATTCCGTCTCTAAATTAGAGACGGATTCGGATTTCGTCTCTGATTTAGAGACGGATTCAGATTCCGTCTTCGATTAGAGAGACGGATTCATATTCCGTCTCTGAATTAGAGACGGAATCTGAATCCGTCTCTAATTTAGAGACGGAATCCGAATCCGTCTCTGATTTTTGGTTCTGTCTCTAATCTGTCGCCAAATTAGCTACGGATTCCGTCCGTCTCTGAATTTCCGTCTCTAAATCCGGTTTTCCTTGTAGTGTTCCATTGTATTTTTGAATGACTTCACTGCTACTAATTGTTTCAAATTGTAGGTTATCTCATTTATTCAACTTATTTACTTTATGTTTTTTTTTTTTGTAAAGCTCACTTTGTAAGCTTTTCATAGGTTACATCAAGTTGTCACTTAACTTAGGAAATGACAAAATTAAAAGATAAACTCTTGATCATTCTTTTACTAAGTTAAGATAGATGTATACCTAGGATGATTGAACTTAAGCAATTAAAAGGAGATTGTTAGTCAAATATATGTATAGCTTTAGAATTGCTTAATCCAAATCATAATAAGCATTATTGAGGACCTGTAAGTACCCAAATCCGGATCGTCAAAAATCCGTTAAAAGTTAACCGGAATTCGTTAACCGGCCCTTTCCAGGTTAACCGAAACCCGTTAAGCTCCCCGTTCTCGAGTCAACGAGACATCCCGGGACTGCCCCATGCATCCCAACGTCAAAGCATACTCAACACACGTTACCACACGTAAAAGTACGGCTTTCCCCGAAAAACGCACTTTTCGGGGTCTTCCGGGATTTGATTTGCCGTTTTCGAGCGTCTCGACCTTCCAGAGGTCATAACTCCCTCATACGAACTCCGTTTTGGGACCAACACATATCAAATCGAACGCGAGAACAAGATCTAAGTATATAACTAGTCCAATTAGGAAAAATATCCAATTTGATGAACAGGCCGGCCGGACTGTTTTACTGATTTCCAAAACGTGTCAAACTCAAGGCCAAATGACCAAAATGTCCCCAAATTGAAGAAAGGTTCGACCGGACTATTTTACAGGGTAAAAAACCACCAGGCTAAGCAACCTTTCTTCCTCTCCAAGAAAATTACTTTCTCCCTAAGTATTTTCTCCCTCCTCCAAGTTTTTCCCCTCCTATAAATACTCCTCCTCCCCTTCATTTTCAAAACACCATTTTCTCTCCTCTCTCCACCCCAATCAACAAGGCTTGTCTTCTTCCGCTCTTCAGGGGCCCTCATGCTACTCGTCGGCGGAATTCTCTACTCTTCGGGGGCCCTCGTGCTACTCGTCGGTAGATTCTGATCCTCAAAAAACACAAGCTAAATCGACCCAAGTCGAAACGCTGCCCAAATCCCTAGGTTCCTAAACATCAAATAAAAAGGGAAACTCTGCCCAAACACTTTCGAAACAACTTTCAAACACCTTTTCGTATTCCGTATACATCATCCAGAGCCAAAGAGTCAACACCAAATTTGGTAAACTCTCACTCTCAAAATGTAGACGTAACGCCATCTACGGGACTCGATACGTTTTAGTTCATAATCATATTCTCTCCGGTAAGAGAAGTAATTTCAGGTTAAAACGGCATTCAAGTCCCATTTTTACGTTTCTGTCATTTACAGTCCGAATCGTTCGATCCGTTGATCGCACTTTACCGTCCGAACCGTTTGGTTCGTGATCGTCATTTACCGTCCGGATCGTTCGATCCGTTGATTGCACTTTACCGTCCGAACCGTTTGGTTCGTGATCGTCATTTACAAGTCCGGATCGTTTGATCCGTTGATATTGCTATTTACTTTACGCACTTTACAAGTTTGGATCGTTTGATTCGTTGATACCGCACTTTCAATACTGTCATTTACAAGTCCAAACCGTTTGGTTTGTTGATAGTATTTACTTTCCAATGTCCGAGTCACAAAATGACTCGTTGATCGCATCTTACTTGCCATCGTTTTCATCAAAATGGGTAACATCATAATGCCCCGTTCAAAACCAAAAGTTCGTCATTCGAACTCCTTTTCAAAACCCTTCAAAATCGACGTTTGCCACGCAAACGGTCATTTCAAACTCAAAATCGACGTTTGTCATTCAAACGCTCTTTTACCAAAATCAACGTTTGTCATTCAAACCAAGATTAAAGCTTGTCATTCAAGCTCATTTTCAAAAGCAACACGAACACACACACGCACACTTTTCGAGAAAGGTAGAAAGAATCGTCATACGAGGCGATTCGGGTGATCTCAATATACTCTTCCTGAAACGTAATGTGACCTCTGAACCTAACAATCTCTGGTCCTAAAAGCCTTTTCCAAGTTTTTGCTACCAATAAAAACGACCTTGTTTTCAAATCCATTTTCAAAGTTAGTGCTAGTGTCAGTGTTTTGTAAATGTATTTTTTTCTCAAAGAATGAAGACTTGAAGACCTGAAGATTTTCCAAGGTGATATTGGCTTAACTTTTCAACCAAGCAAAGCCCCAATCGGTTGACAGCCTTAACCGGTCATGCTCCATAGCCGACCAACCTCTCAACTGGTTGAGTCAGTCAGCCAGTTATGATCCCCCTAGTTGCTGCTTCCATCCAAGCTTCCTCAACAAGCTTTCCATCAGTTGAAGCATTTAATGTTCTCACCTACTCAGCCCACAACTTAGTTGAAGTTGGTAGAACAATGAGCTATGAAGACTTTGCTGCCATCTTGTCAGTAACTGCTTTGAGGAATGTTCAGTTACCGGTACTCACAACAACTCTTTTATCCTGTGGAAATTACAAAGATGGTTGTCCTTCAAATCTCAGGCATCTAATGTAGAAGATATTCTCATTAAATTCTTGTCAGAATCCAAGTCATCCCTTCAACCCCTTCAAAGACAACAACTCCATTTGAAGGCACTATAAATACCTTCATCAGAGCATTAAAGAGGGTTAGTGCATTGAAGATATTTGAGAGTGAGATTATCAAGAACTTCAAGTGCAATCAAACATTGAAGTTTAAGGTATTCAAGTCCATATATTTACTAGATTATTTACTAGGACACACTGTGCACACTCAATCAATTATTGTAATTGTTCTCCAACAAGACTATATCTGGAACACATTGATTGATCACACCACACACCCAAGAGAAATCATTTCCATTTGTGAACACATCTCTTGAAAACTCTTGGTTAATATTGTTGGGTTTTGGGGTTACAAACGCAGCGGAAATCTTTATAAAACAACACAAAACCCTAAGCCCTTGAATCCATCTAGCATGAAGAGATGAAAATATGAAATAGAATTACATACCTTGAATGCGATTAAGTTTGTTCAAAATGAATCTCAATAGCGAATCTCAAAACGAATCTCAAAAACGTTGATGAAGTTTTTAATCTTCTCCTTGTTCTAAACCTTGTGATGAATCAACGATTGAAAGTTTTCAAGCTTTTGGTGATAAAGTAATCACCCTCTATCGGTAATTCACATCCGAACGGACCAAGAACACTTCTGTTGGATTGCTAGATGATCCCGGATTATTGAATCAATATTCAACTATCTATGGCTGTTTGGTAGAATGAATCTATGGAATTTGATCTTTGATTCATAATCAAAATCAACCAACACTACTAGAAACTGACCATTTACCGAAGGAAATATTCGTTGGTAATTTTCCATTTCCGTCGGTAAATGGTCATTACCGACGGATTGCGTCCGTCGGTAAAAAGTGGTTGGTAATACCGGTGGACCAATTCCGACGGTAATTCTGGCGGGCCGACCGTCGGTAAACCAAAATAATCTGCCGGAAACCGTCCGTCGGCAAGGAAGTACGCCGGACGATCGCCGGAGCATTGCCGGAGAGTTACTGACGGATATGTCCGTCAAAAATTGAAAGATTTACAGGCGGATCGTCCGTCGGAAATCATATAGAATTACCGGCAGATTAGGGTCCGTCGGTAATGACAATAAATTACCGGCGACCCGTCCTTCGGTAATGGTATTATTTTTTTATTTTTTTATTTACCGACGGAAATTTCTGTCGGTAATCTGTTCAGATTTTTTTAAAAAAATCTGTCTTATTTGTAATCCACCTATAAAAGGCTGTAACCTGTTCAAACAACCTATTTTAAACAAATCCCAACAATTACAAACAAACACAAACAACCTGTTTCGCTTGAACATCAAATAAAATACAAGTATCCAACAACAACCATCCAAATCAAGCGAAACAGGAAAGGGGAAAGAGGAAAGGGGGAAAGGAGAAAAGGGGAAAGGGAAAGGGGAAAGGGGGAAAGGGGAAAAGGGGAAAGGGAAAGGGGGAAAGGGGGAAAGGGGAAAATGGGAAAGGGAAACTACATGTGTTTGTTTGATTACATGTCAAATAAAATTCAAGTTTAATGACCACGACCACGAGCGCTGCCGCTACCGTTACCGCTACCACCACTTCGCCTAAGGTATTAACCGACTGATGAGGCAGAGGCATTACCGCTATTAGGTTGCTGTGGTTGAAAAGTTATGGTGGCTAAGTATTGTTGCATACGCTGCTCAAACTGGCTTTGCATAAGTTCTCGCTCTTCCCGAAGATGTTCCTCCAACATGTTCTGCACCTGGCTCTGCATCTGCTCCACTTGCCTTTGAACCTCTCTCTGAACCCGATCATCGAACGCCTCTTGATTCACATGCTGACTGCCGGAGGAAGAAGAAGAAAAGTACTGTGTAGTAGGGCTGCGGAATGGCATGTTAAAATACCCAGCACCATGTCCTTCGAATCCAGGCAAGCGATCTCCCTTTGGTTGCTTGTCTCGGAGGACAATGGCCGTCCAAAGCTTTTCACGAAAGGCGGGCCGCTCGGTGCTCTCAGGCTCCATACTTCCTTCTTCAATAGCCTCGTCACGAGCACGCCTATCATACTCTTCCTGGAAAAAAAAACATAAAACATTATACACAATGGTAGAAAATAATATTTCTTTAACTATATAATTTATAATTTACTAATAGAAAATACTATTAACACTTACATAAAGGCCCTGGTAATAAGGGTTAACCCATTGTAGCCCTGAGCCATCAGGAGCCTCCGCAGTATGTGTAGCCATAAACACAAAGAATGCATCGGCTGATCATCTCCGTGTTTCTTTCGCTTAACATATAAAAAAATTAAAACTTCAAAATTTCATCAAATAATAACAATATATGAATCAAATAGAGTATTGCTTAATTTACAAACGGATAGTAAATTAAGTAAGTTTACCATTCGGGACCAAGTCTCGCTGAAGTTAATCGATCCTCCTGTGTGCATACTCCCCCGCCCCTCTTGTGAGTTCCTATTATTCTTTGCTATTTCTGAATTTTTTTATAAATTTTTCACTATTCCAATAGGCTTCCCACTGCTCCCATGCACTATTCGAGAAATTAGCTGGAGGCAAACCATCCTTTTGCCACTTTTTTTCATGTCATATACTTTACCAGCGTACCGCTTAGCAACTAATTGCTTGAAAGCCTTCTCTATTTTAATGTCGGAGCATTCGGGGCATGAATATATGTGCTACAAAAATAGTAAAAGTAGTTAAATAAACAGGGACTAAAATAGTTGTTTCTAATTAATTATTAAGCGTAAATTAGAGCATAAAGATGAACAGGGGACTGGTCTATAAACTTTACAAAGGAAAGAGAATTGAGTAGTTTTATCCGAAACTGGCTATACCAGATATCGTACACATCATTTGATATTGATTTTGGTGTGGGATAAAATTCTTCAAAAGTATACCCACTGAATAAATTCCCAAACCATCGAGCAGGGTCTCGACAACCACCATGTATAAACCTATTAAGATATTAATTTAAAAACAATATATCAATATATATACAAATAAAAAGACAATAGAATCAATGTATAGCTTTTAAATGTAACATAGAAATAACATAAATAATGAGTTGACATTTAAATATATGACATTTACAATTAAATAATTCTTACTGGCTACTGGGAGAGATAGAAATTTCCATTTTTCCTTCCTCATCAATATTTGTGTCCAAAATAACCCGCCCGGATGGTTCACTAGTCTCCCTAACAGGAACACTAGAGCTATCAATATCTGGACTGATCACATCATCATCACTACGTCCAGAACCAGAAGTAGTGCCCCTCCCTCTCGTCCTTGGTGAAACAAGACGATGCACAAAACTCGCAGCCTTCCCTCTCTTTGAACGATTGCCACCTCGACCAAACATATCTAAAATAGAATATAAAATATGTAGATAGAAAATGAATCAAGTAGAACAAAATTTAAATAGTAGGAAGCATTCATTTAGACTACAATAATAAAATGTAAACATTATATACAAAACATTATCTGAATTAAGACTAAACTGATTCGTTCACTATCAATCTTGATCAGTATCACTACAAAATTTAAATAGTAGCAAGCATTCGTTTAGACTACAATTATAAAATGTAAACATTATATACAAAACATTATCTGAATTAAAACAAAATTGATTCATTCACTATCAATCTTGATCAGTATCACTACAAAATTCAATTTCTTCTTCACTAGTTTCCTCGTCGTCGTCTTCTTCCCCATCTTCATCATCGGACCCAGATATATACCCTTCTCCTTCCTCATCCTCCACATCGTCATACTCGATTTCATTGAAAGTGACTTTCTCCCCTAATGGACGGGTGTTTTCGGCCATTAATGCTCATCCTCGTCATTATCATTCAAGGAAATAATTGGAGGTATAGGCATTTCCTCTTCCTGATAAAAATTATTTAATAATGAATCAATATTTGAAGTAGAAGTTTTTGCACGCAATGGTATATCAAAAGTGCTTCTTGCTTTGGTTTTCCATACGGCCACCATCCGCTAGACTCTCTTCGTCGACGAGGGTAGGGGGTCATATACACCTGTTGTGCTTGAGATGCAAGAATGAACACATCATCACCATTATGCCTAGAAGAATGCTTTAAGTCAACGAGATCAAAAGTGCCATGTTTGATAATGCCTCGCTCAGCGTCCCGCCACTCACAATTGAAAAGAACTACAGAATTTCCAAAAAAGTACTCCAATTCAATAACTTCTTTCAATACGCCATAATAATCGAGATTTCCTTTGAGATTGGCCCCGCTATTCCAAGTTGATTTCGTTTGGCCATATTCTTTGGTGTGGAATACGTAGCCATTGACAAAATATCCCTTATATATATTCACTCTTAAGGACGGACTGTGTGCTAATGCTTGTAATCTCGCAGCTTTTGCATCTCCACGGTTGTTCAAAATCTAAATAAATACACATAGATAGTAAAAAACTCATACTTCAAATTCTATTTAAAACATTGAATTAATGAATTGGCATTTACATAATTATTAAAACAGGAGGGAAATTCGTTGTTTGTCCTTATTGAAATCAATTCAGGCGCAATGTCTCCAGCCTGTTCTTCGAACATACTGCATTCAAGGAGAACATAAAGTTGCTTAGTTCATATTAAAGTTATTAGGATTAACATTACTTAATAACAAATGAAGATTGCTTACTTCAAGTAGTCCTCGACCTCAGCACAGTTAAGGAGAATATAGATTTTAGCCACTTCTAATTCTTTTTTGCTTAGCATGCGCGTGCACTTTCTATTGCCAAGGAATTGACCAGGTGAAGAAAAAACTGAAATTTTTCCATCAGGATCAGTGACTCCCCCATCATAATTGCGTCCCACTTTAGTGAACCTTGTCTCAATGCCAGGGTGAAAATATGTTGAAACAAACGACACAATTTTATCGATCATCACTGATTCAGACATAGATGCCTCAACTTTTGCTCTATTGCTCATCTTCTTTTTCAAACTCCCCAAAAATCGTTCAAATGGATACATCCATCTGTACTGAACAGGTCCTCCAACTCTAGCTTCATAAGCTAGGTGAATTGGTAAATGCTCCATTGAATCATAGAAAGATGGCGGAAATATCTTTTCAAGCTTGCATATTTTCACCACAATGCTCTCTTCGAGTCTTCTCATATCCTCAACATGAAGAGTGCTGGAAGTCAATGCTCTGAAGAATTCACTCAATTCTGTTAGGGTAACCCATATTTCATTAGGGAGAATGTCCCTAAATGCAATGGGTAGCAACCTATCCAATAATACGTGACAATCATGACTTTTCAACCCATGTACCGTCCCTTCTTCCACATTCACAGAGTTGCCAATATTAGATGCATACCCATTAGGAAGTTTCAAATCTTTCAACCACTGCAGAACACGTTGCTTATCCTCTCTTGACAGAACAAAGGGAGCAACTGGTTTGAAATCTTTTCCATTAACTTTAATAATGTTGAGATCTTTACGATTGCAAATCGCTTCAAGGTCTAGCCGACCCTTGTCTGTGTCCTTCGTTGAGGCCTTAAAACCCATCACTGTATTGAAAATATTTTCAAACACATTTTTTTCAATATGCATGACATCAAGGTTATGTCTTATCAAGTTCGTTTTCCAATAAGGTAACTCCCAAAATATACTCTTTTTGATCCAGTTATGGTCTTTACCAAATCCGTCTGGTCTATCCTTAGAAAACAACTTTCCCCATCCGACATCAGACACCTCAGACACATGCTCAAAAATATCCTCGCCACTCATACGAGGAGGGGGCCCCAATGCTCAACTCTATTTTTGATAAAAGCATTCATCTGTTTACGAAATGGATGGTCACCAGGAAGAAACCGTCTGTGGCAATCAAACCAACACTGCTTCTTGTAATGCTGAAGTGTGAATGCATCTGTATTTTCCATACAATACGGACAGGCCAATCTCCCATGTGTGCTCCATCCTGACATCATACCATAAGCAGGAAAGTCATTAATTGTCCACATCACTGCAGTCCTCATGTTAAAATTTAGCAACTTGAAAGCATCCCATGTCTGGACACCATCATTCCACAGCTGTTTGAGTTCATCCATCAGAGGTCGAAGATACACATCAATATTTTTGTCTCGTTTCGAAGGCCCGGGAATGAACAAACTCAAATACATATAAGGATCAGTCATACATAACCACGGGGGAAGATTATACACCGTGACTATAACAGGCCAACATGAATAAGATTTTGCCCCTGGTCAAAATGGAGAAAACCCATCCGTACATATCCCCAGCCTTATGTTTCTAGGATATGCAGCAAAATCAGGGTAAGTGGCATCAAAATGTTTCCATGCTTCACCGTCAGAAGGATGAGTCATCACACCCTCTTCACGAGGACACTCTTTGTGCCAACGCATGGCTTCTGATCTTTCTTTCAATGCGTAAATTCGTTGCAACCTGGGAATTAGCGGCATATAACGCAACTGCGCCCGAGGCACCTTTTTCTTCTGCTTGGCACTACTACGGCGTGGTGGCTTATACCTACTCAGTCAACATATTGAACATGAATTGAGGCCCTCATTTTCCTTATAAAAAAGCATGCACTGATTCTTGCAAGCATCAATTTTAACATACCCAAGACCGATCTGCCCCACCAACTTTTTTGTCTCATAAAAATTGTGAAACATATTATTTTCTTCAGGTAGCATCCGTTCCCCATTACATGATACGATCGTAAGTATGCTGGCTCATATTTGTATCAGCCTTGATAGTTAGAAGCTGAGTCACTTGCTCTAACACTGTAGCCTTTGCACCAGGATGAATTTTCTCATTTGCAGAGTCCATTAAATCCATAAACTTCTTTGCAACAGGATTTAGTGCCTCTGTTGGATTAGGGTTCCAATCAAACTCTGGGCTAGCCGCATTTCGAACCATATCATCCAAACCCACAGACGACTCCTCTTCATCAATCAAATGTTCAGGTTCCCTTGGCGGACCACGTGATACAGTAGGATGATTGCGAACACTTGTTTCAACCACATAACGCTCCCCGTACGCTACCCATACCTTGTAACCATCAACAAACCCTGCCTCTAAAACATGTTTCTTTACCCATCCAACACTCAGATATTTTCTATTCTTACACTTTTTACAAGGACACCTAATCTTATCATCACGCATGCATTGGGATGCGCTCTAGCAAACTCCACGAAATGTTCTAAACCTTCTAAGAATTGAGGTCTGACACCCCTTCTACCGGGATTACTACGATTATCCATCCAACTACGATCTTCTCCAGACATAATTAACTCCTGCATTTCATAATATATTAACAGTTTAGATGTAATTAAAGCATTACAATTCCCTAAATTTGTATTACAAACTTAAAAGCAACAAGGCACTTCATTTAGGTTTAGAATTGGGGTTAGCTTCTATCGCACACATCTATCACATTTTTTAAAATATTAATATTTTGAATAATTTTAAATATTAATATTTAATTCTTTGTTGTAAAGTATATCATTCCCTAGGATGAAAGGACAATTCATGTCCATTAGGTTTAGAATTGGGGTTGGCTTCTATCCCATTCCGAAATACACGATTATATGAATTGCAAATATCACTTTGTCTACTTGCTTTAAAATCGAAAATAAAGAAATTTCGGCAGCATAACCCCATGGTCTCCAAGTGCACGACGTAGACTAGGTCAATCAAACACTATCAATTAGAATTGACAGTGTGTAATTAACCATGTCTAGTATACACTCAGAGAACAATAGGAATGCAACCGAAATATCTCAACTATCGACTATTCAAGCAATTTTAATAGACAATGAAGATATTTACAAAATCATATAATCGTGCATTTCAAGACTGTCCACACGAACAATTTAAGAATCGATGACTACATGTTGACCTCAACATGATAAGTTAAAGATTCTTAAACGGGTTTCTAAGTTTTTGTGTTTCAACCGTCACAACGTCACGTCGTAACATTAATTTTTATTCATTACCGTAAAATGCATAATCTTACAATAATGAATTAACACACACATCTATCATATTTTTTAAATTATTAATATTGTGAATAATTTTAAATATTAATTCTTTGTTGTAAAATATATAATTTTACAATGATGAATTAAATTAACATTTATAAACAAGATGAGAGTCGTTCTCATCCACAACTATCAAAACCCTATCTCATCTTAGACCAAGAAAGACAGAGCAAACAAGTTCTCGACTGTTTGAGCAAAGGATTTTCTGTTTAATAAGAAAATTTTCCAATTTCACTGTCCTCTTCTCTCTAAGGATCTCAAACATAACAGCCATGTTTGTGACAGTGCCTATTTTACTCTTCACTAGTGTTATACGGTCACAAGTAAAAACAAGGTAACAGTATAACACCAGTGAAGATAAAACAGACACTGTCACAAATATGGCTATGAAGTTTGAGATCCTGAGATACAATACAGACAGTGAAACTGGAAAAACTCTTATTAAACAGAAAATCCTTTGCTCAAATAGTGGTTAACTTATTTGCTCTATCTTTCTTGGTCAAAGATGGACGGATTTTGATAGCTGTGGATGAGAAAGGCTCTCATCTTGTTTATATTTTAAGATGTTAACCACCAACCACAATACCCTATAAGCAGTGCCACTAAGAGTTTTCATCCTAATTTTAGACAATGATTAGGAGTCTAATTCCTTAACAATACTTCCATCCAAGTCTTCCTAATTTTAGACATTCACCCCCTCCCTCCCCCTTTGACTTTACACAAGACATCTAATACAAATTAAGAATAAACAGTTGACTGCTTGACAAAAAAGTGTGATCCGACCTAAGGTGCATCTAGGATGCCAGGATTGATATCAGGAGCTCAAATGTAGGCGACATACATCACCGTCCGCAATTCCGTCAATCGCCCCAAAATGGGATCTAGAACTAGTGAGGTAGTGTGCGGTTGAAATATTGCTATCTCCTTATTGTTTTTGTCTTTCCATAAAGAAATCTTGAGCCAAAGTCTTATCTCTGTCATTGTGTAATTGCACTACTTTAATTTGTAGCCACTAATATAAATGAGGTTGAATGTTGAATCAGAAAGTAACCTAAACCCTCCATCCTGAAATGATATTCCTACAGTTTGTGTTGTTATTTTGAATGAACTTTGAGCAATAGTTATAGGCTATGATGCTCGGACTCGGGATACGTGTGTCCAACATGGGTATGGGTCTGAGAGTCGGATCCTCCAAAATTTTAAGACATTACACCAAATTTAGTGTAAAATAGTCACACCCAGACCTACACTCATGCCCTATCCTCTGAACACGTGCACTTTAACAAAATGGAAGGGTCTGAGCATCAAAGGTTATAGGTTAATTTATTATCCTAATAAAATATAAAAATTGTTACTGATATACCATTATTACAAATATTATCAATAACAACTTTTAGAAGCAAATGTCATTAGAATGACCATTACCTCCACAGAAGTCACAAAACAGATTAGGTTTCTGGGAAGATCTACAGAAAACCTATCATATTTCCATGGCACATATGGGGGTCTATTAACAGAACTAAACTTGGGAAGAAGAGTTGTAGAGGACTCATGAAGATTTACACCACCACTAGTAATCAACAAAGAACAAGCTCTCAATTGTTCATCCTGTATAAGCACGACTAGCACCTTGCCTAAGCTTGGTAGAGGACTTATTGTCAAAATATTGTCTCTTATACCCGCAAAATAATCATTTAGGCCCATCATAAATTGAACTAACTTCAGAAAACCTCATATTCTTCAACTAACTTGTTAGCACCACAAACACAATGACAAAGGCACTTAGGAATGTGACTTAGACTATTCAATTCATCCCACATGGTTCTAAATTTGGTAAAATAAGCTGAAACAGACAGATTGCCTTGAACTAAGGAGATCATATCCTTTCGAATATGAAAGATCTGAGGTGCATTACCCTGTGAAATGACATTCCAAATTCTTCCAAATGGCATGAGCAATAGTAAGATAAACAACACTTGATCGAATATCCGCACATACAGTATTCAACAGCCAACTAATTAACTTGTTATTACAACGATCCCAAAATTGAATTGAAGACAACAACAACAACAATTATAAACGGCTGGAATATTAAGATTTGAAAATAAAGCCTTACCTCAGTGATTTTAAAGGGCTGAATTCGAACGAAGGGAAGCAACGGCGGACGGCGAACGGCTAAAGTTGAGCGGCGACGTGAACTGCACATATGAACGACTAATGAGAGAGAGAGAGAGCAAGAGAGCGGGAGAGAGAGAGAGAGAGAGCGAGAGAGAAATAGAGAGAGAGAGAGAGCGAGAGAGAAAGAGAGCGAGAGAACGAGAGAGCGAGAGAATGAGAGAAT
Organism: Adenophora triphylla var. japonica; assembly: GCA_022495995.1. NCBI lineage: Eukaryota > Viridiplantae > Streptophyta > Magnoliopsida > Asterales > Campanulaceae > Adenophora > Adenophora triphylla. Next base: position 237,303 of record JAFEMH010002572.1, on the reverse strand, counting down.
GAGAGAGCGAGAGAGAGAGGTTACTAACTTAGGTTGAACGGCGACGACGGAACGACGAGGGCAGAACGAACGGCGAGTGTCACGGCGGTGGAACGGCACTGAATTTTGATTTTTTTGAGGTGTAAGCGTAAATGGGGCGAAAAGGGTGCAGGGTAATAGATTTATAGGTCTAATTACCGACGGATGACGTCGGCATTACCGACGGACAATAATTACCGACGGAATTTTCCTTCGGTATTACAGACGGACTATGTCCGTCGGTATTACCGAAGGAATTTAATCCATTACCGACGGACGAAACGAAAATTTTTAAAAAACATTCCCGGCAAATAAAATTTAAATTCCATCGGTAAAGGGGTTTTTTCCGTCGGTAAAATTCCGTTGGTAAATGCCCTGTTTCTAGTAGTGCAATTACTAGTTTCTAAAACTCAAATTTTCATCACTTTTTGCTGGGACAAAAGAGTTCTATTTATACTTTTTATAAATCCCTAACACTTAAGGAAAATAGTCCTTTTTCCAAGCAAAAATGGGCTTCCAGCGCCGCCAGGACGAGTCGTCCCCCAGGGCACGAGTCGTACCATAGGGCATGAGTCATCCCACAGGGGACGAGTCGTCCCCTAATTCCTGTAGCCTGATACACTCGTCCACCAGGGCACCAGTAATCCCAACCATTGGGCACGAGTCGTGCTGTAGGGGATGAGTCGTCCCTTGCTTTTAGCACTCTGATTCATTCGTTCCTTCACTAGGGAATAGTTGGGTCAAATGGGGACGAGTCATCCCCTGACCCCAGAATTCATCCTTTTTGCCATTTTCAATCTGTTCTTTTGTGTGTGACCCTTTAGGAATTATATTTTATGTGGGTAGTAAGTTGAACCATCAACCTCACAAGACATAAGTGACTTATAGCAAATCATATGTCCATCCAATTAAATATAACATCAAAGCTTGATTCCTCGATAGATCAAATGTCACAATCCCTTTGTCCACGATGTCCAATTGAACATGAGTCATGGTCCATGTCAACTCATATCGTTCAATGCTTTCTCAATTCCGAATATGTTGATAATCCAAATGCATTTGATCTCTATCAAATCACTTGAGTGTGGCCACACATTTCATCAACATCATTCATCGAGGGGCCCAAGCAAACATCTCTCTCAACGAGAGGGACAAATCCCATCTTGACTTATCATTCTTCCCTACAAGAATCCAATCGTGCCAACATAGCCCTTATTGCTATCCGATTAAAGATAGTGTTAAACTATATCAAACACAAGGTTCATCATGTGGAAGACGATGATAATCTCAGGTTTAAAGGATTCAATGGCACGACTATCATGACACTACTACATTTTCAAACAAATGCAACGAATCAAATGTATCAAATGCAACAATGCTTTAGAATGGCGTTGCATTATTTCATTAATGCAACGGTTTATTTGAGCTATTGCAACAACTATGGCTTCTGCGTTGCCTTAGGTTTCTCGGCGTTACATTAGATTCTTCTAATGCAACGCCATCAATAAAGCCATTGCATTAAGTTACTTGGCGTTGCATTATATCCTTTCTAATGCAATAGCTATATTACTAATGCAACACCTTCAATAACACCATTGCATTAAGTTAATTGACGTTGCATTATATCCTTCTAATGCAATTGTTTTATTACTAATGCAATGACTTCAATAACACCCTTGCATTAAGTTACTTTGCGTTGCATTATATCCTTCTAATGCAATTGTTATATTACTAATGCAACGCCTTCAATACCACCACTACCCCTACCACTACGACCACTACCACTACCACTGTTATTACTACTACCACTACTACTACTACCACCACCACTACTACCACTACCACCACTACTACTACGATCACTACTACCACTACTACTATCACTACCACCACTACCATCTCTACTACCACTACTACTACTACTACCACCACTACTATCACTACCACAACTACCACCACTACTACTACCACCACTACTACCGCTACCACCACTACTACCACTACCACTACTACCACCGCCACTACTACCACCACCACAACCATCACTACCACTACCACCACTAATACTACCACCACTAATACCACCACTACTACCACTATTACCGCTACTACCACTACTACTACAACCACTACTACAACTACTACCACTGCCATTACTACTACCACCACCACCATCACCACTACTACTACTACCACTACTACCACTTTCACTACTACTACCACTACTACCACTACCACTACTATCACTACCACCACCACTACCACTACCACCACTACTACTACCACCACTACTATCACTACCACCACTACTACCACTACTACCGCTACTACCAACACTACTACTACTACCACCACTACTACCACTACCACTACTACTACGACCACCACCACCACTATCACTACTACCACTACCACTAGTACCACCACTACTACTACCACTACCACCACTACCACCACCACCACCACAACCACCACCACCACCACCACCACTACCGTCACTACTACTACCACCACTACTACCACTACCTCCACTATTACCACTACTGTCACCACTACTACTACCAGTACCACTACTACTACCACCACTACTACCATCACTACCACCACTACTACTATCACTACTACTACCACCACCACTACTACCACTACCACTACTACCACCGTCACCACCACTACCACTACTACTACCACCACCACTACCACTACCATCACTACTACCGCTACTACCACTAATATCGCTACTACCACTAATATCGCTACTACCACCACTACTAGAGTATATGTTATGGTTTAAGGTATATGTATGAGTACATGTTGTATAGGGTATGGGTTACGATTAAGGGTATAAGGTACTCCTTATGTCCCACCCGAAAAGCACATTTGGTCAATTCGATCAAATTAAGTTAGACCCAAACATTAATCACTACAAGAAAATAGACATTTTGTGATAGCTTTTGGCGATGGCCGTTCGGGCCTTCGCGGTAGACACCATTTATGCGATGAACTCGGGCCTTCGCGATAGACCCCATTTATCTCATATAATAAATATATATAATTTGTAAAAAAATAATTTTTTTTCTTCATAAATTGAAATGAGCCGAATCCCTAGCATATTAATAAGAAAAATATATTTAATAAAACTACTTCACCTAGAAAATAGGCCCTTCCTATTTTATTTTCCAAATAACCTCTTAAATTCCCCTTCTCTCTCTACAATTGGCGTAACCTATTCCCCTTCTCTCTTTTCAATCGGCGACAGACCCAAATTCTCCTTGCTTGACCCATTATCTCCACTGGAGCAGTAGCGGCTGAGCAAGAGCAGCCGGAGTAGGTAATCTACATCCGCTTTCTTCTTCTCTCATTTCAACTGTGGCTCTCTCTCCCCCTTTTCTCTCTTTCTCTCTCTCTCTCGCTCTCTCTCTTTATCTATGCTCTTCAAGCAATCAAGTCTATTTTCTATGTGAAATTTCTAATTTAGGGTTCTTAGTTTTAGTAATTTTTCTAATTTAGGGTTATTACCATTACAAATTCTTGTAGAGTATTCAACTGCTGTTTAAAAACGGTTTCACCACTTATCCCATTAAACATTGTAGTTCAGGGGCTGCCCCTATGGTTTGAGAAAAGGAAGCAATTGCCCCCTTTTTTTATAAAGATATACCAGATTAGCAATAGTACATGTTGAAAATTTGGATTTTTAGCATTAAGATTTGTAGTCTGCCCCATTTAAAAATGGTAGTCTACCCAAGAATTTGATCAACACATATTCACTTTCTTATCATTGGTCAGATTATGAATGTTAGGTGGTCGGTAATGCTTCAACGAAGCGAATTATGTACTTTTCCGTTCAGTGGTTGTACTCGTCTGAAGAGCCCAGGGAATTTTTTCATCTCATGATTTTCGGAAGTCATCCCAAAACTTAATCCTGATCTGGAGGATTTGTTCATACAATTGTTTCAATATGTTTTATCTTTTCAACAAGCATTTGATTTGAGTTTGTCTTAATAACAAATTTATTTTTCATTTGGATGATTAAATCAAACAAAAAATAATGCTAAAAGTTCCTTGTTTTGATGAAGTAGCTTTCTATTAGAGACAACTGTTTTATTTTGGAAAAATGGATAGTGTAATTAAGGAGTGGTGGATGGCTCCTAGATGGAGTGAGGAATATGAACGAGGAGTCCACGGATATATTGATAAGGCCTTTTCTACCAAGTCTCAAGGAAATCAAATTTGTTGTCCATGTGAATGTTGTCATTATCGTTATTGGCATTATGAAAATGTTGTGAGAGATCACCTAATTTGCAATGGTTTTGTGCCAAGAACCGACAAGTTGTCAGAACTAGGGATCAACATTGAAAGAGAAACATCTACTTTGGGTGAAGATGAACGGCTAAACCTTGATGATTCTAATGATGATGTGGCTGGCTTGTTGCATGATGCATGTGATGCTTTTAAAGAGGGGCCGAATGACGAGGCAAAAAAGTTTCTAAAGTTAGTTGAAGAAGGTCAAGAGGAGTTGTATCCTGGATGCAAGAAGCATTCAAAACTTTCCTTCATGATCCGACTATTTATTTTGAAGTGTGATCACAGGTTGACAAATAGTGCATTTGCTGATATATTAGAGCTTATAAGAGAGGTGTTGCCTAATGAAAAATTGCCTACGTCTTTTAATGAAGCTAAGAAAGTTTTAAAAGTGTTAGGGTTGGATTATACGAAGATAGATGCATGTCCCAATAATTGCATATTATATTGGGAAGAGCATGCAAACGCTACAAGTTGCCATGTATGTGAGATGCCAAGATGGAAGTCGAATGGTACAGAGAATGACACACAACATGCAAGTGAAAAAATTCATAGGATTCCTCAAAAGATCCTTAGATACTTTCCTATAAAGAAAAGGCTACAAAGGTTGTTTATGTGTCAAGAGACGGCAAGGCATATGACATGGCATACTAATGGGCGTGAAGAGGATCAATTTTTACAACATCCAGTGGATGGCCAAGCTTGGAAGGATTTTGATTCTATGTATCCAACGTTTGCTAAGGATCCACGTAATGTGAGGTTGGGGTTAGCCACAGATGGATTTAGCCCATTCAACTCTATGAGCATTGTACACAACACATGGCCGGTTATATTGATCAATTATAACTTGCCTCCTTGGATGATTATGCAACCATAGTTTTTGATGCTAGCTTTACTTATCCCTGGCCCTTCTTCCCCGGGTAATGATATTGACATCTATTTGCAGCCTTTAATTAAGGATCTCAAGGATTTATGGGAGTTTGGGCTGGAAACTTATGATTCTTTAAGCAATCAAAGGTTTGACATGCGTGTAGCTTTGATGACAACTGTTAATGATTTTCCAGCTTATGCAATGCTCTCTAGATGGAGTACAAAAGGATATTTGGCATGCCCTTCATGCCATTATGAAACTGATTCTCAGCGGTTGCCTTTTAGTAGGAAAATTTGCTATAGAGCAACTCGTAGATTTCTTGATTCTACTCATCCTTGGCATCATAATAAGAGAAATTTTGATGGGAAAAGTGAGGAAAGAAGTGAACCTATTCCATTGAAAGGAACTGAAATTGAGAATATGTTGCTCAATTTCCCAAATGAATTTGGCAAGACGGAAAAGAAAAAGAGGTGTGATGAGGATGATCCAAATCCTTGGCGGAAGTTACCCATATTTTTTAAGTTGCCATATTGGAAGCATTGTTCTAATCGCCATAATCTCGACGTAATGCATATTGAGAAAAATGTGTTTGATAATGTCATTGCGACGTTGTTAGACATTCCTGGAAAGACTAAAGATCATGAAAGCGCTCGTCGAGACTTGGCAGCACTTAGAATTATGCCGGAGCTTCAACTACGCCAATTAGAAGATGGTAGTGAAGAAATCCCAAGATCTCGCTTTTGGATGTCACGGGATGAAAAGCGCAAGTTCTGCCAAGTCATAAAAAATGCTAAGTTGCCACAAGGCTATGCTTCTAATATTGCTCGATGTGTGCAAGTTGAAGAAAGAAAAATCACAGGCTATAAGAGCCATGATGCTCATTTCATGATGAATTACTTGCTACCTATTGCCGTGAAAACAACATTGCTTAATGATGTTGCTACTCCACTGATAAGAACTTTTTGCTTTTTTCAAAGGCATATGGAATAAAGTTATTTATCCTCAACATCTTGGCAAACTTCATTCAGAGATAGTTGAAACACTTTGTTTATTTGAAAAATTTTTCCTCCTGCCTTTTTCGACATAATGGTGCATTTACCTATACATTTGGTGGACCAAATTAAGTTGGGCGGACCTGTTAGTTCAAGGAATATGTACGGAATTGAGAGGTATCTTCGAAATTTAAAGTTGGATGTTCGGAACAAGAGTCGTCCAGAAGGCTCAATGGCTGAAGGATACCTAGCTAAAGAATGTGTTATCTTTATTGCTAGATATCTACAACGACCAAAGATCTCACCTGATGCTAATAAGTGTAGTGACTCACAATCATTTTTTCCTAAGATAGGACGTCCTATCAAGGGAAAGGGAAGGACCTCCAAGAAGAAGTATGCTGGAAACGTGATTGATCGTATCACATGGGCACAAGCTCATCGTTATGTCTTATTCAATTGTGAATGCGAGGAAGTTGAAGGATACATAAAGTAAGATATCAAACCATTCAGTGGTTGTTTTTTTTCTTCCTTCGTTTTTTTTTTGTGTATTACTACCTCCGTCCCGTGTAAGAATACACTCTTGACTTTTTTTTGTCAATTTGATCAAACTTTGATCAATAATTTAGCAAAAAATAATTATCCTAACGAAAATCTAAAAACTGAAATCGAAAATATTCCTAATTGTGATTTAGTAACAATTTTTAAATTTTTGTTAGGACAATTATTTTTTGTTAAATTATTGGTCAAGTTGATAAAAAAAGTCTTAGAGTGCATTCTTACACGGGACGGAGGGTGTATATGTTAGTAAGACATTCTTTTAATTTTGTTCTTGTCACAGTGAGCACAAGATGTCTGTAAGCAGTAAACGAAAACGAAAGTGGAATAGTGCTCAGGATCACAGCAAGGATTTCATGGATTGGTTTAGGGAGAGAGTTGATTTGAAACATCAAGAAGGTCAAGACATAATTCCGGACCATATCTTATGGTTATCGAAAGGACCTTCTTACGTTGCTAAAAAGTACACAGGGTACTCTGTTAATGGTTATAGGTTTCATACCATGAAGCGCGACGCAAAGTGTCTAACTCAAAACAATGGAGTCACTCTCACAGCAGTAACACATAGTTTCGCGAGTTCCAAAGATAAAAATCCTATAGTGGGAGATGTCAATTACTACGGTTCAATACAAGACATCATTGAGATATCTTATCACGGTTATTTTAGTGTTGTCTTGTTTAAATGTGTGTGGTTTCACTCTGAAAAAGATGAGGATGAGCTTATTATGGTTAATATGAAAAGGAATATTTACGAAGGAGAACCATTTATCTTGGCATCTCAGGCACATCAAGTATTTTTTGTAGAAAATTTAAACAAAGAAGGTTGGCAGTATGCTGTTCAAATTCCACCTAGAGAATTTTCTGATGGTATTAACTTGTGTAAATGATTTTCAGTCTCATGTTATAACTTAATTTTTGCATTTTGATTCTCATATGATCACATTTTGACATATTACATGCTTTTCTACCTTTTGATATTCGCAGATGAAGGGTAAGAAGTCCAAACCTTCTGGTGTTCAAAGTAAGATTTCAGATTATGAACGACAACGTAACGAAAACTTGAAAAGGAATGCCGACTTTATGAATTCTCAAGGGGCTGGATTCTTGGCTAACATGATATTGCAACAAAAAACTCGTGGCTCGGATTTAGCACCTGGAAAGCGCAATATACTATTGGACGAAAGTGATGTTGATTCATCTTCTGAATATGATGGAGACGTTAATGAAGATGAAACCACAAGAAATATGGTAAGAGGACTATAGTGTGAAAATTTTTCCTCAATTCTTGATTCTCACATGATCACATTTTTGACATATTACATTGTTTTTAATTAATTAGCTTTTTTTAGTGGCTGCACTCTATTGGACTTGATTTCCATATATATCTTTATATAACTTGCATATCCCAATATTTTAGCACCCAATGAGCTACTTTTCTCATCATGTATCACCTTTTTTCTACCCATCTATAATTCATGGCATCCATCTTTAAGGGTTAGTTTAGAGGGGCAGTTGTTACAACATTCCCCTATAATCAGAATATCACAGAATCAAGCAGATTGATTACTCTGCACGGTTCACCAATGATATCAAGCATGGCTGTTATATTAATTCCCTATTAATACTTTCTGATTAAACTTTTAAGAGTTAATTTTTGCATGGTATTTGATGGATTGAGAAATAAATCATCAGCATGCCATCTGCAATTAGTAAGATGTCTTTGTGTAAAGTAGCTCATATATGCGCTAATGAGCATGTGGTGCCATTGCATATTTTTTGGGGGCTTTAGACTTCTCTTTATGTAAGTAACTGGTTCTAATGCTTCTCATTTCATGTCAATGTTGCATGCTACTTGTTTCATCTAAATGACTTTGATGATTCTCTGCATATGTTGTGTACCTGTTATGACCATTTATTCCGTTTCTCTCTCTCACACACACACTCTAATTTTGTATGTTGGGGAGAGAGTTTGGTTTACCAAATACCTTTTTCCACCATGAAGATGCAAGGCAGCACACCAAAAATCTGTCAATAACTCGCTGCCATGATTTGAAGAGAACTGCAAAATATCATTGAAAAACACAAATTGTGTTTTGACTGGAACAACTTTGTTTTCTAATGGCCTAATTTCTATTCAAACAGCAGAGGTAGATATTGAGATCTGAAGGAAAACTAATCTCACTTTTCCTACAGATAGTCAAAGAGTGTATTGCTAGCTTGAAAAGTGAAGGAACTGACTCTTCCTCATCTTTAAGTGTCATGTCAGCGGCTGGCTTGTGCAATCATCTTTTAAGTGTCGTGTCAGAATAGAACCTTCCGAAATCCATCTGGAGCACGTTTAAAAACTTTCAGTTGCTTTCTTGAGGGGAGGTATGAAAACAAAGGAAAAACTAAGAGCTTTTGACTGCCTTCAGGGAGTTGTTTAAGGTGCTCATGAATAAGACCCTCAACAACTTCAATCTCTTCTTGGCCAGTGAGAAACACAAGTATATCACCAGGAGCCTCGTCCAAATGTATCTAACAAGATGAAATAAGTAAATAAGAATAAAGTTATAATGGTAAAATTAAAGTTTGCAAAGCTATAATGGGTCTACTTAAAGACGCTATATAGAATGCTATTGGGCTAAAGCATCTTTAACATCTGTTTCTATCTTCTCTTTATATTGTTGCTTTAACATTTTATGTGTGCTATCATTTGATATTTCTTTTAGCAGCTGAATTGGCAATTCCTAATTAAGTTTATATTATAGGTTTCGGGTCGGTCACAAAGTATGAGGGATTTTTTGAGTAGGAAATACCCAAGCATGAGTCCACAAAAAGTTCAGAAAGTTCGAGATAATATCTCAACTAGTGATGTTCGGAAGGCTCAAGAGCTCTCTAATCCTGAGAAGCAACTTGATCTTGTGGTGCAAAAGAAACAGAAGAAGAAAATTTCATATTGTTCTACGGGTTCTATGTCAACATATCTTGAGTTGCGAAAATAGCAATCAGAAAAAGAAGCATTGAGGGTCGACAATCTCATTTTGCATAATGCTAATACAACACCGATAAGAGATGATTATGACGATGAATTACAATTGGATGGTAATGACAACGATGTTGGAAATGACCCTAATTTTGATTTGGAAATTGATGCACAAGCTATTAACGAAAAGGAAGGTATAAGTTAGTACTTATATTCATTTTTGTTTCAATTGATATTTTTTAGCTTGTTAGCATACTGAATAAATATTTGAACTAAAATAGTAGGTAAAAAGAAGAAGCATCGAGGGCCAATAAAGCTTGAAAAGGTTCATGCGCGTACAAGAGAGGAGCGCCAAGTGATTATTTTGAACTTGTTAGGGCAGCCAGTTGGACCTACAAAGGAAATTCTCGAAGAATTTAAGTTCTTCTTGGGAACTCTAGGGAAAGATCCCGACCTTGCTCCACTTAATTACTTAAATTTCCCAAGTTTGCCTACACATGACAAGATATGGGAGTATGTTTTGGTATGTTGCTGAATTTAATCTCTTTTTGTATAAGTTTGGTGGTGAAATATGTTAAGATTGCTATAAATATTAATGTAATACATTAATTTTTGGAATAGGAAAAGTATATGGTTCCTGAAGATGGAAGAAAATATGTTTTCGATGCTATCAGTTCAAGATGGCGTGGTTACAAATGTAGAATTAAGAAGAAGCACTTTTATAAGTATGACACTGATGAGTTGAGATGGGCTAACAAACCAGACACTATTTCAGCACCACAGTTTAAGGATCTCTTGGATTATTGGCATTGTGATAAAACTGAGGTACTTATAAAAATTTTCTTACATATTTCTTTTAATTATATGTCTATATGTAATTGTAATTTTGTTTTTATGGCATAGAATGAAAGTAAGATCAATAGACAAAATCGTCTATTGTTAGATGATGTGCACACGATGGGACGTAAGTCTTATGCATTTATACGTCATGAATTGGTAACTACCTTTTCTCATTTCTAGTCATTTATTGGTCCTTTCAAAATTCTCTTTATTTAAGCCATGGTTTTCTAGTCTGCTTACTTACTGGGTTTTGATATTCCGATTTTAGCAACAGGCAGATCCGAATAAGCAAGAACCTTCACATGCAAAGGTTTACAAGGAATCAAGAAAAAGAGTTCCTGGAAGAACATACCTCACTGGATATGAGAAAACTGAAGAGAAAATTGTGAGTTAACGAGTTGCATTATTATATATTTCTATATTTTTGATAACTCAGTAAGATATTTTGAAAACTTAGTAAGATATTAACTTTACGTTCCATTAAAAGGCAAAGATAGATGCTATAGAGTCATCCCAAGATGGTGAAGGGAGCACAAAAGATCCTTACTTTGAACTTGTACAAAATTCCAAAAGCAAAAACCGGTCGGGACTTTATGGAAAAGGTGTGACAATGTCTGATTTGAAGAAAAAAGATAAAAAATCAGGTTTTATAATCCCAAATGAATTCTTGGAAAGTGAAAGGCCCTTTTGGTATGCAGATGATCAGACAACTATGGTTTGGCTTAGCTGTCAGATGTTTGTTGAATTGTGCAGCGGAATAAGAGAAGCTTGAAATAATGATAGGACAAAGAACACAAAGAAATAATGCAAGTGTGTGAATGTGATTGCAAAAATGTAATAACACAGAGAATTTAAAGTGGTTCAGAGTTCACTCCTCCTACATCCACCCCCACTGTCAATCTTGACAAGTGAGATCAATTTTATTATAATCTTTAATCAACAAAAATTACAAATGATTGATTTAGGCAAGTTCCTTGAACTTCCTCTTCCTAATTAGTACAGTCAACTAGGGATACACTTAAAGTACAGTCTTAAGTGTTTTTACAACTTGAAGTACAGTCTCAAGATTTTACAAAACAACTAGTACACTCAAAGTGCAGTCTTGAGTGTTTACAAACTAATTCTACACCTAAAGTACAGTCTTAGGATTTTGGAATTTGTGAATTAACACACTAGGGTTGTTTGTTGTTGAAGCAGAGGTTTAGGGGTGAGGGTTTTGGTTTGGAACGGGGGTTTAAAGGGTAGGGATTGGTGAGTGTGTGTATGGATTACAGGAGGTGTGTGTGGGTGTAAGGGAAAGGTTTTGGACTGTGAAAAAGAGTATTTTTCAAGAGTGTTTTGTGTAGAGGATGAACTCCTCTATTTATACCCTTCAATGTAGCCGTTGGAATATGACTGTTGCAGCTACATTAATGAGCCTTGACTGGTCTTTGCCCCACTTGTCCACTTGCAGGTCTTCATGAGCTGGCTTGAGCTGTGGCTTGAGCTGAGAGCTTCCAGAAGGTCTTCAGTGGTCTTCAATGGTGAACTTGACAGCTGTGAAGATCCAGGTTCTACCTTGGTTAAGATTGTGGTAGCAGAGAATGAGACAGAGTGATGGCTATCAGAGGAAATGAAGTCATAGCTGTCAGATCATACTAAGGCTTAGCTATCAGAGATGTTCTCTAATAAGGACTGAGATGCATTTGATGATCTTGATAGCTAAGAGAGGGAAAATGATTCATGTTATTGATTTGAATGTAACCATTGTATAAGATAGAATCATAAGCTATCGGACTCATGGTTGTCGAGATAAGGCGAAAGATGAATATAACAGATTTCCTCTTTTGATATAAACCCTGTTCTATATATATATTCCTTTATCAAAACCAACTAACTAAGACTTTGATCAAAGTTAGGTCCTAACAATTTCCCCCTTTTTGGTAAAGGAAGATCTATTTAGAACATGTTTTCACAGTTAATGATAAGAGAAATACAAATGAAAGAAATAATTCAGGGATTCATATCATGAACAAGTAATCAGAATGAGATTGAAATACTTGGATTTGATCTCAAGATGAGAGAAGTTCACATATTACAGCCATAAAAACACAAAACCAAACAAAAATAGATTGTTTCAAGCACAAAAAAAAAGTCAACAAAATACAATTCAGTCATCAGCAAGTTGATCATAGAATTCTTCTCTTTCTTGTCTTGCTGAAAGGAGCTCATTTCATTCTTCCTCCAGTTCTCTTCTCATTTCTGGTTCAACTCCTCTGTAATAGAACTCATTGTTCCATTCCCAAGTCATCCTCTCATCATATTTGAAGAACTTATCTTCCTTTGCTTTCAGTTGGGCTCTTGTGAGAGGCATCTGATCATTTCTTATTCTCATTGTGCCCCACAGATGCTTCTTCTTGTTCCTTGCTTTCTTGCTTTTCTTGGGCACAAGGGATGGATCTGGTTGAGGAACAGGGGACATATGCACTGGGGCTTGAGGAATAGGGGACATATGAAAGGATTGTTGAGGAGGGTTGGAAATGGTAGAAGATGGAATGATTATGGGAGAGTCTTGATCTGGGCTTGAAGGATCATCATTATCATCATCATCATCAGAGTCGATGAAAGATCAATAACATTATGAGCCCTGCTTTGGTTGACAGCAATGGATTCTCTGAACTCTTTGATCTCAGGAATAGAGATCAGTTTCATGAAGTGAGAGTTTTCATTTGGAGAGTTGAAGAGAATGGGATCAACAGAGATGAAGGGTGAAAGATAGGGCTCAATGCCTGGATTTAGGGTTGGGGGAAAGATATTGACAATTTTGCTTATCAAAAGCATAAGGGCACACTTCTGTTCAAACAGAGAGAGAAAGAATGATTTGGCAAGTTCAATGCACAAGGTGAAAACTAGACCTTTTGGCATGAAGAGACAAGAATTGAGTGATGGAGAGAGAAGTTGGCTAAAGAGAATTTCCCAATCAATAAGTGTATTGGGAGTGATGAATTTTGGGAATGATGGGATTTGGTGAACAAAATGGGAGGTTGATGAAGTCCTTGACACTTTCCACTCTTCATAGGCAAAGAATACTAATCCTGCAAGATTTCTTGCCACCATAATCAAACCATTTCTTGACAGTTCCCAGGATTTTAGATAGGTAAAGGGGTTTACAATTTCTGGGAAATGGGTCACATTGGCTAACCTTGTCCTTGCTGCCTTGATAGAATAAATAGAAAAATCAATGCCACAGCTAAGCATCCAAGGTTCCTTTTTGGGAAGGTAGGCTTGATTGGGAGTTGGAGGAATGGAATGGCTTGGAGAGCTGTCAGGACTGTTAGGGATGGGATCACTGTCAGATATCTCTTGACCTTGTCCAGCTAGGATTGGACTCTGAGGGGAGGCTTCAGTAGATTCATTCTCAGGAATTGGAGAAATTGGCTTGGTAGAGGCATGGGTTGAAAAAGATGGGATTGAAACAGATGATTGATCAAGACTTTGCTCGAGGAGATCAGAACAAAATTGGGATTTCAGGAGGTTCAAGGCTGCCCTGACTTCTCCCTTGGTCAACTTTTGCTCAAGAATAGATACAAGGACTGCCTGATTTTCTGGTGTTCCATCAAACACAAGTCCCTTGCAAGCATTTAGGATTGTTTCTCCCTTTGAGACAAGATTGGGATCAATTTCAACACCAACCTTTTTGAGACTTTGAATAACCTCAGTAGTCTTATCAGGATTCCCCCTATCAATTTCAACAGTGGGGGTAGGTTCATTCACAAGCTCAGTCTCAGGTATGGAAGGGATGGTTTGGATATCTATATTCATAGCTGTCACCTTTGGATTACTGGATGACTCTCCTGGTCCACTTCTTTTCTTGATAAACCTAGACCTGAGTTCATCTATGGCTATCACAGTCTCCTCTTTACTTAGAACATCATCAAGATAAATGAGAGCAGCCTTTTCAGTATCAGGGTTCCCATCCAACTCAATAGCATCAATGGCTCTTAAGATTTTGGCTAACTGTTGAGGTTGGGTAAAGGGGATGTTTTCATCAGTGTTCCCCCTTAAAGGTTGCTTCTCTGATTGTTCTTTGAGGTTAAGGATGGCTTCTATGGCTGACTGGTGACCTGAGCTAGGTGTGGATGACTTGTCCACTCTTGGACTGACAGTAGTGGATTTTGGAGAAAGGGAAGGGGTATTTATTTTGGTTTTCTTGGCCTTAGGAGCTTTCTTTTCAGGTTTTCTTTTCTTTGGCAAGGATTTAGAAGGAATGGATAAAGAGGATTGTACCTTGGATCTGGTAGCTGTCTGCCTGGTAGGGATAGCTGTCAGAGGTTGCTTGCCTTTGTGCACAGTTTTGGATAAGTTAATGGCTGCCTGAAGCTCTTGAGGGTCTATGGTATCATCACCAACATTAGCTTGACCCATGGTGTCAACCTCATGACTGTCAATGGCACCTCTTTCTTCATTATCCTTATCATGGCTGTCAGACAAGGTAGTTTCACTGTCAGCTACCTGATCATCCTTGTTTTTGCCTTTGTTCCCATGAGATACCACAGTCTTTTTCAACAATCCTGTCTTCTTCACATTGGATTGTACACCCCTCTTTATTATCTTACTTGTAGCCAATGCTATCAAGTCCTTCCAGTGTTCAATCTTCTTTCTTGTTTCTGCTTGCAGTTTCTCTTGTGTTTCAATAAAACTACTGATACTTACATCATTTCCAGCTCTCATCACAGCTCCCTTCTTTTGTTTCAATGCAAAAGTTCTGTCATTGAAACACTTGGTCTCTGACAGCTTCACAGTCTTCAACCATTTCTTGTGTAGAGGAGGATTGAGCTTAGGAATTAGAACATCAAGAATTCCACTCATGAATCTGAAGTTGTTCATCTTTCCACCTTGCTTCTTGAATTTTAGAGTGGAGGTTGAGACTGCAAGCTGGAAGTTGTGAAGAAGAACAATGCATCAGTATGTGTCTTTGGTCAATAGGCTCAGCATTTGCTTCCATTCATTTGATCCCATTTGATCAAATGAAGATTGCTTGCCATCAATGGCTTTGTTGACCACATCCATAAGAGTTGATTTGAAAATGTCAGCTTTGTCCTTCACCATTGCTTTGTCCTGTACACTCTTGAAGTCATGAACTTTAATCCCAAAGAATTTCTCATATACAGTCTTCAATCTATCTGACCCTCTATCCCATATATTTTTCACAGCATCTTCTTTGTTTGGGATCCCATAGACTTCACTGACCATTTCTTGAGTAATGGTTATCTCCACATTGTCTATGGTGGCAGTTATTGAATTGTTTTCCTTGTTCCTCTTTCCTACCAGGTAAATCTCTCTGCACAGTTCTTCATAAATTGGAGGTCTGGCTCCCATGAATTTAAGCAATTCATTGACCTCAAGAAGTTCTTGGATGAGTATCCCAACTTCAGACTCATAGAAGCTAGGTTTAATGAAGTAACTGTGAGCATCTGGGTAACTTGCTTTTGATGCTGCCATTGATGGTTAAAGGAATTAGGGTTGAAGGAATACGATGAAGGATTAGTGAGGAAAAGAGATGAATTTTAAACAGAGGGTTAATGAAACAGGGGTTTTTGGTGATTACGAAAGGAGAGAGAGACAAATAATGAGTGGAGAGTGGGTTTTAATGGGCATTGGGGGTTTCAAAGTTTAGTAACTGTTCATATGAACAGTGATTTTTGCCCTTCCCCACGTTGAGGCATTAACTTCCACAGAGCACAAGAAGAACATTCTCTTTTTCAAGAATTTTGCAGGTGAAGAGATGGCTAAGGAAGTGACAATTGTGAGCAATTAACACGATCAAATCACATAAAAGTTGCTTTAACCTAGCTGTAGAAAAAACTTTGACAGTTAAGTCTAGTTTGAATGATGATGGCTGTCTGAGATAGCTATGGGGAAACTTGCCTATAAAACAATGACAATTTCAGAGGAAACATATTCAGATTGTTTTACAAACACAAATGGGAAGATTTTCCTCAAAGTTTAATCCCAAACATATGGCTCAAACAGCAAAACAGTTGGTTTTTGGGAAGAATTGTGAGGATGATATGAGGGGGGATGAAATGGAGATAGAGAGAGAGTCCTTCAATGTGGTTGAAAGTTCAGAGAGAGTGAGTGACAGAGGTAAGAATAAGAGAGTGAGAGTAGATCAGGACTATGGTGTCAAGGAGGTAGGCATCGAGAGAAAATTGACAGTAGAGAGGGAGAGGGAATAAGGCTTTTTGGAAAGACTATCAAGGTTGATCAGGGTGAGTCCAGTAAGGAAAAAAGTAAGGTAGAGAGGGTTTATACATTGGGGGAATTGGTTAAGCAAGATAGGGCTCGGCAGTATGGAGAGGAGCTTAGCTGTCAAGAAGAAGGTTAAGCACGAGAAGCTGTATACTCCTGTGAGCGGAAATTCACTCTCTCCGGGGTTGGATTGTTGGAGGAGAGGTGATAACTTTCTTTGGAGTGCATGTCTCTCCTTCTTCAACAATATCATACCTATTCAACCAGGTTATTAGTTGTTTTAGCCCTGCCAGAGTTCCAGCTGTAGAGAGAGAAGAGTCAAGAGCTAGCCAACCACTTGTAGTTGCTGGGAATGGATCTTATTCTGGAGAATTTAGCTTTGTGACACCAATGGAGGGTTTGCTTCAACCATATGATGCAGTTGAAGAATGGTGGCCAAGGAGAGCAAGTCCTTCACTTCAATATTCAGTCACTTCAATTGATCCCTTCCTGGAGAGGCACCCAATATGGTTGCAAAGGTATCATCAGACCTTGCAGTCTACACAGGAGGCAAGGTGTGAAGGAATGAGTGCTGGAGGAGGATCTGGAGAAACAGTGACATTCCCTAAGAATGTCTGACAGCTAAGGTGAGGATTTGAAGAGGAGAGCTGGTTCTGGAGATTGTTTGGTTTTATGGAAGTTTTTGGTGAGTGAATGAAGATGAAAGAGAGAGGGATTTCATGGTTTGTTTTATGTTTTTGTTTATGTTTTTTTTTTCATGACTTTTGTATGGATAGCTATCAGTGGATAGCTATCAGAGATGTTTTTGAGGGAATAGCTGTCTGGCTTCATTGTGACAGCATTGCCCTGAATTATGTAAGCCTCCTTTTTATTTATGAAGAACAACTCTTTATTTTGGCATATTTATCATTCCAAGCATAGCTCTTAACATCTCAAATCTCTTTTCATCCATTGCCTTAGTAAGAATATCAGAGACATTATCCTCAGTACAAACTTTTGCAAGGTTGATATTCCCTTTTTCAACATGGTCTCTGATGAAGTGATGTCTGACCTCAATATGCTTTGTTTTTGAGTGTTGGACAGGGTTTTCTGTCATGGCAATAGTGCTTGAGTTGTCACAGAAGATGGGAATGTTGGATAATTCAATTCCAAAGTCTTGAAGTTGACTTTTAAGATAGAGAATTTGAGAACAACACAAGCCTGCAGCAATATACTCGGCCTCGGAGTACATTGAGGTGGCTACCGAGGTTTGCTTTTTGCTTGACCATGAAATGATTCTTGATCCAATAAGCCGGCATCCACCACTTGTGGATTTTCTATCTAGATTGCATCCAGGCATAGTCAGAGTCAGTGAATCCAATTAGAGAGAATGGGGATTCAGTGGGATACCACAAGCCAAAATTAGGGGTTCCTTTGAGATATCTTAGAATTCTCTTGACAGCAGAGAGATGAGATTCCTTGGGATTTGCTTGAAATCTAGCACAGAGACAGACACTAAACATAATGTCAGGTCTTGAAGCTGTTACATAAAGGAGAGATCCAATGTAACTTCTGTAAAGTGTTGGATTTACACTTTGACCATCTGGATTAGCATGGAGTTTGGTTGTGGTTGACAAGGGGGTTTTGGCAGGGGAAGCAGTTTGCATGTCAAACTTCTTGATCATATCCCTTGTGTATTTAGCTTGGTTAATGAAGATTCCTTCCTTTATTTGTTTGACTTGAAGACCCAAGAAAAAAGTAAGCTCACCAATCATACTCATTTCAAACTGGTCTTTCATAATATCTCCAAATTCAGTGCACAAGTCCTCATTTGATGAACCAAAAATGATGTCATCAACATAGACTTGGATGAGCAACTGATCATCTCCATATTTCTTGATAAACAAAGTGTTATCAATATGGCCCTTGGTAAATCCTTTGCCAAGGAGATATCTAGATAGAGTATCATACCAAGCTCTTGGTGCTTGTTTAAGCCCATACAATGCTTTATCCAATTTGTACACATGATCAGGAAACTTTGGGTGCTCAAAACCAGGGGGTTGAGATACAAAAACCTTTTCATTTAAGACTCCATTCAGAAATGCACTCTTGACATCCATTTGGAATACTTTCATATTCTTGAATGAAGCATAGGCAAGGAATAGCCTAATAGCTTCAAGTCTTGCAACAGGTGCAAAAGTCTCATCATAGTCAATACCTTCTTCTTGTCTGTATCCTTGAGCAACCAGTCTAGCTTTGTTTCTTACTACAACACCTTCTTCATTCATCTTATTTCTAAAAACCCATCTTGTTCCAATGACAGTTTGGTTTCTTGGTTTAGGAACAAGTTGCCACACTTTGTTCCTTTCAAACTGCTCTAATTCTTCTTCCATGGCTTCTATCCAGTCAGCATCTTGGAGTGCTTCATTTATTTTCTTTGGTTCCACTTGGGATATGAATGCACTCATGAGAAAAGGAATGTTGTCTGGAACTGGGGTTTTATCAATTTGAAGGCTGATGTAAAGGTCTTTATTGGGTGGAATGATGTGAGTAATGGTGGATTCATCATTGGCTTTGGGAGGAGAAAGAGGATTATTGGATGGAGATGGAAGATGGCTAGTGGATGGATTGCAAGAAGAATTTGGATGGCTGTCAGCTAAGGAAGAAGTTTGGGAGATGTCAGTCAAGGGGTGACCATTCTTTTGAGTATTCTCTTCCTCATCATTTGGATTGGTAGTGGGAGTGATTGCTGTTGACTTGGTTGGCTGGATTGGTTGATGATGGGAGTGGGATTGGTCATGGGCTGCAGCGCACAGGATAGCTGTCAGATGAATTTCTTGGAACCATGTATGGAAGATTTGATGAATTTTGTTCATGATGGAGAACAGTTGAATCAAGAATGGGAGATGCTTCAGGGAGATTATCTAGGTTTCCCAAACCTTCATCAAAATCACACAATTCAGTTACACTTTGATCATTGTTTTCATCAAAGTCAACATGAATTGATTCTTCCACAACAAGTCTTCTTTTGTTGTAAACTCTATAAGCTTTGCTTGTGTTAGAGTATCCAAGAAAGATTCCTTCATCACATTTGGAGTCAAATTTGTCCAAATTGTTTTTGCCATTGTTGTGAATGAAGCATCTACTTCCAAACTGTGAAAGTAGGAAATGGTAGGAACTTTGTCATTCCATAGTTCATATGGAGTCTTCTTATGGAATTTGTTGATTAGAGTTTTATTTTGAACATACACAGCAGTAGTGACAGCTTCACCCCAAAAATACTTTGGGAGATTGTGTTCTGATAGCATTGTTCTTCTTTGCCTCCATGATTGTTCTCGATTCTTCCTTTCAGCAACACCATTTTGTTGGGGTGTTCTTGGGGCTGAAAAATTGTGATCAATACCTTTTGAATCACAATACTCTTCTACTCCTGTGTTCTTAAATTCTTTTCCATAATCAGATCTGATCTTGACAATGGATGTCCCTTTTTGATTTTGAATTTTATTGAACAGCTTTGTCAGACAGCTAAGGGTGTCACTTTTGGATTCAAGAAGAATGATCCAAGTGAATCTGGTGTAGTCATCAACCACAACAAGGGAGTATCTCTTTCCTCCTAAAGATCTAGTCCTTATGGGTCCAAAGAGATCCATATGAAGTAGTTCAATAGGTCTTGATGTGTCCAATCTGGTCTTGGGCTTGAATGAAGATCTCTTTTGCTTCCCACATTGGCATGCTTTGCAAAGTTTGTCCTTCTTGAATGGGATCCTTGGAAGACCTCTGACTAGATTTGAATTTGCAAGCTTGGAGATGGTTTTATGGTTAAGGTGAGCCAATCTTTTGTGCCAAAGCCATGACATGTCAGATTGACTAAATGACAGAAGGCAGTGAGCATTTGAGGATTCCACTATCTCTAAGTTTAAGCAATAGAGATTTCCTTTTCTTGATCCAGTCAGAATGACTTTATTGCTTTTATCTTTAACAGTACATTTATCCTTGGTGCAAACAACATGATATCCCTTATCACAGATTTGACTGATGCTAATCAAATTGTGTTTGAGACCCTCTAAATAAGACACATTTGTAAAAATGATGTCTTTTGTAATAAGATTTCCTGATCCTTTGACCTTAGCTTGGGAATTGTCACCAAAGGTTACATTTGGACCATTTTTAGGGGAATATTGTTGCAACCAGTCTTTATTGAAGGTCATATGTCTACTACAACCACTATCTAAATACCAGAGTCCTTTCCTAGATACCTGCAAAACAGAAAATAAATTTTATGGTACCCCTTTTTATTCTTTTGGGTCCAAAGGATTAGTTTTTCTTTGGAACCCTAGCTTTTTTCATTGATCCCTTTTTGAAGAACTGGTTTAGGGTATGGTAATATGACATGATTTGCATCATGTAAGGTGTAAGGACAGTGGATTGGGATGGATTGAGGAAGTGGTTTGGGTTGTTGTATTGGGGTTGAAACTGAAAGTTATTTGAAGAGGATGATCTGGGAGAGTCATTTTGACTTGCATGGCTTCTTCCATTTGAGAATTGCCATTGAGGTTTTTGTTGTTTGGTGTACCTATGTTTGTTATAGAATCTTTGTTGCCTTGGGGTTCTATGTGGTTTGGAAGATCTTGGCTGTCTGTCAGGCCTTGGCTGTCTAGCATCTTTTTGCAACTCAATTTCTTTCTGTATATTGGCCCCTTTTTGAACCCAAATATACTTGCTTCCTTGAATTTTACTTGGTCCTTTGTTTGAGTGACTAGGACCAGGTAAGATTTCCTTAGATTTTCCCTTGGTTTGAACAGGATAAGTTTGAGTTTGTTAGCTGCCAGAACTTAGGTTTTCTAGAACCATTTTTTCAATAGCCCTTTCACCAGTGGGAGGAGTGTACACCTTTTGTGTAGGATCATCAGCACCAATCCTTGTTTTGTCACTGGGATGTCTTTGGGTGTAGGTGAAAAGGGATAATGCTTTGCTTGACATGTTCCATGAGTCTATTTTCTTTTTAAGAGCATCATTTTCTTTTTCAAGATTACTGAGTCTTTGACAATTTTCATGATTACTTGATGTCTCAGCTGTCAGATCCATGTTTTGTTTTTCAAGCATGATGCATTGATCTCTTAGCCCTTGACATGCTTTCTCAAGCTCAGAATTGGTTTTTGTGAGGGTGTCAATGGTTGAGGATTGGGAAAGATTCTCATTGACCAGTGAAGCAAAGCTAGTTTTTTGTTTTTCGGTTTGAATTAAAAGAGTGCAAACTAATTGTTTGAAACCATCAATATTTAAAGAGTTAAAATCATGTACCTCTTTTAGTTCTTACTGCGGATAAGTGCTTCCATATCTTCCTCATTGTCTGACTCTTCCTCATCTTCAGCTATAAAGCATAGCATGGCTTCCTCTCCTTCATTGTCAGAGTCATCACTGGACACATATTCCTCATCACTGAATTTTGATGAATCAACTATCATAACTTGCTCCTTGTTTTTGTCATTTTTGCTTTTGGAGCAATTGAAGCAGTTGCACCTGGAGCTGTGAATGATCTCTTTTGAGTATGTCAATTTCTTAGCTATCTGATTGTCCCTGGGTTTCCTTGGTTCAGGACAATCAGATGAGTAATGTCCTTGCTTTCCACAGTTAAAGCAATCAACTGTCTTCTTGTAGCTGTCTTGTTGAGCATTAGATGTGGAAGGATTGTACTTTTTGTCAAAAGATTTCTTTTGAAATTTCATGGCATTTCTGACAGCCATGGATATGAGGCTTGGAATGTCTTCTTGAGAGATCTGTTTACTGACAGGTTTGGAGCTGATGTTTATCTTTTAAAGGGCATTGCTGACAATGGTCTCAATGTCTTGGTGAGTGATTGGTTTGTGGGCAGTTTCTTGAGCAGTTAAGGCTAAAGTTTGTGAAATGGTAGGAACTGGTTGAATTTTTATCATACCTTCCAGTTCATAAGCTTCAAGCTTTCCAAAATACTGTTCAACTGTCATTGTGCTTCATTCAGATCCTTCTCTAATAGGTAATGCTACCTTTTCATATTCTTGTGGAAGATTGGAATATATCTTGAGGCAGAGATCTTGTTGTTCAAATGTTTTTCCATGGTCAGCAATAGATCTAACAAGATTTTCAAACCTTGGTTGAGCAGCACTCACTTTTTCTCCAGGATAGAACTTGAAGTTGTCTAATTGCCTAAGCAAGTTATACAAATTTTGTGTCCTGACACTTGTGTGTTTAGTGAACTTAGTTTGAATGAGAGCCCATGCTGTTCTGGCATTTGGTTCCTTAGCAATTTCTTGTGCTAGTGAGTCATTTACACTCTTTTGAAGAATGTTTTTGACTTTTAAGTTTGCACTGATCAATTGTTTTTCAGATTCAGACCATGTTTCTGGGGATTTGGTCTTACTAGGTCCTCCATCAATACAGATTTGAGTTGGGTAGGACACTTCATTCTCTAGAACATACCAGTTCCATATACTGTTTGCATCAAGGTATGTTTTTATTTTTGAAGCATAGATCTCAAAAGATCCACAGTCATCAATGTGTGGGATGTCTTTCTCATTATTTCTCCTTGGTTGAGGCATGGTGGGTTTGAAGAGGATCTTTCACAAGTTGTTAGACTTTTGAATGTGAAGACAAGCTTTGATACCAATTGAAAGGCCCTTTTGGTATACAGATGATCAGACAGCTATGGTTTGGCTTAGCTGTCAGATGTTTGTTGAATTGTGCAGCGGAATAAGAGAAGCTTGAAATAATGATAGGACAAAGAACACAAAGAAATAAATGCAAGTGTGTGAATGTGATTGCAGAAATGTAATAACACAGAGAATTTAAAGTGGTTCAGAGTTCACTCCTCCTACATCCACCCCCACTGTCAATCTTGACAAGTGAGATCAATTTTATTATAATCTTTAATCAATAAAAATTACAAATGATTGATTTAGGCAAGTTCCTTGAACTTCCTCTTCCTAATTAGTACAATCAACTAGGGATACACTTAAAATACAGTCTTAAGTGTTTTTACAACTTGAAGTACAGTCTCAAGTGATCATTTTGGATAAAACCATTTCAATTAAGTGTAACGTGGGTGCGCAAGTGATGTCTCGAGTCTAGCAAGAAAAGAAAAAGACTTATATAAAAGTTAGACATTTAACTACTATGTCCAGAATGGACTACAACGACAAATGTCCAGGAAGGACTTAGGTAAAAGAGAAGTACTAGAACCTACGAAGGTTGACTAAAAAAACTATTTTGGAGATAGGTAGCCCCTTGTCTTGCCGCTCTTTGCTGTTGGACCATGCATTTACTCTTCGACGCTGGAGATGGGAGCTATCGCAGATCTTTCCACCAGGATTTCTTTGGCAATCCCTTGTTCGACCCAGCCGTTTTCATTGCCTGCGATGACTGGTTCATCGATCTCACAAAAGGGCGAGTCAAATTCCCTTATGCCCACGAGTCTTGAATCACCAAACCCAACCATGTTGACGCTCATGTTGTTATTTCTAGGGAACGGGTTACTGATAGTATTGGGCCCTTCAGGCACCTCTAACTTCCCTTGCTCAATCAAACCTTGGATTACCTTTTTCAGGGGGACGCAATCGTCTGTCAAGTGCCCATGGTACTGATGAAAGGCACAATGCTTGGAGGTATCCAAAGGAGCATTGGGGTTTCTGGGCTGATAATTTTCTAAAGGCCAGAGCAAACCTTCTTTTACCAAACCTCTGAAGATATCACTCAAAGGCATCCAAAAGTTTCTCAAGTCTTGGAGCCGGGATCTGGACGCATCAGGTTTCTTGGGAACAAAGGGAGTGGCATTGTTACAGTCCTGTCCCGAATAGGGCTGGGCAAGAGTCGTGTTGGAGGTGGATGAAGCCCGGTATCTGTAGGTAGGTGCAACAACTTGCTGTTGATTGTGAGCCCTCTCAAATTTAGCCCCGGAATTAACCATTGTGCGCAAGTCCGCGTAGGGGAAGTGACTGAGGGAGGCTCTCAGATGTGGTTTCAGACATGACTGAAAGATGTCCAATTGTTCCTCTTCAGAGGGAGGAATTACCATTTCGCTAAGTTTCAAATTCCAACGCTTGTAAAAATCCCCGATGTTCTCTTCGGGACGCTGCCTGTTGTCTGCAGATCAACTATATTTGTTTCCCATTCCAAGTTAGCTTTGTACTTCTCTGTGAAAGCACTAGTGATCTGGTCCCATGTGGCCCTGGCCTCGGGTTTTAAGCGGAAGAACCATTTCAAAGCCCCTGACTTCAAAGAGAGACTGAAGTAGTCGGCCAACTGCTGGTTTGTGCATCCCTTAGCTTTCATTGCCAAAGTGTATGTATCTAGGTGAGTTTTCGGGCATGCAGTCCCATCAAACAGATCTAGATTAGGCATCACGAATTTGTGGGGTAGGGGCACAATGGAGTCCGGGTCCGTAGGCCGGAAGGCAGCTTTCTTAGCAGTCAATTCAGCGATTTGTGCTTTCATCTCCTTGTGTTGTTCCATGAACCAGGCCAGGTGAGGGTCCTGTGGTGGAGCCATAGCGTTCAAACCAGTGACTGAGCTGGAGAGAGGAGTTACCACTGGCGGCACACTGGTGGAAGGGATACCATATTCCGGGGCATAGGTGAAAACCTGTCCTTGGCCCAAATTACCCTGGGGAGTGTGAGTAGGAGCCTGGGCGAAGGGATAGAACCTTGCGGCTTGCTGTTGATTTTCAACTGGCAAAGAGGGTGAAGGCAGTCCTGATGTAGCTGGATAGCTCGGATTTTCGGGGTGAGGCCCATAAGTAGGCTTAAGTGCGGGCTGCTGTCCCTGGTTGTTGAATTGCATGGTTGCCTGTGGCGAGGGTGTGTAACCAGGGGGGTACTGCGGTCCTGGTGATTCTGATGAGACCGGGATGGAGGTTTGGTAACCCATCGAACCCTGAGTGATAAATGATTTTGTGAAAGCTGTGTGAGGAGCAGCTGAGCTAGCATCATTATGAGGAGGGGCTCCTGACTGTGGCCCCGAGAACCGAGGCCCGTGGCATTCCGAACCGTTCTGCTTGCGCATGAAGGTCCGGATTGATCGGTTCCAAGGCGAGGTGGGATTCCAATTTGCTGGGGCATTCTGAGGTAACCCCAACCATGAGAAGACATTCCATACTGGCTTTGTCCCCACTGAGGAACTGCGAACTGATTTGTCCCGTCAGGTTGCACGGATCCAGTAGTCTGAAGCTGGGGAGCTGGCTGACCCGAAGATTGAGGAGCATGGGTTCTGGTAGTGGTACCATAGGAGGTGGGTGGTGGCATCCTGGAGTAATCAGGGCGACTGAGAGTGGGATTGGCATCCTCTTCTTCTTCCACGGTGAAGGTGCCATCGTGATTGAGACTGGCGGCCAAACCATGACTTTTGATGGCTTCCATAAGGCTATTAATCTATGCTTCCTGTCGTAATCTCATTTGTTCTGCTAACTGATTCCCTTCTTTGTTACATGCGAGGGGTCCGGGAGGCGGAGTGACGTTATCCCCATCATTACCGGCGATGCAGACATTCTGAAACCGGAGTCGGAACAAACGGCGAAGGCGACGATGCGCTTGACTATTCCCAGGCGATCAAACGGTGACCGGTGTGCAGAAACCAAACTTTGTGAGGAGGCTGCGGGGGAAAAGGCACGAGGGTTCGGATGTGCAGGGATTGAAGGAGGGTAGGTGTTTGGGCTTTGGGCTCATGCAACATGCGGTTATTTGTTCTAGTGTACTTAAAACGTATTTTATGAACCTAATCGGTTGGAAAAGATTGCTCTTCTTTTTCGCAAACTACTCTGGATCCTGGATCAGTGGGCCCCGTCACTACGTCTATAAGCCCCTCGTATTCCACCTGTATTTCGACCTCCCAGGGTGGAAAGCCCCGGGCAAGGGTCCTATAGGGCAAGCGGGTCCCACCGACCGAAAGAAAAACGATCCTAAAAGTCTGGCAGGTAATCGAGTCTTAACGAGCATTCGTTGTAAATTACGGATAAAGCTGACGTCGAAAGTCAAGATCATGTCCGGGGGCTCGACAAAAAGTTGGCATGGTTCGGACTGATAAGCGTCCACAATTGATCTTGACTCGTCGTCAGTTAGGCCGTAATTAGGCATGGAATAATCATTAATCCTTGATGACTCAGTGTCATGTTGGGAGTCAGTGTATAATTTGTGCCAGTCAGAGTCAAAGTCAAGGAGCCAGTCAATATCTGGTCAAAGCCTGTGACGGAAAACAGGCAGGACTTCGACTGATTAGGGTCCCCGAAAGATATTGACTTGGTATGCCGACTAAGGCTTGAAAGGAAAGGTCTATACACAGACAGGGCATGACACAGACCAGACTAAAAACCAACCGGGTCTCGGACAAAGTGTGTCACGGACAAGTGCATGGTCGACACGGGGCTCCATGGAATGTTTGGGTAGTCCCGTGCTTGCACCGAGAGGCGTAATAAGACCAAACGGGCCGCGACAGGGATTTTCCTGGGTTAGGGACGTAGTGTGCAGTGTAAGGTCACGTGCGCGTAGTGTGCAAGCAGTCTATCTTCTTTTTCTGAGTAAAATAGAAATTTTTCATGTGTCTTAAAAAGTATGATGCATGATTTTTTTTTTTGAAAAATTTTTTTTTTTTTCATTTGATAAATATTTATATATTTTTTTTGAATTTTTTTTTTGATTTTTTTTTTGAAAAATTTTTTTTTGAATTTTTTTTTTTGAAAGCAAATAACACATAAGCACATAAGCACATAATTCAAGGCAACGGGTCCGATAGTCAAAATTTTGACTTTTCCGAGGCGGCCAAAACAACACGAAAATGTGAAAAATCAACACACACCACAAATGATTTCAAATGCCGGGACGGAAGCTTGACCCTCAAAAGCTTTTCTTTTTTTTTTTGAAAACAATGACACCGGTACGCGGGATTGTTAAACCACAATTTATCCCCGACTCGTGTTAGGAGGCGATAACGGGAAGTTTAATGGTTTCCACCGATATACCAAATATCATTTTTTTTTTAAGATAAAGCTTATTAATTCCCAGCGGAGTCGCCACTGTGATGATGCCCGATTTTTGAAATCAAACGGAGTCGCCACGCCATTTTTGTTTTTAATGGGTCAAAACTTTGAAAAATGCCCGAGATGAGAGATTTGGGTTCGGAGGTCACGTTACACGCCGGGAAGAACGTTAGTGTTCACCCGGAATGCCTCGTAAAACGAGTCTTCCAAACATTGAAAACCATTTGTGTGTGTGTGTGTGTGTGTTTTGGCCAAAATAAGTTTAAACTGAAAAGTAAAAATTAGGAACTCTTTATTAGACTTTAAACAAGTCCCATGATTTTTGGTATGATTTTTGGGTTGAGTTTTGGTACTCAAAAGATTTTTTGAAGTTGGAAAACATTTCTGCCAGAATGAAAAAGGCAGTGGACACTTGATTTTAAAATGGGTTTAAGGGCTTAAAAATCTTAGAATCTGGGGAAAGTCCGAGAATGAAAGTTGTTCAAAACACCATAAATAATGTTTATGTAAAAGAACTTTCACCTTTGAAGGTAATTTGGTGGACCAAAATCTTCTGGAAATCTCAGATATGAAATCTGGATTTCCAGAGACTGAGGAACTGACCTTTAAAAGAAAATTTGAAAAATGGAGTTTTACTCACGTAAAAAAATAAAGTAAAAATTTGTCTGGAAATCTCTGGATGTTGGCTACAAAAAGTATTTTGTAGTCAAAACCAAATTCCAAGTTTCTGTATGTCCAAAAAATTAGACTATGGACAGAGGTCTTAGAGAAAGGCTACTGGACAGCAACTTCCTCTTGAAGAAAAACATGATTTTAAAGGGGGTTTGGCATCCATGCTTGTCCCCATTTACTTAGGCTTTGATTAGTGATCACTTGACATTTTAGTGGTGAATCAACTACATCAAGCCATCCTTAGGGTACATTAGGACTAAGCACTTCATTTGCTTGGGAAGGGGAATTTTATCCTTTGAAATCAAGATTTGATGTATGAAAATGATTTTTAGGGTTTTGAAAACTTGTTTGCAAGTAAGTAAGAACACTTTGAAAAGAATGTTGATCCTTTTAGAGGATCATCCATGGAGATGAACTTCCATGGTGATCCTCTTGGATCTAGGGCAAGAAGATGAACAAAATACATTTTGGAGTTTGAAAATGCATGCATGGATGAGAGTGTTTTAGGGTAGGAAGAGGGAGGTTATACCTATCATCTTTTGGTTTTTTGTGTTTGAAGCTTTGAATGTAAGAGTGTTTGAGGCTTTGAATGTGTTTAGGGTTTGTGATTAGAGTTGGTCTAAGAGAAAACAAGTAGATAACAATGAAGTCCTCTATGTTTTCTCTCTAATCCTCCTCCTAAGGGGTGATTTGAGCTTGGTTTAGTGTATGTATGAGAGTGATTTGAAAGTGTTTTGAGTGAGTGGGATTTGGGAAAGATTCAAGAGAAAATGGTGGCAATTCAAGTGAATTCCCACTGTTTTCTCCCTATTTTTCGCCAAGGTGCAGTTGCAAATTGTGTTCTTTCCTTTTTTCTGTGACTGAAGGCCTCAATTTATAGCCCTCTGAAATTTCCATAGTCATCCGCGCGGACATGAGTGGAAGCGTGCACTGTTCATTAAATGCAGCTCCACGCTTTGAACACAAGAAATATTTCCAGAAAATTCAAACTGGTTGCTGTTTTTCAGTTTACCAAATTAGGATTTTTCCAATTTCTTTTCTTTTTGAGATTCTTTTCTTGGCTTATCTTTAAATAGCAATGCCTACTTTACCCTTACTTTGTTAGAAAAGTTAGGAATAGTTAGAAATGTTAGGAATGTTAAAACTTTCGTTAATTTTCTAACGAAAATGCTAACAACTCAAATTGGAGTACTTACACACATATGACTATAGACCATGTCATAAATCTCATCGGTAGGTCATGTCCAATACTTGTTATCTAGCAAGTATCCATAAGTGTAATGAAATTGTCTATGGCTTGGAACTTGTGAGGCGAAACTCACAAGGTGAGATGAAACTCACGAGTGTTGTCCTTAGTGTTGATGACACTAACAACAACACATTCACCAATTCTAGAAAAAACACAAATCAATAGAAATAAATATAATTTGCAGCGGAAGAATTAAAGCAATACACAAGAATATAATTTTTATCAAGTTATATAAATATATAACTTGATGGGTGCCAAGAAGGCAAGACCTTTCTATTAATAATATGAATTCAATACAAGGTCGAAGAAGTTCCTTAATGATAAACGAACCCTGATATAAGGAACAACATACACGAATTCTCTCTGAAAATAAAAACTCAAAAACCTCACAAAAATATAAAAATCTATATGAAATATTCGAGTGTTGGACAAAGTGTTGCCGACACTGAATGGCAACACTTGAGAGAAGAATTCTACTTTCTTGTGCAGATTTGCGTTTTCTGAATTGGATGATCTTCAATGAAGATCCACTGCTCTATTTATAGGCCACAAAGTCTTGGAGCCTACTCAAATGATCAGTTAACAGCTTGGAGTTTGTTTCCTCCATTTATGCCACTTGCCTTCATTGTAGGAGACCTAGTCTTCTCTTGCTTCTCATGCTTGTACCTCTTAGCTTTGATTGCCTTGTACTCTGACTTGTTCTCCCCCAGAATAGCTGAATAAAATATCTCCTGGCTTGGTCATCAATTAAACAAATAAACACATGTTTATTTGTTAACTTCTTCTCCTCTTCGTGATTAACGCCTGGGCAGATTCTGTTGCTGATTTCAAGCTCATTTTAAGGTGACTAACTACTGTTATATAAACATTAATTTACCCATTAATATTTGTGAAAAATACAGTAACTAACTCAGTGTCGCCAATTCCAAATGGCAACACTTTTGGCAACACCAGTGGCAACACTGGTTTGCAACACTTGGGATGACATTCATGGAAACACATGATCTTAACATTAACAATCTCCCCCATAGTTACTGATTTCTTCACAAAATACCAATGTGATGATCTTTTCAAAAAAACAGTTAGTCAAACTTAACTACAACCACAAAATCCCACGAGATTTTGATAAAGGCAACATCAACCTTCAGGCAATGTTTTGAAATATTTTTCAATCCAAAACATCAACCATTAAGCAAATGAAGTATCAAAATCTTTACAAAAATCTCCCCCTTAATACGAAATTTAATAACTAAATAAACTAATTTATTAAATTCTAAACAACCAACCAACCATTAAACAAAAACCATCCATCATGTTTTGAAGAAAATTCCAGCTGAAACAAAGAAAAACAAAAAACAGAAATAAAATTTGTTTAAGCATTACAAACCAAAATAAAACAAATAAAATTGTTTATGTTCCAAACCACCAAAATCAACCACCATTCAAACCAACCATCTTTAAACTGCATTTCCAGGCTCCTTCACCTCCCTCTGTACCACTAGGCCCAGCACCATTTCCAGCTCCATCATCATCATCACGCCTTGGTGGCTTATCTCCCCCTATTTTGGAAGAAATTAAATCCACCATTTTCATCATGTCAGTGCGCATATCCAACCATCCCTGAATTACTGAGTCAATGTGCTTCACTTGACCATTGAAAAAATTTAGAATCATAGCAGCATCAACCATAACAGGAGCAGTGTTGCCAGTTTCAGGGGCGACACTTGGGGCGACACCTTGGAAGCAGGGCAGCAATTGGAGGAGCATTTGTAACCAAAACCCAAGGTAAATCCTGTGCCTATCACCTTCGTAAAATGCTTGGTAATTACGTAGTAAACAGGCCTCTCAGAGATAGTATCAGCATTCCAAGGTTTAAGGTTTTGGTACATTAGGACTTGGAAAATAAGGGAAGGAAAAATGAAGGAGGAGGTCTTTTTCTTCTTAGCCCATGCAGCAAGGTGATTGAATACAAGTCTCCCAAAATTCAATCTTTGTTTCTTTCCTAGTTTATACAACAAATTGGCTTGCTCAAAAGTTACGGTATTCTCATTTGCCGTGGGAAGCCAATTCGTTATACATATCTTGTGTAGCACGCTAAAAAAAGAAGTGAGATAGGTAGACTTAAAATGATCAGACCAAATGGTAATTCTCCCTCCAGTTAAAAAGGTGGCCAAGGAATTAGGATCATACTCCAAACTCTCATCTTCGACATTGGGAGGTCGAAGGCTCTATTGATGATCAAAGGATTAAAATCATAGATATTGCCCCTAACAAAGATCTTTCCATAATGAGGGGTATTCCTATCATCAATATTATCCCTAAGATGAGCATAAAAATTCCTAACCACACTCTCAATATAAGAAGACACTTTTACCACCGTAGGCAAAAAGTTTCTATCTTCCAAAAACTGGTACACTCCTAACTCCTTAAATTGAGTCACATACATATTCTTTTCATTCAGAATTTTCTTCTCAGAATCTTGAACAAACTTATCTAAATTTGTTTCACCATAAAATTCATCCAAAAGAAAAGGACGTTCATAAAATCCAAAAGACTCATAATCTGACTTTGTATCCTGAGAGGGATTAGGAGAGTGTACCTCAGGCCATGAAATGGAAGAATACGAAGGAGAACTTGACTGTGCTTTGGTCTTGGCAGCAGATGTTGCTTCAGGTGTTGCCATTTCATCGGCAACACTTGGGGCGACACTTGATGAAATTTTATGTTTCTTCTTCATTTTGGACTGGGCTTCAGCAAGAGTTTCCTCATCTTCCAACCAAGCTTCTTCATCCTCATCAAAAGATGATGAGGGCTCCTTAGACTCTTTAAAAACAGGGTCCGAACCTTCCTCGGACGAAATGTTGAGTGAAGAGCTTGAAGAATCATCCACATTAACAGGATCATCAGCTGTATTAGATGGAATCTTCGACCTGAACAGAGTTTTGATCCTCTCCGATTGTCTACGCACTCCACCCCTAAAAGAGCTAGAGGCATCAACCGCCTTTCGCTTCTTGGTCTTTTTCTGAGGGGCGAAGGTGAGCTCTGTGGATGGGGTAGCTTCAGGAAGATTGATGGGAATGGGAATTTGAGAAGGATCATAGACAACAATGTCTAAGGATGGTGAGGTTGAGGGTGTGGCCGAAAGTGTCGTTGGTGAGATTTCCATGGGAACTGCGACATTTGAGGCGACACTAGAGGGAGCTAGAGGCGAAATTTCCATGGGAGATGAAATTTGGGGTGAATTTTTTGTGCTTGCCATGGAGAATCGAAGAAGAACGAGGAAGACGAAGAACTGGGGCAAGGGTTTGGGATTCCGCCTAGAGAGAGAGAGAATACGGTGAGAGAGAGAGGGTTTAGGAAGGGGTTTTAAGAGTGAATAGTGGAGGGATTTAATTGATTTGACAAGGTCAAATTAATTAAACCTCCACTTATCTCTAAAAATCCCAACAATACTCAAGTGTTATCCGCCATTTTTAAAAAAAAAATCCTTTTTTTATTTTTTACTTTTTTAATTTTTTTTTAATTTTTAATTTTTTAATAATAACTAAACATAATTTTAGTAATATCCATAAAATTGAGTTTTTCAAAATTCAAAGAGATGAATTTTAAAAAATAGATATTACAAAATTACACTTAGTTTGACAAAATAAAAATTTTTGCTAAAAACCTTTTAAATTTCACAAACTCTAAATATAAGAAAATAGACTTTTGGAAATTTAAAATTTAATTAACAAAAACAAAAACAAGAAAATAAAAAATTAATGTAGCATCTACTAATGTGTTACTAGCAATGTTGCGTGACACCCAAGGCAACATTTTTAAACAAAATCCCCTTGAAATTTTTTCAACATACTCCCTCCGTCCCACTATACTTGACACTTCTTTCCATTTTGGGCCGTCCCACTATACTTGACACCTTTAAAAAATAACCAAGTTTTTATATTTTTATATTCACTCTACCCCACCACTCATTCTCTCTCTTCATTTTCTACCACATATTTATTCAACCAACACTACTATTTACCCCACTCATTCTCTCTCTTCATTTTTCACCACACATTTTTTTTATTTTATTTTTTTTCCTTGGTTTTTGAACCCACCCCTTGAGTGTCAACTATAGTGGGACGGAGGGAGTATACCTTATCATTCCTTAGGCAATTTTTAAGCAAGCTTTACACATTCTTTATTTACAAGGAAGCATCGTAGTAGCGAGCTCCGTGCCCCGAGTTTTTTATAAATGTATAAAGCTAAATGTAGTAAGTTTTATACCTTTCAAGTAGGGTACACTGTAGTAGCGAGCTCCATGTCCCTAATACTTAGTATAAAACACTACATTATATTCCCTTTGGGAATTTTCACAAGATTTGCCTTTTTCAATATCAACAACAATATGAGTAACTTTGTCACTTTTTAGCACAAAGGGGTATTTTATAAAAAAAAAATTAACCTTAAGAATGTACACATACTAGAACAAAAAGGTCCGTAAATGCCTCCATTTGGGATTAAACAACAAAGAATATATATATATATTTATTTTTTTGTTTTTATATATATAAAATAATATACAACTCATACAAAGTGTTGCTGACAGTGTTGGCAACACTGACGGCGACACTAACAGATTTATAGAAAACATAAACCAAGAGATTTTTTCAAACTTGAAAATCTCTCATGGTCCAAGGCTTTGGTCAAAATATCAGCAAGTTGATGTTTTGTATCAATATGCTCTATTTGGATCAATTCCTTTTCTACTAAATCTCTTAAAAAATGATGGCGGATATCAATGTGCTTAGTGCGTGAGTGTTGTACAGGATTTTTGGAAATATTTATAGCACTCAGATTGTCACAATACATGGTCAAGATATTACTATCAAGACCATAGTCGTCAAGCATGTGTTTCAACCATATTAGTTGTGAACAACAACTCCTGGCGCCACATATTCGATTCGGCGGTCGAGAGAGAAACACGGTTTTGCTTGCGGCTGTACCATGACACTAGATTATTACCCGGAAAAAACAACCCCACTAGTACTCTTTCTGTCATCTATATCCCACCTTGTCGAGTCACTAAAATCAACTAAGTTAGTATTAGTGTCTTTGGTGAACCAAATTCCCAAATCACTTGTCCCAGACACATACTTGATGATTTTCTTGACAGCATTTAGGTGAGAAATTTTAGGAGCAGATTGATATCTAGCACAAACACCTACGCTGAACATTATATCGGGACGGCGCGGTAAGATAAAGAAGACTACCTATCATGGATCTATACGAGTTGGGTCAACATACTCCCTGCCTGATCTTTGGTTACCTTAAGAGATGATCCCATAGGTACTTTAGAGCTCTTGGCACTCTCTAATCCAAATCTTTTCACCAGACTCTTAGCATACTTGCTCTGTGTGATAAAGATTCCATCATTCGATTGTTTCACCTGCAATCCTAGGAAATAATTAAGTTCTCCTATCATGCTCATCTCAAATGTAGATGTCATAGCTTCCACAAAATTTTGTAAACATGTTTTAGATGTGGAACCATAAACTATGTCATCAACATAGATTTGAGCAATGACAAGCTCTTTATTTTCCCTAAGAATAAATAATGTCCTATCGGCTTCTCCTCTAACAAATCCATATTCAAGAAGGAAGCTTGTTAGACGCCCATACCATGCACGAGGAGCTTGTTTCAAGCCATACAAGGCCTTATCAAGTACGTATACATGGTGCAGGTGGAATGGGTCTTCAAACCCTTTGGGTTGCTCAACATAGATCTCTTTATCTAAGTACCCATTCAAGAAAGCCGCTTTGACATCCATTTGGTGCAATGTGATTTTGAGATAACGAGGCTATAGCAAGAAGAAGTCTTATTGACTCAATTCTAGCCACGGGTGCAAAGGTCTCGTCAAAATCGATTCCTTCCACTTGTGTATAGCCTTGAGCCACAAGACGAGCTTTATTACGAACAATATTACCCAATTCATCGATTTGTTTTTGTAAATCCATTTAGTTCCAATAATGTTAGTATTTAAAGGACGTGGAACTAAACACCAAACCTCGTTATGGGTAAATTGTTCAAGCTCTTCTTGCATAGCTTGAATCCAGAATTTATCATTTAAGGCCTCAATCACATTTTTGGTTCAAGAGAGGAAACGAAACGAGAGTGTTTTACTGAGAGTATGTGGAGGACATACACACATACCTAACCATATCTATGTAATCAGCGGCTCCTTGTTCCTTGTTCTAACCCCTTCATTAACATCACCAATTACTTGAGTAATGGGATGATAATTTCTAATTCGAGTGGGGATCTCTCTGCCTTGATGGTACACCAATCCATCTTCTCCTTTTGAGACACTTTGCTCTCGGAATTTCCAGCCCTGTTCTATTCTCTGTGTTGCCTCGGGTGTTGCCATTTCGGGCGACACTTGGAGCAACACTTGAATCTGTGGCTGCAATGGCTGAATCGGATTACATTCCGGCCCTCTTTTCGACTTCTTCCGGCAAGGTCAAAGGTATATCATCAGTGGTTCTCTGTAGCACTCAAGTAATCGTTAAATTCAATATTTACCGATTCTTGAATCACTTTTAACCTCAAATTATAGACACGATAAGCATGGTTGTTTTGAGAGTAGCCCGAAAGATGGCTTTGTCACTCTTAGAATCAAGTTTTCCTAAGTATTCTCGGTCATTTAAAATGTAGCACAAACACCCAAACACATGAAAATAGTGAACCGTAGGTTTCTTTCCATTTAAAATCTCATAGGGTGTCATAGTTGTACCGGGTCTTAAGAAAACTCTATTCGTAGTGTGACAAGCTGTGTTTAATGCTTCGGCCCAAAAACCTTTAGAAATATTTCTAGCAATTAGCATTACACGAGCCATCTCCATTAAAGTCCTATTTTTCCTTTCAGCAACACCATTTTGTTGTGGTGTTTTGGGTGCTGAAAATTCATGGTGTATCCCCTTTTTACTACAAAATGTAGAGAAGGAGAGATTTTCAAATTCTCTACCATGATCTGACCGTATTCGAAAAATAGGAGAACAAAACATGTTTTTGATTTTAGAAACTAAGTGAGTAAATTTATCAAAAGTTTCAGATTTTTCTCTTAAGAAATACACCCATGTAAACCTAGAAAAATCATCAACTATTACATAAACATACTTCTTACCTCCCAAGCTTTCTACCTCAATAGGACCCATCAAGTCCATATGTAGTAAGCTGAAAACAATGTGTTGTTCTGAGTGTTGCTCATGGTGTTGTTCAACACGTGAGCAACACGAGTTTGCTTACCCTTTAGACAGTCACCACACATCACGGTGTCTTTGAGGTCTAGTTTAGGAACACCTTTGACGGCATTATGTTTGATAATCTTCTCAAGATTTCTATAATGAGAATGACCTAACTTTTGATGCCATAACCTAATGTCATCAAGTTTTGTCAAATTGCACACTGATTTATTACCAACCAGATAGCAATTATCACTTGATCTTATTCCAGTCATGACACAAAAGTTAGTGTTATCAAACACTTCACATGTATTTTTATTGAATTTTACCTCCAAATTGTCATCACATAGTTGGCTAATGCTAATTAAATTAGCAAGTAAACCATCTACGTGCAAGACATTTTCAAAGGAGGAAAACCAACAATATCCAGTGTTCCTTTACCAACTATTTCACTCTTGCCTCCACCACCATAAGTCACTTTGAGCCTCCTTGAATAGGTTGGTACTCTGTTAGGAATGATTTTGTTCCCGTCATATGGCGTGAACAACCACTATCAAAGTACCAAGTTCTGCAATGTTAGTCCTTAAAAATTTGTATAAACAACATAGCATTTCGGTTTTCCTTGGGTAACCAACCTCTTTTTGAAAATATGGATTTGTTCACCGGTGTTGCCATGAGTGTTGCCACGAGAAATTGGCGACACTTGAGGCGACACTTGAAGACTGGACATTTTCTTTTGAAGGAAAATGCAATCGATTTTAAATGTCCGGTTTTGTGACGGTATCCACACTCATTGGATTGATCGGAAGAATCACTAGGAGTGCTACCCTTTTCCTTGACACGCTCTTTTACAAAACAATTTTTAGTTTCAACATCAAACAAGGAAGAGGTAATACTTTCAAGTGATTCTTGGAACCCAGACCGACTTTCGAGAGGCTTACTCAACTTGAGTATTTCATCCGGTTTGGATGAACTCGTGTTGAGTTTTTTGAAGGTGGATTCGGCTAGGTTGTGTTTGGCCTTGATTTTATCAAGATCCAAGTCTCTCCTGCGAGTTGAGCTTCTAGCCGAGTCAAGGAGTTCTTAAGATCTGATTTTCCTTTTTCAAGAAAACCACCATCTTATTCTCCTTTTTCCATTCCACGAGTAGAGATTTATAGAGGTTTTATAATTCAAAAATGAGCTCATCTTTATCAAGGTCATCCTCTATAAACTCCTCTGAATTTAAATCAGTAGAACCATGCAAATTAAGATCATTTAAAGAATCATACCTGCTGAGTGTTGTGCCAAGTGTTGCCATTTCCTGAACGACAATTGGGGCAACACTTTCTGAAGAAGTCACCAATGTTGTGTCAAGTGTTGTCAAATCTGTAACGACACTTGAAGTAACACTCTCAGTCGAAGGTAGCTCCTCTACCGTGGCCATCATGACCACTTGCTCTGACTTTTCTTCTTTCTCCGTTCCTTCCTCCTCTCCATCACTAAGAGATACCCACAAGTTTTTGCCCGCCTTTCTTAAGGTGTTTGCACATTCATTGGCATAGTGACCCCAACCGGAACAAGCATGACATTGAATAGATTCAATGTACTTAGGATCGGACCGGATCTTTTCCGAGGATGCACGCCTAGGTGGGGTATTCTTTTGATTTGGAGGAGGACCTCTTCTTGGCACAAAACTGGAGGTTTTGGCCGTTTGGTCCTTAGCCTTCATCTGCACTTTGTTAAATTTTCTAACCATAGAATTATATCTCTTTGCAAGTAAAGCTACACTAGTATTTTCATCTAACTCCTCGAAGACTTCATCTTCATCATCCACACATGTGTCCGAAGATTCAACTTTTAAGGCAATATTCTTGCCTTTAGAAGGCTCCGTTTGTTCATTGAGATTCAACTCAAAGTTTTTCAAAATACTCATTAAGGAGTTGATGTCCATTGTTGAAAGATTATGGGCCTCTTCAATAGCTGAAACTTTAATATTAAAACGTTCGGGAAGAGTACGAATAGCTTTTGAAACAAGTTGTTTATTTGTAAAAGGCTCCCCTAATACTTGACAAGCATTTGAAATATCAATCAACCTTTCAAAATAAGATGAGATGTCTTCGTTTTCACCCATTCTTAATCTTTCAAATCTACTAGTGAGACCTCTAAGCTTTGTTTCTCGGACACTGCCATCTCCTTCACAAAATCTTTGTAAAGTATCCCAAGCATCTTTTGCAGAGGGACTATTTTGAATGAGTTTGAACATATGCATGTCAACCCATTCATAGATGGCATTCAGTGCCTTTTCATTGAAACTAGCAAGATTATTCTCTTCAATTGTCCACTCGAATTCAGGTTTGACTTGAACGTCACCATCGTCATCCGGAGGAAGCATTGGAACAGAATAACCATTTAAAATAGGTCGCCAAGCCCGAAGATCAATTGATTTGATATGCGAGCGTAGGCGAATCTTCCAATAAGCATAATTAGATCCGTCTAAAACCGGTAATCTCTTTTGATTAGGGTTTACAGGATCATAAGCCATGACAAAAGGATCTAAACACTTAGTATATCAAGTGATAGGCTCTGATACCAATTGAAATTGTCTATGGCTTGGAACTTGTGAGGCAAAACTCACAAGGTGAGATGAAACTCACGAGTGTTGTCCTTAGTGTTGATGACACTAACAACAACACATTCACCAATTCTAGAAAAAGCACAAATCAATAGAAATAAATATAATTTGCAGCGGAAGAATTAAAGCAATACACAAGAATATAATTTTTATCAAGTTATATAAATATATAACTTGATGGGTGCATAGAAAGGCAAGACCTTTCTATTAATAATATGAATTCAATACAAGGTCGAAGAAGTTCCTTAATGATAAACGAACCCTGATATAAGGAACAACATACACGAATTCTCTCTGAAAATAAACACTCAAAAACCTCACAAAAATATAAAAATCTATATGAAATATTCGAGTGTTGGACAAAGTGTTGCCGACACTGAATGGCAACACTTGAGAGAAGAATTCTACTTTCTTGTGCAGATTTGCATTTTCTGAATTGGATGATCTTCAATGAAGATCCACTGCACTATTTATAGGCCACAAAGTCTTGGAGCCTACTCAAATGATCAGTTAACAGCTTGGAGTTTGTTTCCTCCATTTATGCCACTCGCCTTCATTGTAGGAGACCTAGTCTTCTCTTGCTTCTCATGCTTGTACCTCTTAGCTTTGATTGCCTTGTACTCTGACTTGTTCTCCCCCAGAATAGCTGAATAAAATATCTCCTGGCTTGGTCATCAATTAAACAAATAAACACATGTTTATTTGTTAACTTCTTCTCCTCTTCGTGATTAACGCACAGGCGGTCACATTGCTGATTTCAAGCTCATTTTAAGGTGACTAACTACTGTTATATAAACATTAATTTACCCATTAATATTTGTGAAAAATACAGTAACTAACTCAGTGTCGCCAATTCCAAATGGCAACACTTTTGGCAACACCAGTGGCAACACTGGTTTGCAACACTTGGGATGACATTCATGGCAACACATGATCTTAACATTAACATGTAATGTGCTTCACATGCATATAATCATCTTTATAATTATCCATTACCAACTTATACTAGTTATTCATAATAACTAGGGACGCAGTTCAATATAATAAACATGTAAACATATAATGAACCAAATAAACTTTCTCTATAATAAATGATAAAGACGATTACATAACGGTTTAGATAATAAGTCAAACATAACTAAACGCCTAGGGCATTACACCAACAAATCTTGTAGCACGATCCATTAGTGATCATTTTCCATTAGGCATCCTTCAATCATAAGGCTTGCAACTTGCAATAGACTAGTGACATTAATAGTGCACATTTACACAAATCCAAGTTTTGACCAAAC
The DNA here is from genome assembly GCA_022495995.1 of Adenophora triphylla var. japonica. Lineage (NCBI taxonomy): Eukaryota > Viridiplantae > Streptophyta > Magnoliopsida > Asterales > Campanulaceae > Adenophora > Adenophora triphylla. The sequence continues at coordinate 196,501 of JAFEMH010002572.1, read as the reverse complement.
TTGGTAGAGGATGTAGCAGTTATTTAACACTGTGAACCTCTCCAAATAACCGTGTCTCCTTGTTTTTTTTGCTTGCTCATTATTACTTGTCCTTGTAACCGGTTGAACTCCATCACCGGTTACAACCCTTTGATTCCTTTAAATTGCTTATTTGTCTTCTTCATTGGAATCTTACTTGCATGATATTCTAACTTATCTTTATTTGAAAAACCTATTCACTTAACTGATCACTTTTGTGAGAGTTAAACCAGTAATATTTTTTTAGTTGTGCAACTGGTTTCCATCGGGTAGCCTCTGATAAGTTACTTGGATATGTTAGAAAGGTTTTAGAAAAGAATTTTAATCAGGCTATTCATCCCCCTCTAGCCTATTTTTCCTACCAATTGGGCCTAATAGGAAAACAATTCTCATTAAATAATACATGTCGTGAAATATAAATCCATCCCGCTGATTGATCAAGACATCGGTATCCCTTTTTGAGATTGTCATATCCGAGAAAGATAAAAGGTTTGGACTTTGGTTGAAGCTTATGCGAGTTATATGGAACAAGGTGAGGAAAACATAAGCACCCAAAAATTTTTAAAAACTTGTAATCCGGGGTCTGTTTGAGCAATTTTTGAAAAGGAGAGATGTAACCTAATTGATGCATTGGTAGACGATTGATTAGATAGACGGATGTATTGATGGCCTCAAGCCAGTAAGCTCGAGGAACACCCGATTTTGCTAAAAGACACAAACCCATCTCATTTATATGGCGATGTTTCCTTTCAACGGTACCATTTTGTTGAGGTGTGTGTGGACAAGTAGTTTGATGACGGATTCCATGATTTCCGAGAAAAAGAGAGAATTGATGATTCACAAATTCACCCCCTCCATCCGTTTGTATGGTTTTAATAGTGTCAATGGCAGAGATTTTTCTACTTATTTGATTTTCGACTTGGATTTTGAAAGTAGAGAAAACATCCAATACATCTAATTTACGAAATAAAGGAAAAAGCCACACATATCTTGAAAAATCGTCAACATACTTAAATAAAAATGATAATAACTTTTAGAAGTAATTTAGGAATTGAAAGGCCCATCCATCCAAATGTAATAAATCCAAAGGTTTGACGGAATGAAAATTTCGAGAAACAAAAGGTAAACTTGTAGATTTGCTTAAGGGGAAAATATGACAAGGAGAACGAGAAGCTGGTCCACTAATAAGGATGTGGACTTTTTTTACTAAAGACCGAAAAACCTGCTGAGAAGGATGACCGAGACGAGCATGACAAGTAGCAGAAGAAGCACGTTCACCGATAAGAGCTAAAGGACTGACGCGGACGGAAGAGTCAAAGCGGAGAGTGTATAAACCTTGAGAGCTATTGCCAAAGAGGATAGTCGGCTTCGTGATGTGGTCCTTCACACGAAAACAAAATCGATCAAATTCAAAGAAGCAATTGTTATCAATGGAAAAATGGCGAATTGAAAGAAGTGATTTATGTAAATGAGGAACACACAGAACATTACGAAGGACAAAAGTTCTATGAGGGGTAGAGAAATAAGAGTGACCAATACACGAAATAGGGATTCGAGAACCATTTGCAATGGTAATCGAATCGTTACGTGAGTAGCAATATGGTCTGGTTTGTTGCAGAGTTGACATGCCGAGTGTTCAACATGGGTGAAAGGATTGGGTGGCATGTATGGAGTAAAGGGCCGAGGGTAATAAGGCCGTGGATTAGGATTTATGGAAAAAGGAGATAATTTTGGTGTGGGCAGAAACCCCCGATTTCCATTTCCACGACCTTTATTTTTCTTGCCACCGCCCTTTTCATGCACAGAACCTTTGCCACGGCCAGTACCAGATGTTGTTGTCACACCACCAGTGCGATTATAAGACGGACGTGGTGTGGAATTTGCTGCTAGGACACTTATAGGGTTGAGAGAAATGGTACTAAACCGTGAAATCAAATCTTCTTCCTGGAGTAGTAGGTCTTGGAGATCATCCAAGGACTCGGCAGGATGATTATGTTACGAGGTAATGAACTCCTTATATTGCGGACCAAGGCCAGTAATAATCCGCTGCTGAAGGTCGTCATCACTCACAACTTCACCGGCTTTTGCTAGGGCGTCAGAGAGAGAGAGAGATGGCACGTCTGGAAGTAGTTATCAATGGACATCTACGTTGTTTTGGACAGGGCATTCAAGCTGGTCTTGAGTTTCTGGACATGAATCCTAGATCGTCCCCAAAAACGTATCTCAAGAAGGGACCATGCTCCCCAAGCCGTCACACATGAATTAACTCGAGATTGAATCTTGGCCGAGACTGTGGCCTTGATCCATCCGAGTACCAAACTGGATGCCTGATTGAAGTAGGCCAATTCTGGATTGTCTGTGGCATCTTCTAGTTTAGCCGGTGGAGGGGTAGTCTCGGTCATAGTGGTGGTGAGGTTGAAGGTTGTTAGCACTGTAAAAAGAAGAGAGCGCCAATTCACCGAGATAGGACTGAATATTCAGATTCAAAGGAAGGGGATTGGGATGCACGAAGACATTCGTGTTGGTGGCAGAAGATATATTTTTGCCCGAGTTAACCGATTGATAAGTCATGGCTCCTAAGAGCGACTGATACCATGTAAGACAGAAGGAAATGTAGGAGAAGAAGGAATGGGAGAAATTTTCCATCACTTTATTCCATACTGAATAATAAAATATATAGATGGTTCTTACCTCGAAGATACACTAATACATTGAATACATACAGTCACCTAATTAAACTAAGGTTATCTATACAATGAATCTCGATTGCAAACTGATAAGGAAACCTTATCAGATATAATATACTATGTATTGTTAACACCCACGAGTGAGGTTGAAAAAAATTATTGAGTTAGTTTCGCTGCCTATTCCTCATGTTTGGATAAGTGCACTGTGTCCGATCTCAATTTTCCTCTTATGTCAATTTTATTTAAGTTAAAGACTATTTTACCCCTAAATCTTTCATACAAGTGGACCTTTGAGTTTTGACCGAAGGTCATGACTTTTGAGTTTTGACTTGTGAAGAATTCTGACCAAGTCATGACTTTTGAGTTTTGACCAAGTGCTGACCTTTGAGTTGGTTTTCAAATTTGATCAATTCAGGAAGGAGGGTATAGTTATTTGATACTCCCTCCGTCTCGCTTGTTTCGTTCGACTTGATTGCAATTTGATCAATAATTTGGAAAAAATAATAATGATTCTAATGAAATTGTATCACGAGTTTCTACCAAAAACTCTATCAAAAAGATGTTATTTACAAAATAAAAACACACGAGTAAGTTATGATTTTATAAAAACACTACTCCCTCCATCCCGATTTAAGGTTTTTAGTTTTACTTAATACGGGGACAGACCAAAAAAGAAAGTAAAAACTTTAAACCGGGATGGAGGAATTTTTTTTTTTTTCATTTGTCTGTTAAAATAACTCATAAATGCATTTATCAGTTATAAACAACTGATAAATGCATTTATCAGTTGTTTAACAAAAATATCAAACACAAAAAACTCTTTATAAACTGATAAATGCATTTATCACTTATTTGATAGAAAAATATAATTTATCAATTATAAACAACTGATAAATGTCATTAAAAATAGAGTTTTTTTTTTAGTATTTATAGAGTTTTTTTTTAATATCCAACTTGTGTGATTTTTTTTTTTTGTTATATCCATTTTTCGAAAATAATTTTTGGTAAATGCCCTTTAATAATAATCTCAACAACTTTTATATTTACGTTAAAACAATTAGTTTTTATTTAAATTATTGGCCAAATGTATAATTGAGTTGATCATATGTTTAATTTCGAGAGGGACGAAGTGAGTATGCAGTATAAAGTTGGTCCAACTGTTTTAGTCAGTTGTAAATATGATTTTATGACATTAATAATTTCTTCCTATATTGACTTTCCATTATGATTTTATGACATTAATAATTTCTTCCTATATTGACTTTCCATCCTGGGACCATTTGGCTGATTATTTCAATATTTTGTATTAATAAATAATACAAAAAATTCAATGAAACAATCAAACCTATCATCACCGGCAATCAAACCTAAGGGGCTTTTTGAGATAGACTTTTTAATGATGGTAGTGTTGACTCGGTTAATACTATTATTAAGCATCGAACACGTATGACAATTATTGTTGAATGGCTACTAATCTGTCTTCTTGATAAACAAGTCCTATTTCCCTTGATGGTTCGGTCAGACACTAATTTGTCTTCTAGATTATCAAGCGACGTATCAAGTATTAAGCATTCACTGCTCAGCATTACCAAACCAAACGCACCATAAGTATGAGCAAGTATTCAGATCTAGCGGAACCATTCAACTATCTGACCAAGTTTTGATATCTGACTACTAAATTGTCAACTCCCTACTTTTAGGAAGTGTGTGTGCATACAGCATATATATATAACCTCTATGCATCTAAATTCATCATAATTTGAAATTGAAGCTCACTCTGAAATCAAAAGATTATATTTCCAGTTGTTAAAACCCCATAAAGATGACATCTTCCAGTAAGCTACATGGTCCAAGGCCTGAACAACTAATGTTAAACAGCAAATCTTCCAAGCTCAAGAAGGCTCTTCATAAATCTCCGGTTATCGTTTATTTGGTGTCACCAAAGATTATTAAAGTTCTTCCTCACGAGTTCATGGCAACCGTCCAGGGACTAACAGGAAACCGAAGTGCACGAGGAGTACGAAGGTGATAAACCCTAATGCAGTATTCACAAACTGAAAAAAAAAAATCTGGAGGGAAAAGATGAATTGGACTATTTTTCAGTATTCTATTGCTGTTTTCTGTCAAAGTAACTTTCCTATTCTTAAACATTCATGTTTCTTTGGCTTCATCATTTGTAGTTTTGGCAAACGATCACCCACTCCTTGTTGGGGGAATAATTGTATAATTTGTAGGTTGATATCTACTGTAAAAAGATATTTTTTAATTACACCCTCCGTCCCGATTTAATGTTCTTAATTTGACTTGACATGGGAATTAAGAAAGAGTAAATGTTGTGAGTATGAAAATTAAAGTAAAGTAGGAAAGAGAAAGTGGGTAGGGTGTTTTTGTTGTGAGAATAACAAGTGGGTCTTATTGTTCATATTAATTAATAAAGCAACTAAAAACCTTAATCTGAGACATATTAAAAAGGAAAATAAGAACCTTAAACTGGTATTACAAATTTGATAAAATTATTAGTTTAGCAGCAAATTTGAAATAATATATATATACTCACATATTTTCTTTTATGTTTCCAAGTTTGCTCGCACATTTGAATCTTCTTTTATTCAGTTTAATTAATTGAGGATTATAATACAAGTAGTCTTAACAAAGAAGAGCACTACCTTGTGAAACAAGGTTAACCTTCTCAGAGAGTTGTGGGGTATTTCATATGCTAGATATGCCTACACAAATTCAAGCCGAATGTTTAGCGTAGTTAGAAAGGTGAAATTCAACAATTCAGAGGATCAGATGTATGTATAGATGTGATATACAATTGTTCACACAATCAATGATTGCGGCAAAATAAAATTAATAACACATAAAATTTAAATGTTTAATAGTTCAACTCAAGCAAAAAATGCTTTAAGTTTAAAAAGGATTTCACTAATAAAATATCTGATTACGTTACAAAAACAAAAACCTAACTAGTGAAATAACAAATATGAAAATACTAATACAAGTCCTAAGCAACTAATGATCAAAGAACAACCTTCCTTTTTCAATGGAAGTGGTTCTAATTTAACAGAAACCAAAGAACTTGTACGAAATCTAGATGTGTTCAGATGTAATACATAACTGTACACACACACCCTAAAGACACTTTTTAATTTGAACACTGATAAGTGACTTTATCTCTCAAAAGAACTCTTGAATGTCTGACTTTCTCCTTACTGAATGATATTTTTATATAGGCAGACACATAGAAATCTTCATTTCAATCTCTTTCTCTAAGTTATTGGAGTATCTTACAAGAGATCAAATAGATTGACACTAGAAAGAAGATATAGATCAAATTATTGTTAGTCCTAAAATAAAGTAATAAAAAAGATATTTACATAATTAAAAGATGTACACTAACTAACTAATATCCATACCAAATATAAATCTAAATTTTTAATAAAGAAAGTCTAAAATCTAACTTACCATAACCACGCCACACGATTTTTAAGAGTTTAAATCCTACGAGAATTCTCACTCTCTCTTTCACAAGCCAAAAAAATTATCATTAGGATAACTAAGTTAAGCTAAAATTATTGCTCAAAATTCTTTTGTACTAACATACAAAAAAGTGTGAAATTTATTTTAGAACAGAGGGAGAGGGAGTAAAGATCACTAAGTTATGACTCAAGTCCATGAACTGTCCAAATATTCGGTCCAAGGAGGATGTTAAGATGAGAATAGAGTAACAAACTAAACAGTAAGAGCAAAACTATTATGAATTGGGTGCATATAACAGAAAAAAAAAAATATGAGCTTTAACACTTGTTTGGCACGCCACAGTTACCCTAGCAAGGAATCCCTTCAAAGTTAAGAAGCTGCTACTGAAGAAGGGTTATACGTGCTTCTGTTAGAGGGCAGTAGCATGACAAGAACGAAAGTGTTAGAATAAGCATATTTGTATCTTTGGTAAGTTATATTTTATTATTAGGTAGTATATTTGTATAGAGATAATTAGAAGGAGATAATTGATGGTATCCCCCCATCATCTTAGGAATGTATATCCCGTAAATGAGGTAGTATATTTGGCTAAGGAAACTCTTGTATATATTGCTAAAAGATTAATGAGAATAGCACGGAGTATATTTCTTTCATGGTATCGTGTTAGGTACGATCCATAAACGCTTCGGCCCTATTCTTTTCCCTCTTTCTATTCGGCTGCTTCTTCTCTCCAAAACGGCCTCCATGTCTTCCTCCAAAACATGTCTACCCCGCCTTTGCCGTCTCTAATGTTCGGAATGATGTTCCCGTGGTTCTTGAGATCGAAAACGTGCAGCACTCGACGTGGGCAGAGCTTTTCCGTAGCCATGTCCAATCATGTAGGGTATTGCATTATATCATTCCTAATGAGAAAATAAAGGCTCCTTGTGCAGATCGAGACATGAATGGAGGAATATATTTTCATATCTTTTATGATTTTATTATTATTTTCGGAATTAATTTTAGTAGAATAATTATAGGAGGTTTTAGAGTAGATTTAGACTTGATTTATTGGTTTTAGACTCCTAATAGGTTACTTTATAGGTTAGACATTATTTTAGGACTTTATTTTGATGAAATAATAGTCTATTAGGTTACCATATATATTAGGCATATTTTTAGAAGTGTTTTGACTTGTTTATCAAGTCTTAGGAGTCATAGACTGATGCAGGAGATGGGGCGGGAGAGGAGGGACATGGCAGCAATAGCAGCAACAGAAAACAGAGGCGAGAATTCTGTGCTTGAGGCGGGCGCCTCAAGCAAGCCCAGGCGGGCGCCTCCTTTTTGGCATCAGCAACCCTCCAACGACTGGAGGCCAAGCGGCCGCATGACCAGGCTCCGGGCGGGCGCCTCGCGGTGACGTGCCAGTTTTCCTAATTTTCGTTTAATTTCGTTTTGCTGTTGATTGACGATAAACTTTGGGAATATTTTGGTCTTTGTTTCCTTATTCGTCTTTACTGCTGTTTTACTTTAATCTAAGGGTATTTTAGGGATTTAATATTCCGTCTTTATAATTAGGGTTTGCTTTAGGGTTTTATTTCTAGAATGTTCTTTTGATTAGTATTAATAGTTATGGTAGGGTTTTTGTAAAAGACAGTTGATAGTTTTTGATTAATTGAATTTTGAAGAGTTTTCTCTTTATTCCTGGTGGATTCCAGATTATTGCAGGTGGATTCCAGTATTGTGTTTGAGGATTCTTCGCTTGAAGAATTCTTGTGATTAGTGCGTTAATCACGAAATTTATCCGGCTTCCGTGCTGCGTGGTATCAGAGCTCCGGTTCGTATATCAATGGCTGAACGAGGAAGCGTGGTTCGTGGTGGACGTGGTGGTCGATGGAGCAGTCGTGCAGCGGAGCCCCAAGAAGATGACCATCAGTACAGATGACGCCGTCGCAATATCGAGATAGAAGAGGTACGAAGACGGATTCAAATACTCCAGATCCGTTTGGATCGCAGAGAAAAACTTCTAGCGATGAGGGGTTCAGATCCGGTTGTTCCAGTCAAGGAAAAGGAGTACTATCAAGAGGGGATGGATTCCCTCGGCCAAAATTAGGGACTTCGTGATAGGTATGAAGCTAACCATTTGAGGAAGATCGATAGGAGGATCGAAATTCCGGAAATCGAAGGTAAGGCCATTCCTAATGATTCCTTTGATTCTTGGGTAGATACCATTGGGTGTCAAGAGGTTGTTTTTGTCGAATCTTCAAGTGAAGAAAATCTTGTTGATTGGTCAAAACCTCCTCTGTTTGATACAAATTCGAAAGAATCGATTGATTCTTGGATTGATACTGTTAATTTTAAAGAAGGTTTTGTGATCGATTCTTCAAGTCAAGAAGATCTTGTTGATTGGTCCAAACCACCTATGTTTGATGGGTGTCGTGGTGATGTTCCTCAAGCAATGACATCCGATCTTGTTGATGACGTTGAATCAGTTGTTGGGTCCGATAAGGAGACAGAGGAAGTATTTGATAATCAAGGGGCATCCTTGGTGTGGACGTTTGAAACAGTTACTATTGATCTTGGGTACAAAGATCCGCTTGACATGTACTTCCCTCGGTCTTCTGTTCGATACATCATTCAGAAATTGATTATTGAGTTTTTTATATCAACACATTGGGCTGATTGGATGGATATAATGAGAAATAATATCAAGTATACGGTTCGTCTACGGTTGAATGGTGAATTTTGTAAGGTATTTTTCAGCACAACAACCAAAATTCGAGGTCGAATTTTTTCTAAGAAGGAGAGAGTTTTTGATTATTGAATTAATAGAGAATAAAGGAAACGCTGAGTCTTTCTTTATCTAGGGTTTGTAACCCATTGTTTCTGGTTCTTTTCCCTTCGGTATCAATCTCAAGGCTTCTTTCGACATCATTTGGTATCAGATTCCTGGACGAGGGTATCGATATTGATGGCCGAACGAGGGCTTAGTGTTCATGGCGGAAAAGATGTTCGTGGAAGGAACCGTGAAGCGGATTCCAGTCAAGACGTTCATCATCGCAAACGTGGCATACGTGATATTGAGGTAGACGAAGTGCAAAAGCAGATTCAACAACTCCAGAACTTTCAGGCGCGTGTGGAGCATCCACCGATGGGTTCAGATTCGGATTTATCATCCGAGGACATGGAGTTTCATGAAGGGGTCACTCCCTTCAACCAGGGTAACGAAATTGGGTCCAGGAATACTGCAGATCCTTCAAGGGATATCGAGGCAGAAATCGAGAGTCCGGAGATTGAAGGTATGGCATACCCAAATGTATTTCGCGTCCCTTTATCTATCGTTACTGAAAGGCCCTTGTTTGAAATACAAATGATCAGACAGCTATGGTTTGACTTAGCTGTTAGATGTTTGATGAATTGTGTAGCGGAATAAGTAAGGCTTGAAATAATGATAGGACAAATGAACACAATGGAAAAATGCAAGTGTGTAAATGTGTTTGCAGAAAGTAATAACACAGAGAATTTAAAGTGGTTCAGAGTTCACTCCTCCTACATCCACCCCCACTGTCAATCTTGACAAGTGAGATCAATTTTATTATAATCTTAATCAACAAGAATTACAAATGATTGATCAGGCAAGTTCCTTGAACTTCGTCTTCCTAATTAGTACAGTCAACTAGGGATACACTTAAAGTACAGTCTTAAGTGTTTTTACAACTTGAATTACAGTCTCAAGATTTTACAAAACAAATAATACACTCAAAGTACAGTCTTGAGTGTTTACAAATTATTTCTACACCTAAAGTACAGTCTTAGGATTTGGAATTTGTGAATTAACACACTAGGGTTGTTGTTGTTGAAACAGGGGTTTAAGGCTGAAGGTTTTTGGTTTGGAACTGTGTTTGAAGGGTAGGGATTGGTGTGTAGGGATTGGTGTGTAGGGATGTAAGGGAGAGGTTTATGGACTGTGAAAAAGAGTATTTTTCAAGAGTATTTTGTGCAGAGGATGAACTCTTCTATTTATAGCTTTCAATGTAGCCGTTGGAATATGACTGTTGCAGCTTCATTAATGAGTCTTGACCCCACTTGTCCACTTGCAGGTCTTCATGAGCTGGATTGAGCTGTAGGCTTCCAGAAGGTCTTCAATGGTCTTCAAAGGTGAACTTGATAGTTGTGAGGATACAGGATCCATCTTGGTTGAGATTTTGGCATCAAAGAATGAGACAGAGTAATGGCTGTCTGAGGGACTGTGAAGCCATAGCTGTCAGATCATACCAAGGCTTAACTATCAGATATGATCTCTAATAAGGAGTGAGATGCACTTGATGATCTTGATATCTTAGAGAGGGTGTATGATTCATATTATTGATTGATTGTAACCAATGTATAAGGTAGAATCATAACTGTCAGACTCACAGCTGTCAGATAAACTGAAAGATGAATATGACAGATTTCCTCTTTTGATATAAACCCTGTTCTATATATATATTCCTTTATCAAAACCAACTAACTAAGACATTGATCAAAGTTAGGTCCTAACAATTTCTCCCTTTTTGGTAAAGGAAGATCTATTTAGAACATGTCTTTACAGTTAATGATAAGAAAGATAATAATGAAAGAAATAATTCAGGGATTCATAGCATTCACAAGTAATCAGAATGAGATTGAAATACTTGGATTTGATCTCAAGATGAGATAATTTCATATATTACATCCATAAAAACTGAACCAAACAAAATAAATTGTTTTAACCAAAAAAAATGTTCCATAATAATACAATTCAATCATCAGCCAGTTGATCATAGAACTCTTCTCTTTCTTGCCTTGCTGAAAGGAGCTCATTTCTTTCTTCCTCCAGTTCTCTTCTCATATCTGGCTCCACCCCTCTGTAATAGAACTCATTGTTCCATTCCCAAGTCATCCTCTCATCATATTTGAAGAACTTATCTTTCTTTGCTTTCAGTTGAGCCCTTGTAAGAGGCATCTGATCATTTCTTATTCTCGTTGTGCCCCACAAATGCTTCTTCTTGTTCCTTGCTTTCTTGCTTTTCTTGGGCACATTGGATGGATCTGGTTGAGTCTGAACTGAACTGGGACTTGAGGAACAGGGGACATATGAGATGATTGCTGAGGAGGGTTGGAAATGGTAGAAGATGGAATTATTATGGGAGAGTCTTGATCTGGGCTTGAAGGATCATCATCATCACTGTCAGAGTCTGAGGAAAGATCAATAACATTATTGGCTCTGTTTTGGCTGACAGCTATGGATTCTCTGAACTGTTTGATCTCTGGAATAGAGATCAATTTCATGAAGTGAGAGTTCTCATTGGGTGAGTTGAAGATAATGGGATCAACAGAGATGAAGGGTGAAAGATAGGGCTCAATGCCAGGATTTAGGGTTGGAAGAAAGATCTTGACCTTTTTGCTTATCAAAAGCATAAGAGCACACTTTTGTTCAAACAGATAGAGAAAGAATGATTTTGCAAGCTCAATGCACAAGGTGAAGACTAGACCTTTTGGCATAAAGAGACAGGAATTGAGTGATGGAGAGAGAAGTTGAATGAAGAGAATTTCCCAATCAAGAAGTGTGTTGGGAGTGATGAATTTTGGGAAAGATGGGATTTGATGAACAAAATTAGAGGTTGATGAAGTCCTTGACACTTTCCACTCTTCATAGGCAAAGAAAACCAATCCTGCAAGGTTTCTTGCCACCACAATCATGCCATTTCTTGATAGTTCCCAGGATTTAGAATAAGTGAGAGGATTTGCAATTTCTGGGATATGAGTCACGTGGGCTAACCTTTTCCTTGCTTCCTTGATGGAAGAAATAGAGAAATCAATGCCACAGCTAAGCATCCAAGGTTCTTTCTTGGGAAGATAGGCTTGATTTAGAGTGGGAGGAATGGAATGACTTGGAGGGCTGTCAGGACTGTCAAGAATGGGATCACTATCAGACATATCTTGGCCTTGTCTAGCTAGGATTGGACTATGAGGGGAGGCTTCAACAGTTTCATTTTCTGGGATTGGAGAAATTGGCTTGGGAGGAGCAGAGATATGGGTTGAAAAAGTAGGGATTAAATCAGAGGATTGACCAAGACCTTGCTTGAGGAGATCAGAACAAAATTGAGATTTTAGGAGGTTTAAGGCTGCCCTGACTTCTCCTTTGTTCAACTTTTGTTCAAGAATGGTTACAAGAGCTGCCTCATTGCCTGGGTTCCATCAAATACAAGTCCCTTGCAGGCATTCATGATTGTTTCTCCCTTTGAGACAAGATTGGGATCAATTTCAACCCCTACCTTCTTAAGACTATGAATAACCTCAGTTGTCTTATCAAGATTCCCCCTATCAATTTCAATATTTGGGGCAGGTTCATTCACAGGCTCAGTTTCAAGAATAGAAGCGATGGTTTGGGTATCTACTCTCATAGCTGTCACCTTGGGATTGCTAGATGACTCTCCTGGTCCACTCTTTTTCTTCATGAACCTAAACCTGAGTTCATCTAAGGCTATCATTGACTCCTCTTTACTTAGAACATCATCAAGAAATATGAGAGCAGCTTTTTCAGTATCAGGATTCCCATCCAACTCAATAGCATCAATGGCTCTCAGAATTTTGTCTAACTGTTGAGGTTGGTAAGAGGGGGTATTATCATCAGTGTTCCCCCTTAAAGGTTGCTTCTCTGATGGTTCATTGAGATTGAGGATTGCTTCTATAGCTGACAGATGATCAAAGCTAGGAGTGGATGACTTGTCTACTATTGGACCGATGGGGCCAGGATTTTGGAGAAAGGGAAGGGGTATTTATTTTGGTTTTCTTGGCCTTGGGTGCTTTCTTTTCTGGTTTTCTTTTCTGTGGCGATGATATAGAGGGAAGGGATAAGGAGGATTGTACCTTGGATCTGGTGATAGCCTGCCTGGTGGGGATAGCTGTCAGAGGTTGTTTGCCTTTATGCAGAGTTTTGGACAGGTTAATAGCTGCCTGAAGCTCTTGAGGATCTATATCAGCATTACCAGCATCAGCTTGACCCACGGTGTCATCTCTATGACTGTCAACAGCACCCCTTTCTTCATCATCTTTTCTATGGCTGTTAGACAAGGTTCTTTCACTGTCAGCCACTTGAGCATCCTTGTCTTTGCCTTTTCCATGAGATACAACAGTCTTCTTTAACAGCCCTGTCTTCTTAACATTGGACTTTACACCCCTCTTTCTTATCCTATAACTTGTAGCCAATGCTACCAAATCCTTCCAATGTTCAATCTTCTTTCTTGTTTCTTCCTGCAACTTTTCTTGTGTTTCAATAAAACTACTAGTGCTTACATCATCTCCACCTCTCATTACAGCACTTTTCTTTTGTTTTAACACAAAAGTTCTGTCATTGAAGCACTTTGTCTCTGACAGCTTTACAGTCTTCAGCCATTTCTTGTGTAGTGGAGGATTGAGCTTGGGAATCAGGACTTCAAGGATTCCACTCATGAATCTGAAGTTATTCATTTTTCCACCTTGTTTCTTGAATTTTAGAGATGAGGTTGAGGCTGCAAGCTGGAAGTTGTGGAGTAGAACTATGCACCAGTTTGTGTCTTTGGTCATCAGGCTCAGCAACTGCTTCCATTCATTTGCTCCCATTTGGTCAAATGAAGATTGCTTGCCATCAATGGCTTTGTTGACCACATCCATAAGGGTTGACTTGAAGATATCAGCCTTGTCTTTAACCATTGCTTTGTCCTGTACACTCTTGAAGTCATGAACTTTAACACCAAAGAATTTCTCATACACAACCTTTAATCTTTCTGACCCTCTATCCCAAATGTTCTTCACAGCATCTGAATTGTTTGGGATTCCATAGACTTCACTGACCAATTCCTGAGTAATGGTTATCTCAGTATTGTCAATGGTGGCAGTTATTGAATTGTCTTCCTTGTTTCTCCTTCCCACAAGGTAAATTTCCCTGCATAATTCCTCATAAATTGGTGGTCTAGCTCCCATGAAATCAAGTAGTTCATTGACCTCAAGTAGTTCTTTGATAAGTACCCCAACTTCAGAATCATAAAAGCTAGGTTTAATGAAGTAGCTGTGAGCGTCTGGGTAAAATGCTTTTGATTCTGCCATGGATGGATGAATGAATTAGGGTTGAAGAAATTTGATGGTGGATTAGAGAGGGAAAGAGGCGAATTACGAACAGAGAGTTGATGAAACAGGAGTTTTGGTTTTTACAAACAAAGAGAGACAAATAATGAGTGGAGAGTGGGTTTTAATGAGCATTGGGGGTTTCAAAGTTTAGTAACTGTTCATATGAACAGTGATTTTTGCCCTTCCCCACGTTGAGGCATTAACTCCCACAGAACACAAGAAGAACATTCTCTTTTTCAAGAATTTTGCAGGGGAAGAGATGGCTAAGGAAGTGACAATTGTGAGCAATTAACACGATCAAATCACCAAAAAAGTTGCTTTAACCTAGCTGTAAAAAAAACTTTGACTGTTGAGTCTAGGTTGAATGATGATGGCTGTCTGAGATAGCTATGGATAAAATTGCCTATAAAACAATGACAATTTTTGAGGAAACTCATTCAGATTGTTTTATAAACACAGATGGGTAGATTTTCTTCAAAGTTCAATCCCAAAAAAATGGCTCAAACAGCAAAACAATTGGTTTTTGGGAAAAATCATGAGGATGATTTGAAGGGAGATGAAAGGGAGAGAGAAAGAGTGTCTTTCAATGTGTTTGAAAGTTCAGAGGTGGTGAGTGACAAAGGTAAGAACAAGAGGGTGAGAGTAGAGCAGGACTATGGTAGCAAAGAGATAGCTGTCAGAGAGAAGGTTGATAGTAGAGATGGAGAAGGGATAAGGCTTTTTGGGAAAACTATTAAGGTTGATCAGGGTGAGTCTAGCAAGGTAAAAGGTAAGGTAGAGAGGGTTTATACACTAGGAGAATTGGTTAAGCAAGATAGGGCTCGCCTCATCGAGAGGGGCTTAGCCGTCAAGAATAAGGTTGAGTCTCGAGAAGCGCACACTCCGTGAGCAGGATTCACTCTCTCCCGGGTTGGTTTGTTGGAGGGTAGAGGTGATAACTTTGCTGGGAGTACATGTATCTCCTTCCTTAACTATATCTCACTTATTAAACCAGTTTATAGGTTGTTTTAGCCCTGTCGAGCTTCGCCAGTGGAGAGAGATGTGTCTAGAGCTGGCCAACCATTTGCTGTTGCTGGAAATGGTTCTTATTCTGGAGATTTCAGCTTTGTGACACCAATAGAGGGTTTGCTTCAACCTTATGATGCAGTAGAAGAATGGTGGCCAAGGAGAGCAAGTCTTTCTCTTCAGTATTCAGTTACTTCAATTGATCCCTTCCTTGAGAGGCACCCAGTATGGTTGCAAAGGTATCATCAGACCTTGCAGTCTACTCAGGAGGCTAGATGTGAATGAATGAGTGCAGGAGGTGGATCTGGAGAGACAGTGACATTTCCTAAGAATGTCTGATAGCTGAGGTGAAGATTTGAAGAGGAGCTGGATCTGGAGATTTGTTTGGTGTTAAGGAAGTTTTTGTTGTGTGGATGCATATGAGAGAGAGAGAGATTTCATGGGTTGTTGTATGTTTTTTTTTTGTTTTTCTTTGTCTTTTGAATAGATAGCTGTTAGTAGATGGCTATCAGGAATGTTTTGAGTGGATAGCTGTCAGGCTTCATTGTGACAGCATTGCTCTATATGTAAGCCCCTTTTTATTTATGAAAAACAACTTTTTTTATTTTGGTATGTTTATCATTCCAAGCATAGCTCTTAAAAGCTCAAATCTCTTTTCATCCATTGCTTTTGTAAGAATATCAGCAACATTGTCCTCTGTTCCAACTTTATTAAGACATATATGACCTTTTTCAACATGGTCTCTAATAAAGTGGTGTCTGACTTCAATGTGCTTAGTTTTTGAATGCCGAATGTGATTTTCGTCATTGCAATGGTGCTTGAATTGTCACACAAAATAGGAACATTGTCTACAGAAACTCCAAAGTCTTGAAGTTGACTTTTGAGATATAAAATTTGAGAACAACAATGTCCTGCAGCCACATATTCAGCTTCTGCTGTAGAAGTAGCAACTGAGGTTTGTTTCTTGCTGGACCAAGAAATTATTCTTGAACCCAGAAACTGACAGCTACCACTTGTGGATTTTCTATCCAAATTGCATCCAGCATAGTCTGAGTCTGTGAATCCAATTAGGAATAAAGGAGCATCACATGGATACCACAATCCATAGTCTGGAGTTCCCTTTAGATACCTAAGAATTCTTTTGACAGCTGCCATATGTGATTCTTTTGGATTTGCTTGAAATCTTGCACAAAGACACACACTGAACATGATATCTGACCTAGATGCAGTTACATATAGTAGGGATCCAATGTAACTTCTATAGAATGTTTGATTAACACTTGGCCCATCTATGTCAGCATGAAGTTTGGTGGTGGTTGAGAGAGGGGTTTTTGCAGGAGAGGCATTTTGCATATCAAATTTCTTGATCATGTCTCTTGTATATTTGGCCTGATTTATGAATGTGCCTGCACTGGATTGTTTCACCTGAAGTCCCAAGAAGAATGTGAGCTCACCAATCATGCTCATTTCAAACTGTTCTTGCATGGTTTTTCCAAATTCTAGGCAGAGTGACTCATTTGAAGATCCAAAAATTATGTCATCAACATAAACTTGAATAAGCAAGGTATCTTCACCATATTTCTTGATAAACAGGGTATTATCAATATGGCCTTTGGCAAATCCTTTGCCAAGTAAGAATTTTGATAGGGTTTCATATCATGCCCTTGGTGCTTGCTTGAGTCCATATAGAGCTTTATCAAGCTTAAAAACATGCACTACAAGAAAAATTACTTTTTGCGATGGCCGAAGGCCATCGCATAATGTCTAAAAACCATCGCATATTCTTTATACGATTGTAAAAGCCATCAAAGGTGCCGTCGCCTTAGGCCTTGTCGCTAAAGGTATATGCAACAGCCGCGACCATCGCATAATGTGTAATACCTTATGCGATGGTTAATCTAGTCTTATAAGATAAATATTATTTTCAATTATTTTTAATAAAAATATTATTTTTAAAATAAATGCCATCACATATAGTAGTCAACGAAGACGGCCTTCGCCATCGCATATAGTTGTCATCAAAGATGGTATTAACCATCGCATATAGTAGTCAACAAAGACGGCCTTCGCCATCGCATATATTCGTCAACAAAGATGGTGTTCGCCATCGCATATAGTCGCCAACAAAGATGGTGGTTGCCATCGCATATAGTGGACAATATTAGATGGTCCTAACCATCGCATAAAACCTCATTATGTGACTGCAATTACATTCGTATATTTTACATTCTATACAATGGTAACTGCCATCACATATTTCACCAAAAATCTTTGAGATGTGCTTTAGAGATGGCACTAGCCATCGCATAAACATTTCCCGGATACTCCTACATAACTTTTTTTCGGTTCAAAAAGAAATACAGGAATTCAAAAAGTGCAGTAAAAAAGTTTGGCTTGTCACATAAATTCAAAAGTACTATTAATGTAGCTCGTACTGATTGGAAATTAGCATAAACCTATGTTCTATATTGATCTAATATGCTCCTATGATTGACTTATCAATGCATAAACATGACTCTCCGAGCAAACGGGAAGGTATTAATATCAATTATCAAGGGTCTACATGAAAACTTAATCAAAAACCCAATAATAGTTGAAAATTAAAAGGCATTTCCCCATTTGATACTTCCCCAATTGTCTATAAACATGAAATGGAAATCAACCATTATTGAATCACAAAATTAACACAAACCCAGTTCAAAGATTGCTAATTTATGAGAACCCAACTTGGCAAATATATAAAATTGTGGTAATTCCAATTCAATGCAGACCACCTTAATGTCTGTGTTAATGGAGGAAAATGGGGAATTGGGGAGATTGATTGGAGATGGGTGCAGAGAAAAAAATCAAGCAATAATAAGGGCATTCCCAACTGTGGGTCGACCAATTTGAATTACTCACAACTAAGTACAGAAACAAAACAACGCAGACTTAAAAAAAAAAAAAATTACAGTACCAAACGACGACGACGACGTCAGTAGGCTGAATCGCGAAGGTCGCCGTGGGTCGTCGACGATTTTACAATCAATTTCCCTAAAGAAACAATCCCAATTTTACAATATCTGTGTTCTTAATTGATTCGACGACGATTGAAAGCTTGAGTGAGTAAGGTAGAGAGAGAGAGAGAGAGAGAGAGAGATCACCGGAGGAAGCCGGATGAAGCCGAAGGAGCCCTAACCGCGACGAGAGAGAGAGAGAGATGAAGCGGCGTCTGTCCTCATACTGTATCAAAGAAGGGAGTTGAAAAGGTAATGAAAAGAGAGAGAAACAAATATTGTATTTAACCTAAACTCATTTGCGATTGCTTTATTATTTTTAACATTAAAATGTATTTATTAATTTATTCAAATATTAATTTATTTTTAAATAGATTATGAGATGGCTAAGTCCATCACATATTTATTAATGCAGTCGCATATTGAAATGTCTCTCCCGCGAAATTGGGCCGCAAAAATTTCCAAGGCTTTTTGGACTGCCGGGCTAAAAGGTGACCATTTTTTTGAGATTGCTTTAGACATCGCATAAAGAAGTCTACTGTGAGGGCCGTTTTGGCCATCGCAATATGCCATCGCATATTCCACTTTTTCTTGTAGTGATGGTCAGGGAACTTAGGGTGCTCAAAGCCAGGGGGTTGTGAGACATAGACCTTTTCTTTTAATATTCCATTAAGAAAAGCACTTTTGACATCCATTTGATAGACTTTCATCCTTTTGGATGAAGCAAAAGCAAGGAATAGTATGATAGCTTCTAGTCTGGCAACAGGGGCAAATGTTTCATCATAATCAATGCCTTCTTCTTGCCTGTACCCTTGAGCTACGAATCTAGCTTTGTTTCTGATTACAGTCCCTTCCTCATTCATTTTATTTCTGAAAACCCACCTTGTTCCATTAACAGTTTGATTTCTTGGTTTAGGAGCAAGTTGCCACACTTTGTTCCTTTCAAACTGTTCTAATTCTTCTTCCATAGCTTCTATCCAGTCAGCATCTTGGAGTGCTTCATTTATTTTCTTTGGTTCCAATTGGGATATGAATGCACTCATGAGAAAAGGAATGTTGTCTGGAACTGGTGTTTTATCAATTTGAAGGCTGATGTAAAGATCTTTATTTGGAGGAATGATGTGAGTAATGGTGGATTCATCATTGGTTTTGGGAGGAGAAAGAGGATTATTGGATGGAGATGGAAGGTGGCTAGTAGAGGGATTACTTGAAGAATTTGGATGGCTGTCAGCTAAGGGTTGGCTGTCAGCTAAGGAAGAGTTTTGAGAGATGTCAGTCAAGGGATGACCATTAAAATGAGTATTTTCTTCCTCATCAATTGGATTGGTTGTGGGAAAGATTGTTGTTGACTTGGTTGGCTGGATTGGTTGATGATGAGAATGAAATGGTTCATGGCTGTCAGATGAATTTCTTGGTACCATGTATGGAAGATTTGATGAGTCTTGTTCATGATGGAGTACAGTTGAATCAAGAATGGGAGATGCTTCAGGGAGATTATCAGGGTTTCCTAAAACTTCATCAAAATCACACAGTTCAGTCACACTTTGATCATTGTTTTCATCAAAGTCAACATGTATTGATTCTTCCACTACAAGTCTTCTTTTGTTGTAGACTCTATAAGCTTTGCTTGTATTAGAATACCCAAGAAAGATTCCTTCATCACTTTTGGAGTTAAATTTGTCCAAATTGTTCTTGCCATTATTGTGAATGAAGCATCTACTTCCAAAACTGTGAAAGTAGGAAATGGTAGGGACTTTATCATTCCATAGTTCATATGGAGTCTTCTTATGAAATTTGTTGATTAGTGTCTTGTTTTGAACATATACAGCAGTAGTGACAGCTTCACCCCAAAAATACTTTGGGAGATTGTGTTACGACCAGCATTGTTCTTCTTTGCCGCTCACAAATTGTCCTGTTCTTCCTTTCAGCAACACCATTTTGTTGGGGTGTTCTTGGGGCTGAAAAATTGTGATCAATACCTTTGGAGTCACAATATTCTTCTACTCCTGAGTTCTCAAATTCCTTTCCATGATCAGATCTGATCTTGATGATGGATGTCCCTTTTGGATTTTGAATTTTATTGAACAGTTTTGTTAGACAGCTAAGGGTGTCACTTTTGGATTCAAGAAGAATGATCCAAGTGAATCTGGTGTAGTCATCAACCACAACTAGGGAGTATCTTTTTCCTCCTAAAGATCTAGTTCTTATGGGTCCAAAAAGATCCATATGAAGTAGTTCAATAGGTCTTGAGGTGTCCAATCTGGTCTTGGGCTTGAATGAAGATCTCTTTTGCTTCCCACATTGGCATGCTTTGCAAAGTTTGTCCTTCTTGAATGGGATCTTTGGAAGACCTCTGACTAGATTTGAATTTGCAAGCTTGGAGATGGTTTTATGGTTAAGGTGAGCCAATCTTTTGTGCCATAGCCATGACATATCAGATTGACTAAAAGACAGAAGGCAGTGAGCATTTGAAGATTCCACAATCTCTAGGTTCAAGCAGTAGAGATTTCCTTTTCTTGATCCAAATGTAATGACTTTATTGCTTTTGTCTTTAACATTAAATTTATCCTTAGTGCAAACAACATGATATCCCTTATCACAGATTTGACTAATGCTAATCAAATTGTGTTTGAGACCCTCTACATAAGACACATTTGTAAAAATGATATCTTTTGTAATAAGATTTCCTGATCCTTTGACCTTAGCTTGGGAATTGTCACCAAATGTTACATTTGGACCATTTTTAGGGATATATTGTTGCAACCAGTCTTTATTGAAGGTCATATGTCTACTACAACCACTATCTAAATACCATAGTCCTTTCCTAGGTACCTGCAAAACAGAAAGTAAATTTTATGGTACCCTATTTATTCTTTTGGGTCCAAAGGATTAGTTTTTCTTTGGCACCCTAGCTTTGTTCATTGATTCTTTTCTGAAGAACTGGTTTAGGGTATTGTAGTATGACATGATTTGCATCATGTAAGGAGTAAGGACAGTGGATTGGGATGGATTGAAGAAGTGGTTTGGGTTGTTGTATTGGGGTTGGAACTGAAAGGTATTTGGATAGGATGATTTGGGGGAGTCATTTTGATTTGCATGACTTCTTCCATTTGAGTATTGCCATTGAAGTTTTTGTTGTTTGGTGTATCTATGTTTGTTATAGAATCTTTATTGCCTTGGGGTTCTATGTGGTTTGGAAGATCTTGGTTGTCTGTCAGGCCTTGGCTGTCTGTCAGGGCTTGGCTGTCTAGCACCTTTTTGCAACTTAATTTCTTCCTGTGTATTGGCCCCTTTTTGAACCCAAATATACTTGCTTCCTTGAATTTTACTTGGTCCTTTGTTTGAATGACTAGGACCAAACAAGATTTCCTTTGATTTTCCCTTGGTTTGAACAGGATAGGTTTGAGTTTGATAGCTGCCAGAGCTTAGGTTTTCTAGAACCATTTTTTCAATGGCCCTTTCACCAGTGGGAGGAGTGTACATCTTTAGTGTAGGATCATCAGCACCAATCCCTGTTTTGTCACTGGGACGTCTTTGGGTGTAGGTGAAAAGGGATAATGCTTTGCTTGACATGTTCCATGAGTCTATTTTCTTTTTAAGAGCATCATTTTCTTTTTCAAGATTACTGAGTCTTTGACAATTTTCATGATTACTTGATGTCTCAGCTGTCAGATTCATGTTTTGTTTTTCAAGCATGATGCATTGATCTCTTAGCCCTTGACATGCTTTCTCAAGCTCAGAATTGGTTTTTGTGAGGGTGTCAATGGTTGAGGATTGGGAAAGGTTCTCATTGACCAGTGAAGCAAAGCTAGTTTTTTGTTTTTTGGTTTGAATTAAAAGAGTGCAAACTAATTTTTTGAAACCATCAATATTTAAAGAGTTAAAATCATGTACCTCTTTTAGTTCTTCTGCAGCAGTAAGTGCTTCCATATCTTCCTCATTGTCTGACTCTTCCTCATCTTCAGCTATAAAGCATAGCATGGCTTCCTCTCCTTCATTGTCAGAGTCATCACTGGACACATATTCCTCATCACTGAATTTTGATGAATCAGCTATCATAACTTGCTCCTTGTTTTTGTCATTTTTGCTTTTGGAGTAATTGAAGCAGTTGCACCTGGAGCTGTGAATGATCTCTTTTGAGTATGTCAATTTCTTAGCTATCTGATTTTCCCTGGGTTTCCTTGGTTCAGGACAATCAGATGAGTAATGTCCTTGCTTTCCACAGTTAAAGCAATCAACTATCTTCTTGTAGCTGTCTTGTTGAGCATTAGATGTGGAAGGATTGTACTTTTTGTCAAAAGATTTCTTTTGAAATTTCATGGCATTTCTGACAGCCATGGATATGAGGCTTGGAATGTCTTCTTGAGAGATCTGTTTACTGACAGGTTTGGAGCTGATGTTTATCTTTTGAAGGGCATTGCTGACAATGGTCTCAATGTCTTTGTGAGTGATTGGTTTGTGGGCAGTTTCTTGAGCAGTTAAGGCTAAAGTTTGTGAAATGGTAGGAACTGGTTGAATTTTTATCATACCTTCCAGTTCATAAGCTTCAAGCTTTCCAAAATACTGTTCAACTGTCATTGTGCTCCATTCAGATCCTTCTCTAATAGGTAATGCTACCTTTTCATATTCTTGTGGAAGATTGGAATATATCTTGAGGCAGAGATCTTGTTGTTCAAATGTTTTTCCATGGTCAGCAATAGATCTAACAAGATTTTCAAACCTTGGTTGAGCAGCACTCACTTTTTCTCCAGGATAGAACTTGAAGTTGTCTAATTGCCTAAGCAAGTTATACAAATTTTGTGTCCTGACACTTGTGTGTTTAGTGAATTTAGTTTGAATGAGAGCCCATGCTGTTCTGGCATTTGGTTCCTTAGCAATTTCTTGTGCTAGTGAGTCATTTACACTCTTTTGAAGAATGTTTTTGACTTTTAAGTTTGCACTGATTAATTGCTTTTCAGATTCAGACCATGTTTCTGGGGATTTGATCCTACTAGGTCCTCCATCAGTATCTATTTGAGTTGCGAAGGACACTTCATTCTCTAGAACATACCAGTTCCATATACTGTTTGCATCAAGGTATGTTTTTATTTTTAATGCATAGATCTCAAAAGATCCATAGTCATCAATGTGTGGGATGTCTTTTTCATTATTTCTCCTTGGTTGAGGCATGGTGGGTTTGAAGAGGATCCTTCACAAGTTGTTAGTCTTTTGAATATGAAGATAAGCTCTGATACCAATTGAAAGGCCCTTGTTTGAAATACAAATGATCAGACAGCTATGGTTTGACTTAGCTGTTAGATGTTTGATGAATTGTGCAGCGGAATAAGTAAGGCTTGAAATAATGATAGGACAAATGAACACAATGGAAAAATGCAAGTGTGTAAATGTGTTTGCAGAAAGTAATAACACAGAGAATTTAAAGTGGTTCAGAGTTCACTCCTCCTACATCCACCCCCACTGTCAATCTTGACAAGTGAGATCAATTTTATTATAATCTTAATCAACAAGAATTACAAATGATTGATCAGGCAAGTTCCTTGAACTTCCTCTTCCTAATTAGTACAGTCAACTAGGGATACACTTAAAGTACAGTCTTAAGTGTTTTTACAACTTGAATTACAGTCTCAAGATTTTACAAAACAAATAATACACTCAAAGTACAGTCTTGAGTGTTTACAAATTATTTCTACACCTAAAGTACAGTCTTAGGATTTGGAATTTGTGAATTAACACACTAGGGTTGTTGTTGTTGAAACAGGGGTTTAAGGCTGAAGGTTTTTGGTTTGGAACTGTGTTTGAAGGGTAGGGATTGGTGTGTAGGGATGTAAGGGAGAGGTTTATGGACTGTGAAAAAGAGTATTTTTCAAGAGTATTTTGTGCAGAGGATGAACTCTTCTATTTATATCTTTCAATGTAGTCGTTGGAATATGACTGTTGCAGCTTCATTAATGAGTCTTGACCCCACTTGTCCACTTGCAGGTCTTCATGAGCTGGATTGAGCTGTAGGCTTCCAGAAGGTCTTCAATGGTCTTCAAAGGTGAACTTGATAGCTGTGAGGATACAGGATCCATCTTGGTTGAGATTTTGGCATCAAAGAATGAGATAGAGTAATGGCTGTCTGAGGGACTGTGAAGCCATAGCTGTCAGATCATACCAAGGCTTAACTATCAGATATGATCTCTAATAAGGAGTGAGATGCACTTGATGATCTTGATATCTTAGAGAGGGAATATGATTCATATTATTGATTGATTGTAACCAATTTATAAGGTAGAATCATAACTGTCAGACTCACAGCTGTCAGATAAACTGAAAGATGAATATGACAGATTTCCTCTTTTGATATAAACCCTGTTCTATATATATATTCCTTTATCAAAACCAACTAACTAAGACATTGATCAAAGTTAGGTCCTAACAGTTACTATTGAAAGGGTTTTTGATGATCCATCATCACCCTTTGTTTTATTAGACTGTTTTGATCAGTTTTGAAAGGCCCTTTGTTGATATGCAGATGATCAGACAGCTATGGTTTGGCTTAGCTGTCAGATGATTGTTGAATTGTGCAGCGGAATAAGAGAGGCTTGAAATAATGATAGGACAAAGAACACAAAGAAATAATGCAAGTGTGTGAATGTGATTGCAAAAATGTAATAACACAGAGAATTTAAAGTGGTTCAGAGTTCACTCCTCCTACATCCACCCCCACTGTCAATCTTGACAAGTGAGATCAATTTTATTATAATCTTTAATCAACAAAAATTACAAATGATTGATTTAGGCAAGTTCCTTGAACTTCCTCTTCCTAATTAGTACAGTCAACTAGGGATACACTTAAAGTACAGTCTTAAGTGTTTTTACAACTTGAAGTACAGTCTCAAGATTTTACAAAACAACTAATACACTCAAAGTACAGTCTTGAGTGTTTACAAACTAATTCTACACCTAAAGTACAGTCTTAGGATTTTGGAATTTGTAAATTAACACACTAGGATTGTTTGTTGTTGAAGTAGAGGTTTTGGGGTGAGGGTTTTGGTTTGGAACAGGGTTTAAAGGGTAGGGATTGATGAGTGTGTGTGTGGATTACAGGAGGTGTGTGTGGGTGTAAGGGAAAGGTTTTGGACTGTGAAAAAGAGTATTTTTCAAGAGTGGTTTGTGTAGAGGATGAACTCCTCTATTTATACCCTTCAATGTAGCCGTTGGAATATGACTGTTGCAGCTACATTAATGAGCCTTGACTGGTCTTTGCCCCACTTGTCCACTTGCAGGTCTTCATGAGCTGGCTTGAGTTATGGCTTGAACTGAGAGCTTCCAGAAGGTCTTCAGTGGTCTTCATTGGTCTTCAATGGTGAACTTGACAGTTGTGAAGATCCAGGTTCCACTTTGGTTGAGATTTGTGGTAGCAGAGATTAAGACAAAGTGATGGCTATCAGAGGAATGAAGTCATAGCTGTCAGATCATACTCTAAGGCTTAGCTATCAGAGAAGTTCTCTAATAGGGACTAAGATGCACTTGATGATCTTGATAGTACATAGAGGGAGTATGATTCATGTTTATTGATTGAATGTAACCAATGTATAAGATAGAATCATAACTGTTATACTCATAGCTGTCAGATAAACTGAAAGATGAATATAACAGATTTCCTCTTTTGATATAAACCCTGTTCTATATATATATTCCTTTATCAAAACCAACTAACTAGGACATTGATCAGAGTTAGGACCACTCTTGAAAAATACTCTTTTTCACAGTCCAAAACCTTTCCCTTACACCCACACACACCTCCTGTAATCTAATCCACACACTAGGATTGTTTGTTGTTGAAGTAGAGGTTTTGGGGTGAGGGTCTTGGTTTGGAATAGGGTTTAAAGGGTAGGGATTGATGAGTGTGTGTGTGGATTACAGGAGGTGTGTGTGGGTGTAAGGGAAAGGTTTTGGACTGTGAAAAAGAGTATTTTTCAAGAGTGGTTTGTGTAGAGGATGAACTCCTCTATTTATACCCTTCAATGTAGCCGTTGGAATATGACTCATTGCGGCTACATTAATGAGCCTTGGTGGTCTTTGCCCCACTTGTCCACTTGCGAGGTCTTCATGAGGCGGCTTGAGTGTGGCTTGGGCCGAGAGCTTCCAGAAGGTCTTCAGTGGTCTTCATTGGTCTTCAATGGTGAACTTGACAGCTGTGAAGATCCAGGTTCCACTTTGGTTGAGATTTGTGGTAGCAGAGATTGAGACAAAGTGATGGCTATCAGAGGAATGAAGTCATAGCTGTCAGATCATACTCTAAGGCTTAGCTATCAGAGAAGTTCTCTAATAGGGACTAAGATGCACTTGATGATCTTGATAGTACATAGAGGGAGTATGATTCATGTTTATTGATTGAATGTAACCAATGTATAAGATAGAATCATAACTGTTATACTCATAGCTGTCAGATAAACTGAAAGATGAATATAACAGATTTCCTCTTTTGATATAAACCCTGTTCTATATATATATTCCTTTATCAAAACCAACTAACTAGGACATTGATCAGAGTTAGGTCATAACAATTTCCCCCTTTTTGGTAAAGGAAGATCTATTTAGAACATGTCTTCATAGTTTAATGATAATAGAAATATAAATGAAAAAAGTAATTCAGGGATTCATATCATGCACAAGTAATCAGAATGAGTTTGAAATACTTGGATTTGATCTCAAAATGAGAAAAGTTCACAAATTACAGCCATTCAAACACAAAACCAAACAAAAGATTGTTTCAACCACAAAAGAATTTCAACAAAATACAATTCAATCATCAGCAAGTTGATCATAAAATTCTTCTCTTTCTTGTCTTCTTTGAAAGGAGCTCATTTCTTTCTTCCTCCAGTTCTCTTCTCATTTCTGGTTCAACTCCTCTGTAATAGAACTCATTATTCCATTCCCAAGTCATCCTCTCATCATACTTAAAAAACTTATCTTCTTTTGCTTTCAGTTGGGCTCTAGTGAGAGGCATCTGATCATTCCTTATTCTCATTGTGCCCCACAGATGCTTCTTCTTGTTCCTTGCTTTCTTGCTTTTCTTGGGCACAAGGGATGGATCTGGTTGAGGAACAGGGGACATATGCACTGGGGCTTGAGGAATAGGGGACATATGAAAGGATTGTTGAGGAGGATTGGAAATGGTAGAAGATGGAATGATTATGGGAGAGTCTTGATCTGGGCTTGAAAGATCATCATCATCATCATCACTATCAGAGTCTGATGAAAGATCAATAACAGTATGAGCTCTGCTTTGGCTGACAGCAATGGATGCTCTGAACTCTTTGATCTCAGGAATAGAGATCAGTTTCATGAAATGGGAGTTTTCATTTGGAGAGTTGAAGAGAATGGGATCAATAGAGATGAAGGGTGAAAGATAGGGCTCAATGCCTGGATTAAGAGTTGGGGGAAAGATATTGACAATCTTGCTTATCAAAAGCATAAGGGCACACTCGTTCAAACAGAGAGAAAGAATGATTTGGCAAGTTCAATGCACAAAGTGAAAACTAGGCCTTTTGGCATGAAGAGACAAGAATTGAGTGATGGAGAGAGAAGTTGGCTAAAGAGAATTTCCCAATCAATGAGTATATTGGGAGTGATGAATTTTGGGAATGAAGGGATTTGATGAACAAAATGGGAGGTTGATGAAGTCCTTGACACTTTCCATTCTTCATAGGCAAAGAAAACTAATCCTGCAAGATTTCTTGCCACCATAATCAAACCATTTCTTGACAGTTCCCATGATTTTGGATAGGTAAAGGGGTTTGCAATTTCTGGGAAATGGGTCACATTGGCTAACCTGGTTTTTGCTGCTTTGATTGAAGAGATTGAAAAGTCAATGCCACAGTTAAGCATCCAAGGTTCCTTTTTGGGAAGGAAGGCTTGACTGGGAGTTGGAGGAATGGAATGGCTTGGAGGGCTGTCAGGACTGTTAGGCAAGGGATCAGCATCGAGACACATCTTGACCTTGTCCGGCTAGAATTGGACTACGAGGAGGCTTCAACTGATTCATTTTCAGGGATTGGGGAGATTGGTTTGGAAGGAGCAGAGGTATGGGTTGAAAAAGATGGGATTGAGACAGATGAATGATCAAGACTTTTCTTGAGGAGATCAGAGCAAAATTGGGATTTTAGAAGGTTCAAAGCTGCCCTAACTTCTCCCTTGGTCAACTTTTGCTCAAGAATGGATATAAGGGTGCCTCATTTTACGGTGTTCCATCAAACACAAGTCCCTTGCAAGCATTAAGGATTGTTTCTCCCTTTGAGACAAGATTGGGATCAATTTCAACACCAACTTTCTTAAGACTTTGAATGACCTCAGATGTCTTATCAGGATTCCCCCTATCAATTTCAACAGTTGGGGTAGGTTCATTCACAAGCTCAGTCTCAGGAATTGAAGGGATGATTGGGATATCTTCATCCATAGCTGTCACCTTTGGATTACTAGATGACTCTCCTGGTCCACTTCTTTTCTTGATAAGCCTAGACCTGAGTTCATCTATGGCTATCACAGTCTCCTCTTTACTAAGAATCTCATCAAGGTAAATGAGAGCAGCCTTCTCAGTATCAGGGTTCCCATCCAACTCAATAGCATCAATGGCTTTTAAGATTTTGACTAACTGTTCAGGTTGGGTAGAGGGGATGTTTTCATCAGTGTTCCCCCTTAAAGGTTGCTTCTCAGATTGTTCTTTAAGGTTAAGGATGGCTTCAATGGTTTTTGGTGACTGAGCTAGGTGTTGATGACTTGTCCATTCTTGGGACCGACGGTAGTGGATTTTGGAGAAAGGGAAGGGGTATTTATTTTGGTTTTCTTGGCCTTAGGAGCTTTCTTTTCAGGTTTTCTTTTCTTTGGCAAGGATTTAGAAGGAATGGATAAAGAGGATTGTACCTTGGATGCAGTAGTATGCACTGGTGGGGATAGGTCGAGAGGTTGCTTGCCTTTGTGCACATCTTTGGATAGGTTGATGGCTGCTGAAGCTCTTGAGGGTCTATGGTATCATCACCAACATTAGCTTGACCCATTGTGTCAACCTCATATTGTCCAATGGCACCTCTTTCTTCATTAGCCTTATCATGGTACATCGGACAAGGTAGTTTCACCATCGGCTACACGAACATCCTTGCCTTTGCCCTTATGAGGTACCACAGTCTTTTCAACAATCCGGTCTTCTTCACATTGGATTGCACACCCCTCTTTATTCTTCTACTTGTAGCCAATGCTATCAAGTCCTTCCAATGTTCAATCTTCTTTCTTGTTTACGCTTTCGGTTTCTCTTGTGTTTCAACAAAACTACCGATACTTATATCATCTCCGGCTCTCATCACGGCTCCTTCTTTTGTTTCAATGCAAAAGTTCTGTCATTGAAACACTTGGTCTCTGACAGCTTCACAGTCTTCAACCATTTCTTGTGTAGAGGAGGATTGAGTTTAGGAATTAGAACATCAAGAATTCCACTCATGAATCTGAAGTTTGTCATATTTTCCACCTTGCTTCTTGAACTTTAGAGTGGAGGTTGAGACTGCAGCTGGAAGTTGTGAACAAGAACAATGCACCAGTTTGTGTCTTTGGTGAATAGGCTCAGCATTTGCTTCCATTCATTTGATCCCATTTGATCAAATGAAGATTGCTTGCCATCAATAGCTTTGTTGACCACATCCATAAGAGTTGATTTAAAAATGTCAGCTTTTTCCTTCACCATGGCCTTGTCCTGCACACTCTTAAAGTCATGAACTTTAACCCCAAAGAAATTCTCATACACAGTTTTCAATCTGTCTGACCCTCTATCCCATATGTTCTTCACAGCATCAGCTTTGTTTGGGATCTCATAGACATCACTGACCATCTCTGGAGTAATGGT
This sequence comes from Adenophora triphylla var. japonica, assembly GCA_022495995.1. Taxonomy (NCBI): domain Eukaryota; kingdom Viridiplantae; phylum Streptophyta; class Magnoliopsida; order Asterales; family Campanulaceae; genus Adenophora; species Adenophora triphylla. Next base: position 166,328 of record JAFEMH010002572.1, on the reverse strand, counting down.
TATCTCCACATTGTCTATGGTGGCAGTTATTGAATTGTTATCTTTGTTCCTTTTTCCTACCAGGTAAATCTCTGCACAGATTCTTCATAAATTGGAGGTCTTGCTCCCATGAATTTAAGCAATTCATTGACCTCAAGAAGTTCTTGGATGAGTATCCCAACTTGAGACTCATAGAAGCTAGGTTTTATGAAGTAGCTGTGAGCATACGGGTAGTTTGCTTTTGATCTTTGCCATTGATGATTAAGGAATTAGGGTTGAAGGAATACGATGAAGGATTAGTGAGGAAAAGAGATGAATTTTAAACAGAGGTTTAATGAAACAGGGGTTTTGATGATTACGAAAGGAGAGAGAGACAAATAATGAGTGGAGAGTGGGTTTTAATGGGCATTGGGGGTTTCAAAGTTTAGTAACTGTTCACATGAACAGTGATTTTTGCCCTTCCCCACGTTGAGGCATTAACTTCCACGAGCACAAGAAGAACATTCTCTTTTTCAAGAATTTTGCGAGGTGAAGAGATGGCTAAGGAAGTGACAATTGTGAGCAATTAACACGATCAAATCACATAAAAGTTGCTTTAACCTAGGTTTGTTGAAAGAAAACTTTGTGATTAAGTCTAGTTTGAATGATGATGGTCATGCGAGATAGCTAGGTGAAACTTGCCTATAAAACAATGACAATTTCGAGAGGAAAATTATTCGATTGTTTTACAAACACAAATGGGTAGATTTTCCTCAAAGTTTAATCCAAAAATATGGCTCAAACGGCAAAAAGTTGGTTTTGGGAAGAATTGTGAGGATGATTTGAGGGGGATGAAATGGAAATAGAGAGAGAGTCCTTCAATGTAGTTGAAAGTTCAGAGAGAGTGAGTGATAGAGGTAAGAACAAGAGAGTGAGAGAAGATTAGGACTATGGTGTCAAGGAGGTAGCTGTCAGAGAGAAAATTGACAGTAGAGAGGGAGAGGGAATAAGGCTCTTTGGAAAGACTATCAAGGTTGATCAGGGTGAGTCCAGTAAGGGAAAAAGTAAGGTGGAGAGGGTTTATACATTGGGGGAATTGGTTAAGCAAGATAGGGCTCGAACAGACTATGGAAAGGAGCTTAGTGTCAAGAAAAAGGTTAAGCACGAGAATTTGTATACTCCGGTGAGTAGGGATTCACTCTCTCCGGGGTTGGATTGTTGGAGGAGAGGAGATAACTTTCGGAGTGCATGTCTCTCCTTCTTCAACAATCTCATACCTATTCAACCAGGTTATTGGTTGTTTTAGCCTGCCCGAGTTCTGCGGTAGAGAGAGAAGAGTCAAGAGCTAGCCAACCACTTGTAGTTCTTTGGGAATGGGTCTTATTCTGGAGAATTTAGCTTTGTGACACCAATGGAAGGATTTCTTCAACCATATGATGCAGTTGAAGAATGGTGGCCAAGGAGAGCAAGTCCTTCACTTCAATATTCTGTCACTTCAATTGATCCCTTCTGGAGAGGCACCCAATATGGTTGCAAAGGTATCACCGAGACCTTGCAATCTACACGAGGAGGCAAGGTGTGAAGGAATGAGTGCTTTGGAGGAGGATGCGGAGAAACGGTGACATTCCCCAGAATGTCTGACAGCTAAGGTGAGGATTTTGAAGAGGAAGGCTGGTTCTGGAGATTGTTTGGTTTCAAGGAGGTTTTTGGTGAATGAATGAGGATGAAAGAGAGAGGGATTTTATGGTTTGTTTTTTGTTTTTGTTTATGTTTTTGTTTTTCATGACTTTTGTATGGATAGCTATCGGTGGATAGCTATCGAGAGATGTATTTGAGGAATAGGCATGCGGCTCCATTGTGACAGCATTGCCACCGAATTATGTAAGCCTCCTTTATTTATGAAGTACAACTCTTTATTTTGGCATATTTATCATTCCAAGCATGGCTCTTAACATCTCAAATCTCTTTTCATCCATTGCCTTAGTAAGAATATCAGAGACATTATCCTCAGTATAAACTTTTGCAAGGTTGATATTCCCTTTTTCAACATGGTCTCTGATGAAGTGATGTCTTACTTCAATATGCTTTGTTTTTGAGTGTTGGAAAGGGTTTTCTGTCATGGCAATAGTGCTTGAGTTGTCACAGAAGATGGGAATGTTGGATAATTCAATTCCAAAGTCTTGAAGTTGACTTTTAAGATAGAGAATTTGAGAACAACACAAGCTGCGGCAATATACTCGGCCTCAAATTTGTTGAAGTGGCTGCGAGGTTTGCTTTTTGCTTGACCATGAAATGATTCTTGATCCAATAAGCGGCATCCACCACTTGTGGATTTTCTATCAAGATTACATCCGGCAAAGTCGAGTCGGTGAATCCAATTAGAGAGAATGGGGATTCGGTGGGATACCACGAGCCAAAATCGGGGTTCCTTTGAGATATCTTAGAATTCTCTTGACAGAGAGATGAGATTCCTTGGGATTAGCTTGAAATCTAGCATAAAGACGGACACTAAACATAATGTCGGAGTCTTGAAGGCATTACATAAAGAAGAGATCCAATGTAGCTTCTGTAAAGTGTTGGATTTACACTTTGACCATCTAGATCAGCATGGAGTTTGGTTGTGGTTGACAAGGGTGTTTTGGTAGGGGAAGCAGTTTGCATGTCAAACTTCTTGATCTTATCCCTTGTGTATTTAGCTTGGTTAATGAAGATTCCTTCCTTCATTTGCTTGACTTGAAGACCCAATAAGAAAGTAAGCTCACCAATCATACTCATTTCAAACTGGTCTTTCATAATATCTCCAAATTCAGTGCACAAGTCCTCATTTGATGAACCAAAAATGATGTCATCAACATAGACTTGGATTAGCAACTGATCATCTCCATATTTCTTGATAAACAAAGTGTTATCAATATGGCCCTTGGTAAACCCTTTGCCAAGGAGATATCTTGATAGAGTATCATACCAAGCTCTTGGTGCTTGTTTATGCCCATACAATGCTTTGTCCAATTTGTACACATGATCAGGAAACTTTGGATGCTCAAAACCAGGGGGTTGAGATACAAAAACCTTTTCATTTAAGACTCCATTCAGAAATGCACTCTTGACATCCATTTGGAATACTTTCATCTTCTTGAATGAGGCATAGGCAAGGAATAGCCTAATAGCTTCAAGTATTGCAACAGGTGCAAAAGTCTCATCATAGTCAATACCTTCTTCTTGTCTATATCCTTGAGCAACCAGTCTAGCTTTGTTTCTTACAACAACACCTTCTTCATTCATCTTATTTCTAAAAACCCATCTTGTTCCAATGACAGTTTGGTTTCTTGGTTTAGGAACAAGTTGCCACACTTTGTTCCTTTCAAACTGCTCTAATTCTTCTTCCATGGCTTCTATCCAGTCATCATCTTGGAGTGCATCATTTATTTTCTTTGGTTCCACTTGGGATATGAATGCACTCATGAGAAAAGGGATGTTGTCTGGAACTGGGGTTTTATCAATTTGAAGACTGATGTAAAGGTCTTTATTGGGTGGAATGATGTGAGTAATGGTGGATTCATCATTGGTTTTGGGAGGAGAAAGAGGATTATTGGATGGAGATGGAAGGTGGCTAGAAGATGGATTATATGAAGAATTGGGATGGCTGTCAGCTAAGGGTTGGCTGTCAGCTAAGGAAGAAGTTTGGGAGATGTCAGTCAAGGGATGACTATTCTTTTGAGTATTCTCTTCCTTATCATTTGGATTGGTAGTGGGAGTGATTGCTGTTAACTTGGTTGGCTGGATTGGTTGATGATGGGAGTAGGATTGGTCATGGGTATGCAGCGCGGGATAGGCTTTGTCGGATGAATTTCTTGGAACCATGTATGGAAGATTTGATGAATCTTGTTCATGATGGAGAACTTGATTGAATCAAGAATGGGAGATGCTTCAAGGAGATTATCAAGGTTTCCCAAACCTTCATCAAAATCACATAATTCAGTTACACTTTGATCATTGTTTTCATCAAAGTCAACATGAATTGATTCTTTCACAACAAGTCTTCTTTTGTTGTAAACTCTATAAGCTTTGCTTGTGTTAGAGTATCCAAGAAAGATTCCTTCATCACATTTGGAGTCAAATTTGTCCAAATTGTTTTTGCCATTGTTGTGAATGAAGCATCTACTTCCAAAACTGTGAAAGTAGGAAATGGTAGGAACTTTGTCATTCCATAGTTCATATGGAGTCTTTTTATGGAATTTGTTGATTAGAGTTTTATTTTGAACATACACGCGGTGTGACTTCACCCCAAAAGTATTTTGGGAGATTGTGTTCGACAAAGCATTGTTCTTGCTGCCTCACAGATTGTTCTGTTCTTCCTTTCAGCAACACCATTTTGTTGGGGTGTTCTTGGGGCTGAAAAATTGTGATCAATACCATTTGAATCACAATACTCTTCTACTCCTGTGTTCTCAAATTCTTTACCATGATCAGATCTGATCTTGACAATGGATGTCCCTTTTTGATTTTGAATTTTATTGAACAGCTTTGTCAGACAGCTAAGGGTGTCACTTTTGGATTCAAGAAGAATGATCCAAGTGAATCTGGTGTAGTCATCAACCACAACAAGGGAGTATCTCTTTCCTCCTAAAGATCTAGTCCTTATGGGTCCAAAGAGATCCATATGGAGTAGTTCAATGGGTCTTGAGGTGTCCAATCTGGTCTTGGGCTTGAATGAAGATCTCTTTTTCTTCCCACATTAGCATGCTTTGCAAAGTTTGTCCTTCTTGAATGGGATCCTTGGAAGACCTCTGACTAGATTTGAATTGGCAAGCTTGGAGATGGTTTTATAGTTAAGGTGAGCCAATCTTTTGTGCCAAAGCCATGACATATCAGATTGACTAAAAGACAGAAGGCAGTGAGCATTTGAGGACTCCACAATCTCTAAGTTTAAGCAATAGAGATTTCCTTTTCTTGAACCAGTCAGAATGACTTTATTGCCTTTATCTTTAACAGTGCATTTATCCTTAGTGCAAACAACATGATATCCCTTATCACAGATTTGACTAATGCTGATCAAATTGTGTTTGAGACCCTCTACATAAGACACATTTGTAAAAATGATATCTTTTGTAATAAGATTTCCTGATCCTTTGACCTTAGCTTGGGAATTGTCACCAAAGGTTACATTTGGACCATTTTTAGGGGAATATTGTTGCAACCAGTCTTTATTGAAGGTCATATGTCTACTACAACCACTATCTAAATACCAAAGTCCTTTCCTAGGTACCTCTTTCAGTTCATCTGCAGCAGCAAGTGCTTCCATTTCTTCCTCATTGTCTGATTCTTCCTCATCTTCAGCCATAAGGCATAGCATGGCTTCTTCTCCTTCATTGTCAGAATCATCACTTGACACATACTCTTCATCACTGAATTTTGATGAGTCGGCTATCATAACTTGCTCCTTGTTTTTGTCATGTTTATTTTTGGAGCAATTGAAGCGGTTGCACTTGGAGCTGTGAATGATCTCTTTTGAGTAGGTCATCTTCTTAGTTACCGATTGTCCCTAGGTTTCCTTGGTTCAGGACAATCGATGAGTAATGTCCTTGCTTTCCACGAGTTGAAACAATCAATTGTTTTCTTGTAATTTGTCTTGTTGAGAGTTAGATGTGGAAGGATTGTATTTTTTGTCAAAAGATTTCTTTTGAAATTTCATGGCATTTCGACGGCCATGGAAATGAGACTTGGAATGTCTTCTTGGGAGATACGTTTGCCGACGGGTTTGGAGGCGATGTTTATCTTTTGAAGGGCATTGTTGACAATGGTCTCAATGTCTTGGTGAGTGATTGGTTTGTGTACGGTTTCTTGGCAGTTAAAGCTAAAGTTTGTGAAATGGTAGGACTGGTTGAATCTTTATCATACCTTCCAATACATAAGCTTCAAGCTTTCCAAAATCTTGTTCAAGCTGTCATTGTGCTCCACTCGAGATCCTTCTCTAATGGGTAATGCTACCTTTTCATATTCTTGAGGGAGATTTGAATATATCTTGAGGCGTAGATCTTGTTGTTCAAAGGTTTTTCCATGGTCGGCAATAGATCTAACAAGGTTCTCAAACCTTGGTTGAGCAAAGCACTCACTTTTTCTCCGAGTGTAGAACTTGAAGTTGTCTAATTGCCTAAGCAAGTTATACAAGTTTTGTGTCACGACCTTTGGAGTGTTTAGTGAACTTAGTTTGAATGAGAGCCCATGCTGATCTGGCATTTGGTTCCTTAGCAATTTCTTGTGCTAATGAGTCATTTACACTCTTTTGAAGAATGTTCTTGACTTTCAAGTTTGCACTTATCAATTGCTTTTCAGCTTCAGACCATGTTTCTGGGGATTTGATCTTACTAGGTCCTCCATCAGTATCTACTTGAGTTGGGTAGGACACTTCATTCTCTAGAACATACCAGTTCCATATACTGTTTGCATCAAGATATGTTTTTATTTTTGATGCATAGATCTCAAAAGATCCACAGTCATCAATGTGTGGGATGTCTTTCTCATTATTTCTCCTTGGTTGAGGCATGGTGGGTTTGAAGAGGATCCTTCACAAGTTGTTAGACTTTTGAATGTGAAGACAAGCTCTGATACCAATTGAAAGGCCCTTTGTTGATATGCAGATGATCAGACAGCTATGGTTTGGCTTAGCTGTCAGATGATTGTTGAATTGTGCAGCGGAATAAGAGAGGCTTGAAATAATGATAGGACAAAGAACACAAAGAAATAATGCAAGTGTGTGAATGTGATTGCAAAAATGTAATAACACAGAGAATTTAAAGTGGTTCAGAGTTCACTCCTCCTACATCCACCCCCACTCTCAATCTTGACAAGTGAGATCAATTTTATTATAATCTTTAATCAACAAAAATTACAAATGATTGATTTAGGCAAGTTCCTTGAACTTCCTCTTCCTAATTAGTACAGTCAACTAGGGATACACTTAAAGTACAGTCTTAAGTGTTTTTACAACTTGAAGTACAGTCTCAAGATTTTACAAAACAACTAATACACTCAAAGTACAGTCTTGAGTGTTTACAAACTAATTCTACACCTAAAGTACAGTCTTAGGATTTTGGAATTTGTAAATTAACACACTAGGATTGTTTGTTGTTGAAGTAGAGGTTTTGGGGTGAGGGTTTTGGTTTGGAACAGGGTTTAAAGGGTATGGATTGATGAGTGTGTGTGTGGATTACATGAGGTGTGTGTGGGTGTAAGGGAAAGGTTTTGGACTGTGAAAAAGAGTATTTTTCAAGAGTGGTTTGTGTAGAGGATGAACTCCTCTATTTATACCCTTCAATGTAGCCGTTGGAATATGACTGTTGCAGCTACATTAATGAGCCTTGACTGGTCTTTGCCCCACTTATCCACTTGCAGGTCTTCATGAGCTGGCTTGAGTTGTGGCTTGAACTGAGAGCTTCCAGAAGGTCTTCAGTGGTCTTCATTGGTCTTCAATGGTGAACTTGACAGCTGTGAAGATCCAGGTTCCACTTTGGTTGAGATTTGTGGTAGCAGAGATTGAGACAAAGTGATGGCTATCAGAGGAATGAAGTCATAGCTGTCAGATCATACAAGGCTTAGCTATCAGAGAAGTTCTCTAATAGGGACTAAGATGCACTTGATGATCTTGATAGTACATAGAGGGAGTATGATTCATGTTTATTGATTGAATGTAACCAATGTATAAGATAGAATCATAACTGTTATTGTGAGGACTCCCCACCCCGGGACCTATAAAATCGTGCCCCAGCTGGAGGGTCCCCAAACCAACTTCTAAAAATTTTAAAACTTTTTGTTTAAATAATTGAAAAATTGAATAAACTTTTTGGAACCCAAACTATAACCTGTTTTAATTTACAACAATACAACTGAAAATATTTATAAACCGTTATACATAACTTTTTCTCAAAATAATAACAATCACACCTTATTCCCAACTCCCAACACTAACCATACCCGGTCAACCCAAAGACGGTCCAAACTCCTTTCCGGCCTCACCGGTCTGGTTTACCTGTCTCAGCTGAATCTAAAAAAATTAAAGGGAGACGGGGTGAGAAAGAATCTCAGTAAGCTATTATGCATGCAGCAAGATGCCAAATAAGATGCAACACGTAAACAAGTTGTTCAACATCATATTGGAATACTGTAAACACATTACATTACCTGATCTTACTTTTTCCCGTCTGAACAATAAGTCGTACCACGTGGGTATGGGCATACATCCTCATGGGAACCCATCCTCTATATGTGTGAACGGCTTAGGCCTATTCACGCCTTACAAGACCCATTTTTCAGGGAACCATGTAAGGTATCAGTATCCTATGAACTGCTTAGGCATATCCATAGTAACTGAGCCCCAAACTGTGGCCACAGTGGGGTAGAAACGGACATGTATAATGAAATCCGAGCACCTTATGTTACAACATCTCATAAGTGGTCGCATTCCATTATACCCCGAAATATCACCGATATTGATCACAATCATAATCACATTCAAGCACATAACAGTTACTTGAAGTCAAATCCACCCAATAGGATATCAATATATATAACACGGTACAATTACTCATGCTGAACAGTATAGAGCATGGTACAATTACTCATGCTGAACAGTATAGAACATGGTACAATTACTCATGCTGAACAATATAAAACATGGTACAATTACTCATGTTGAACATCTCAATTAGTGTAACATGTATATAAACACTAATGAGTCAATATAATCCATGTAGGGCATGTATGCTCATAATTAATACAATGATGACGTGCAACAGTTATTTCACGCCCCAATTCAATTTATAAACATCCATAGATAAGCACGCAGAGGTTCGATGACATACAAGTAACTCTACGCTTTCATAATATCATATTGTACCATTTACACACAAGTTCCATGATCTAGTACCGAGTTTCTATAAACTTTGGTTATCAATTCACAATGGTTTCCAACCCTTTTCCAAGCAACATTTATTTCATGCCCTTAATAACCCAATAACCATGTATAATTAGTTACATATGGCACAAAGTAACTCTAATAAGCCAGAGATGTCCGTGTCGCACTATTAAACATTCCCTATAAAGGTTTCATAATCATTTACCAAGTTTCTACAAACTTTGGCTATCAATCAACCATAGCTTCCACCCTGTTTCCAAGCAATATTTAAACTACTTCCATAATTCCATCTTAGCCACTTAAGACATCATTGTGCAGCTAAAGTGTTCTAGTTCATCCTATGCTGAAGAGGGTTCAATCTTGTTCTAAGTTGAATTGGTTCTTAAGCTTTAAAAGTAACTTCAGAAATTTTGATGCAGGGCACGACTCGTGCCTCTTGGCACGACTCGTGCCTTTTCTCCCCATTCTACTCAGAATGACTTGGACCATTGTTCCCGACTCGTTGTCACGAGTGGCAAGAAGGGCACGACTCGTGCTCCTTGGCACGACTCGTGCCAAGACCAAAATCGTACATCGATTGCGTAACACGCAGTTGTCCAACCCAATTGACATTCATAACTTTCCTCTGTTTCTCGAAGGCCATAACTAGTACCAAACTAACCAAACCCAGTTTATATACCATTTTGAACCCATATCAATACTCAATCCATACTTTAGAACATCTATTCTACATCTAATTCATGGTCACCCCACTATTCCATTACCCTTTTTCCATGTTCATCAACCTTATAGTTTCTAACCATTTCCAAAGCCAAGAATTAACACAATCAAGTCCCAAAATCAATTTATAGCACATTTACCTATCATTTAAATTCATATACTCAACATTGAAGGGAAATCATAATAACTTACCTAAAATGATTCTAGAATTCCCAACACCCATTCAAATACAATTTCCTCATTTTCAACCAAGTTCTCAAGGCTATGACATCCAAGTACTCTTATTCAACCCGACTCGTTTCCTTTTCCGTTTAAGCACCCAAATAAAAAGTCCAACCTTGACCGAGTTCATTATAACACCTAATATCAAGTTTTATAAATAATCATTCCTGTTTAATTCCGAGGCCATTTTAATTGACTACTCATTACAAGAACCATGAATATCACCCAAATTCTTAACATTTCCAAGCCAAGTAAATGATCCGCCACTACTATATTCGCTTCCAACCCGAACCTTCCTTGTTATTCTTAAAGTCGTAAAAAGTGACTAAAATTCCAACAATCATATATATAATATAATAAAGCCACATATCAATAACATTTTATCATTTCAAGCCCAACCTTACCCTACTCAATCAAATAATCCATTTTTCTCTTTTTATTTCCACAACCCAAATAAATTTCGAAAATTACCAAAAGCCAAATATTTTGGTCCCATAATATCAAATATCATTTAAAACACGTAATATCATCATTTCTCGTAGTATGAACAATTATTCGAAAGAAATCATAATAACTTACTTAAAAATATGCCGAAACGGAAATACGATCTGATCGGCTCTAAACGTTCTCCTCGCCTTCCTGATCGCTCCGCCGCAGTCGGATCGTCAATCGGACCAACGATTGATTTTTAGGAATTTTTGGAAAATATTTGGGGACGGAGGAAGTTATTTCTTTTTCTTCTTTCTCTCCATTCTCTCGAGCTCTCTCTCTCCGGAATGATCCACGGAAAAGGAAGGAGTAATATTTATACAAAACCATGTTACCCTTTGGCCCCTTTAGAATTTGAGTTATTTTAATTAACTATCTTTACTTTAAATTTTCACTTAAGCCCCACTATATTTTATAAGGCTTTTTATTTAATTTTCAACAATTAAAGTATTCACTACAAAATTATTATTTCTTCCCTTTAGACATTAAATAAATAAAATTAATTTATTAGCATTACTAAAATGACAATTAAATTATTAAAATGTTAAAACTATCACATAAAAACCACAATTATTATGAAATGCATAAAATAATTTACTACGCACCCCATTCCCACGTGCTCAACATGTGACCAAAATAGAGCCTAGGTTTCGGGTCGTGACACTCACTCCCCCTTAAGAAAAATTCGTCCCGAATTTTTAAACACGCTTACCTGACTACTCAAATAACCACATGTAACTCTCATGCCTCTCGAATTCCCGAAACCCAAGTGGCTTCTTTACTAACATGATTCTTCCACTACACTTTCACAACTCAAATTTTCTAGGTTTCCATTTCCGGATTGGATTCTAATACCACTCAATGGTTCCACATACGTCTAATCAACAAGAATAGCCTCGGTTGAAAAGCTCGATATAAGGAAAGGATCATCAAGACTCTTCTCCACTGCAATGCTGCGTACGGTGTCACTTCAACACTGGACTGATCACTGCTGATATATGCACTTCAACTAAGGTTACACGAACTTCTCAAAGTTAATGAAAGTCCCTCGAATACACACATAACACATTCCCACGATTCTGGATAGTTCTCTCTGTTTGTCTGTCCAATCCATCTGGAGATATAACGTAAAATTGAAGGCATCTGGAAGTCCCAAGGTCTCGCACTCAGTCTTCCACAACCGCAATATGAATCTCGAATCTCGTCTAATACAAAATAATGATTAATACTCCGTAGAATCGATCAATTCTCTTGCCCATACAATTATGTTAACTTCCTTTCAATAGATTATTCTCTTGGTACAACTGAGCTGACTTTGATCAATCTATCCACTATGCCTCTACGAGTCCATTTCCTTTGATGTTGAAGGTAGTCCCGTTATGAAATCCATCAAATGTCTTCTTATCCTCATTCTTCAAATCCCTTCTCAATTCTCGATACATCTGCAAATGTCTTGAATACATCACCATTCTCAATTTATGATCTTCCTCTAGAATGTCTCTTACTCTCTTACGAATATAGGTACACCCATTTTGTCGTTGAAGGTTAATATTCCATCAATATTCAGTACAATATCCTCGGTCCTTCTTTCTTGAAAATGTTAGATAATTCCCTCGATTCAGAATCATTGGTTGAACTCCCATAAGATCTTCGTTCCAAGTAGGTGTAGCTCGAACATTCGCAATTCACATCTCTTTTTGCAACTCACATGATAGCAATTCTAATAAGAAAGCCCTTTCGGATAATCACGTCTGCAATCACAGTAGCCTTCTCGGATGTTGTGTAATATCGCAAATAAGTCTTTTAATAACTCCAACAATTTCTCCACCTGTTTGTTCAATCCCCTTTGATACATGATACTTCAACTCTTATGATTTGTACAGATTTCAAATTTAACTTCGTGCAAAGGATGTTTCCACTTAAGTAACGCAAAATAGTCGTAATCCCTTCCACGCTTCCGCTGCGCCACTCTGATTCCTTCGAAGCATAAGCTATCGCCTTCCCAGTCTGTATAAAACACAACCCAAATCCTTCTCTTGACGCGCACATGACAACTACAAGTTCACATCCATCATGTAGGGTAAAGGTCAAGACTATAGTCAATTCATTCTTCAATTCTGCCACGTTGATTTCACACTTTAACATTTCATATAAATGATATATCCTTCGAAAGCAATTGAATCACTGGGATTACAATTTTTTTGGAAACCCATCAATATTCTTTTAATAATAACCTGTCAAACCAAGATAACAGCGGAGTTCTAACACTGTCGAAGGTTGTCCCTTGACCATGGTCTCAATCCTCGAAAAGTAATAACAGTCACCGAGCTTGACACTACAAGTCCCAAATTTAAAATCTTCTCGGGCCATTACTCACTCTTACTGAATTTCACAAACAATCTGATTCTCACGACGTCAGATAACATTACTTGCACATGATTTCATAATCTTTTCATACTCCAAATAAACAAGGATAGCATCCATCAAGATTACCACAAATATATCAAACTCAGGTTTTAACCTCTACACCTCATATTTACAACACAATCAATGCCCTTCTATAAGGTGTTTTGGATATGGGCAACAACCCTGACATTAGATCAATACGGAATGCTATCGCCCTAACTGGCGGCTTGAACTATTCTGATGAAATCACTTTACCAATTCATTTACCAACAATACACGGGGTAATTTAGGTGACTCCTACTCAAGTCTCATACATAACCCAAGTAACCTTCACATTATTTAAACTATACTTATTGACATTTAATGCATATATGACATAAATATCAATTAATAACTTAGCCGCCTCAACTAAACACAGAGGCAAATCAACCATAGATAAGGAGACTCGCTTCCTGCGACAGTCCTCCCAACACAACAACAACCACTTAACCAATTTCGGTCAAGTATAACAATAAATCACGGATTGGTATATCTACCACATCCATTGGCAATACATGCCCACACAATCACGACTATCATGATAATCAAGGAATATTCGAGGTACTCTCATATAAGAGTAGACACCTCCAGCACATAAGGCAACTCTGAGGCAATTATGCAAATAAAAGCAGAAATACAATGCCACATAATAATGAGATGAACGGGGATTCATACAAGTATTGCCCTTACTTCCTGAGACAGGTAATATACTTCTAATTACTACGGAGGAATCTATCTCTCCATTTTACTCACGTTTTCTTAATCTCTTGGTTGGTCATTACTATTTCTGTCATTGAACCATTTCCTGCATTAACACTCGTCGTCAGGTATCATACACTCCCCCTTAGACTAGACTTCTACCCTTGACTTCTAACCTTAGCTCTGATACCAACTGTGAGGATTCCCCACCCCGGGACCTATAAAATCGTGCCCCAGCTGGAGGGTCCCCAAACCAACTTCTAAAAATTTTAAAACTTTTTGTTTAAATAATTGAAAAATTGAATAAACTTTTTGGAACCCAAACTATAACCTGTTTTAATTTACAACAATACAACGGAAAATATTTATAAACCGTTATACATAACTTTTCCTCAAAATAATAACAATCACACCTTATTCCCAACTCCCAACACTAACCATACCCGGTCAACCCAAAGACGGTCCAAACTCCTTTCCGGCCTCACCGGTCTGGTTTACCTGTCTCAGCTGAATCTAAAAAAATTAAAGGGAGACGGGGTGAGAAAGAATCTCAGTAAGCTATTATGCATGCAACAAGATGCCAAATAAGATGCAACACGTAAACAAGTTGTTCAACATCATATTGGAATACTGTAAACACATTACATTACCTGATCTTACTTTTTCCCGTCTGAACAATAAGTCGTACCACGTGGGTATGGGCATACATCCTCATGGGAACCCATCCTCTATATGTGTGAACGGCTTAGGCCTATTCACGCCTTACAAGACCCATTTTTCAGGGAACCATGTAAGGTATCAGTATCCTATGAACTGCTTAGGCATATCCATAGTAACTGAGCCCCAAACTGTGGCCACAGTGGGGTGGAAACGGACACAGGTATAATGAAATCCGAGCACCTTATGTTACAACATCTCATAAGTGGTCGCATTCCATTATACCCCCGAAATATCAGCTGATATTGATCACAATCATAATCACATTCAAGCACATAACAAGCTTACTTGAAGTCAAATCCACCCAATAGGATATCAATATATATAACACGGTACAATTACTCATGTCGAACAAGATAGAGCATGGTACAATTACTCATGCCGAACATATAGAACATGGTACAATTACTCATGTCGAATAAGATAGAACATGGTACAATTACTTATGCTGAACAATATAAAACATGGTACAATTACTCATGTTGAACATCTCAATTAGTGTAACATGTATATAAACACTAATGAGTCAATATAATCCATGTAGGGCATGTATGCTCATAATTAATACAATGATGACGTGCAAATGCTTATTTCACGCCCCAATTCAATTTATAAACATCCATAGATAAGCACGCAGAGGTCCGATGACATACAAGTAACTCTACGCTTTCATAATATCATATTGTACCATTTACACACAAGTTCCATGATCTAGTACCGAGTTTCTATAAACTTTGGTTATCAATTCACAATGGTTTCCAACCCTTTTCCAAGCAACATTTATTTCATGCCCTTAATAACCCAATAACCATGTATAATTAGTTACATATGGCACAAAGTAACTCTAATAAGCCCGAGATGTCCGTGTCGCACTATTAAACATTCCCTATAAAGGTTTCATAATCATTTACCAAGTTTCTACAAACTTTGGCTATCAATCAACCATAGCTTCCACCCTGTTTCCAAGCAATATTTAAACTACTTCCATAATTCCATCTTAGCCACTTAAGACATCATTGTGCAGCTAAAGTGTTCTAGTTCATCCTATGCTGAAGAGGGTTCAATCTTGTTCTAAGTTGAATTGGTTCTTAAGCTTTAAAAGTAACTTCAGAAATTTTGATGCAGGGCACGACTCGTGCCTCTTGGCACGACTCGTGCCTTTTCTCCCCATTCTACTCAGAACGACTTGGACCATTGTTCCCGACTCGTTGTCACGAGTGGCAAGAAGGGCACGACTCGTGCTCCTTGGCACGACTCGTGCCAAGACCAAAATCAGACATCAGATTGCAGAACATCAGCAGTTGTCCAACCCAATTGACATTTATAACTTTCCTCTGTTTCTCGAAGGCCATAACCAGTACCAAACTAACCAAACCCAGCTTTATATACCATTTTGAACCCATATCAATACTCAATCCATACTTTAGAACATCTATTCTACATCTAATTCATGGTCACCCCACTATTCCATTACCCTTTTTCCATGTTCATCAACCTTATAGTTTCTAACCATTTCCAAAGCCAAGAATTAACACAATCAAGTCCCAAAACCAATTTATAGCACATTTACCTATCATTTAAATTCATATACTCAACATTGAAGGGAAATCATAATAACTTACCTAAAATGATTCTAGAATTCCCAACACCCATTCAAATACAATTTCCTCATTTTCAACCAAGTTCTCAAGGCTAAGACATCCAAGTACTCTTATTCAACCCGACTCGTTTCCTTTTCCGTTTAAGCACCCAAATAAAAAGTCCAACCTTGACCGAGTTCATTATAACACCTAATATCAAGTTTTATAAATAATCATTCCTGTTTAATTCCGAGGCCATTTTAATTGACTACTCATTACAAGAACCATGAATATCACCCAAATTCTTAACATTTCCAAGCCAAGTAAATGATCCGCCACTACTATATTCGCTTCCAACCCGAACCTTCCTTGTTATTCTTAAAGTCGTAAAAAGTGACTAAAATTCCAACAATCATATATATAATATAATAAAGCCACATATCAATAACATTTTATCATTTCAAGCCCAACCTTACCCTACTCAATCAAATAATCCATTTTTCTCTTTTTATTTTCACAACCCAAATAAATTTCGAAAATTACCAAAAGCCAAATATTTTGGTCCCATAATATCAAATATCATTTAAAACATGTAATATCATCATTTCTCGTAGTATGAACAATTATTCGAAAGAAATCATAATAACTTACTTAAAAATATGCCGAAACGGAAATACGATCTGATCGGCTCTAAACGTTCTCCTCGCCTTCCTGATCGCTCCGCCGCAGTCGGATCGTCAATCGGACCAACGATTGATTTTTAGGAATTTTTGGAAAATATTTGGGGACGGAGGAAGTTATTTCTTTTTCTTCTTTCTCTCCATTCTCTCGAGCTCTCTCTCTCCGGAATGATCCACGGAAAAGGAAGGAGTAATATTTATACAAAACCATGTTACCCTTTGGCCCCTTTAGAATTTGAGTTATTTTAATTAACTATCTTTACTTTAAATTTTCACTTAAGCCCCACTATATTTTATAAGGCTTTTTATTTAATTTTCAACAATTAAAGTATTCACTACAAAATTATTATTTCTTCCCTTTAGACATTAAATAATTAAAATTAATTTATTAGCATTACTAAAATGACAATTAAATTATTAAAATGTTAAAACTATCACATAAAAACCACAATTATTATGAAATGCATAAAATAATTTACTACGCACCCCACTCCCACGTGCTCAACATGTGACCAAAATAGAGCCTAGGTTTCGGGTCGTGACAGTTATACTCATAGCTGTCAGATAAAGTGAAAGATGAATATAACAGATTTCCTCTTTTGATATAAACCCTGTTCTATATATATATTCCTTTATCAAAACCAACTAACTAGGACATTGATCAGAGTTAGGTCCTAACAAGTTTGTTGATTGGTCAAAACCTCCGATTTTTGACATGTGTGACTGTGATATTTGTCAATTGGAAAGGTCATACTCGGTTGATCGAAAAACACCTTGTTCAAAATTTCCGTCAAATGAATTGTCGAGGAATTTTGGATTCGTTAAGTGTTTTTATATGTATGAAGATCCTTTCGATTGGTTGTTTTCCGGTCAGATTTGTCATCAGACTATCAAGAAATTGTTATTTGAAGATTGTGTTACATATTTTTGGGCGGATTTGATGGATTTAGTGAAAAGCAATCGTAAGTATACAGTGCGTCGACGGTATAAGGGTAAATTTCTTGCTGCGGATGTTGACTCGTGGTTGAGTCTTTTCAAAGAAGGGAAGAATGATGCAGATCGAGACATGAATGGAGGAATATATTTTCATATCTTTTATGATTTTATTATTATTTTCGGAATTAATTTTAGTAGAATAATTATAGGAGGTTTTAGAGTCGATTTAGACTTGATTTATTGGTTTTAGACTCCTAATAGGTTACCTTATAGGTTAGACATTATTTTAGGACTTTATTTCTTGTTTTTCAAGTTTTATGGGTGCTATAAAATAGCCCTAAAGTTGTAATCCGAAAATGAGAGACTTTTGATTATATGAAATAGAAAAGAAAAGCTTTGGCTTTCGAAATTGATTCTTATTATATTCGTTCGGTCATTCTAATCTCTAACCTATTCGGTATCACTCCTGCTACGGGAGAAGAGTATGATATGTGGGATACTTTGGATGCTATCGTCAAGAAGTGGATCTATTCGACCATCTCGAATGATCTTCTTCAAACGACTCTTGTACCCGGTGCCACGACAATGGAAGCTTGGGATAGACTACGAGACATTTTTTAGGACAACAAAAATTCTCGGGCAGTCTCTCTCGAGCAATAATTCTCCTCCACCACTATGGAAGAATTACCAAATGCCTCAGCTTATTGTCAATGCTTGAAGTCGTTGGGTGATCAACTCAAGAATGTGGGGGCTCCGGTTAAGGATAATCAGATGGTACTTCAAATGGTCGCGGGACTCACCGAAGCCTACAGTGGAGTAGGTACTCTGATTCGGCAACGCGATCCTCTCTCAACTTTTTATCAGGCCCGATCTATATTGACTTTCCATCCTGGGACCATTTGGCTGATTATTTCAATATTTTGTATTAATAAATAATACAAAAAATTCATGTCAATGAAACAATCAAACCTATCATCACCGGCAATCTATACTAAGGGGTCTTTTTGATAGGTCTAAATAGACTTATTAATGATGGTAGTGTTGACTTGGTTAATACTATTACTAAGCATCCAACACGTATGACAACCATTGTTGAATGGCTACTAATCTGTCTTCTTGATGAACAAGTTCTATTTCTCTTAATGGTTCGGTCAGACACTAACTCTAGATCGTCAAGTGACATATCAAGTATCAAGCATTCACCGCTCACCATTACCAAACGCACCCTAAGTATGAGCAAGTATTCAGATCTAGCTGAACCATTCAAATATCTGACCAAGTTTTGATATCTGACTACTAAATTGTCAACTCCCTACTTTTAGGAAGTGTGTGTGCATATATATATAACCTCTATGCATCTAAATTCATCATAAGTTGAAATTGAAGCTCACTCTGAAATCAAAAGATTATATTTCCAGTTGTTAAAACCCCGTAAAGATGACATCTTCCGGTAAGCTACATGGTCCAAGGCCTGAACAACTAATGTTAAACAGCAAATCTTCCAAGATCAAGAAGGCTCTTCATAAATCTCCGGTTATCGTTTATTTGGTGTCACCAAAGATTATTAAAGTTCTTCCTCACGAGTTCATGGCAACCGTCCAGGGACTAACTGGAAACCGAAGTGCACGAGGAGTACGAAGGTGATAAACCCTAATGCAGTATTCACAAACTGAAAAAAAAAATCTGGAGGGAAAAGATGAATTGGACTATTTTTCAGTATTCTATTGCTGTTTTCTGTCAAAGTAACTTTCCTATTCTTAAACCATTCATGTTTCTTTGGCTTCATTATTTGTAGTTTTGGCAAACGATCACCCACTCCTTGTTGGGGAATAATTGTATAATTTGTAGGTTGATATCTACTGTAAAAAGATATTTTTTAATTACTCCCTCTGTCCCGGTTTAATTTTCTTAATTTGACTTGGCACGAGAACTAAGAAAAAGTAAATGTTGTGAGTATGAAAATTAAAGTAGGAAAGAGAAATTGGGTATAGAGTTTTTGTTGTGAAAATGACAAGTGGGTCTCATTATCCATTTTAAGTAATAAGGCAACTAAGAACCTCAAACTGGGACATACTAAAAAGGAAAATAAGAAACTTTAACTGTGGTACGGAGGGAGTATTACAAAATATGACAAAATTATTAGTTTAGCAGCAAATTTGATTTATATATATATACTCACATATTTTCTTTTATGTTTCCTAGTCTACTCGCACATTTGAATCTTCTTTTATTCAGTTTAATTAATTGAGGCTTATAATACAAGTAGTTTTAACGAAGAAGAGCACTACCTTGTGAAACAAGGCTAACCTTCTCAGAGAGTTGTGGGGTATTTCATATGCTAGATATGCCTACACAAATTCAAGCTGAATGTTTAGCGTAGTTAGAAAAAAAGGTGAAATTCAACAATACAGAGGATTAGATTTGTGTATAGATTTGATACACAACTATTCACACGATCAATGATTGCGGCAGAATAAAATTAATAACACATAAAATTTAAACGTTTACTAGTTCAAATCAAACACAAAAGGCTCTAAGTTTAAAAAGGATTTCACTAATAAAAGATATGATAGGACCTAACTTTGTGTTTTGATGATGATTGATCATTTAACGGGACAAAGTTAAATAGTCTAAAGTGTCAAGAGAGGAAAGTTGCAAAAGTTACATGAAGGCACCTTCAAGTTTCCAATGTTTTTCAACAAAGAATTTCTCCTCCTAATGAGTCCCTAAAATATTCAATATTGGACTCAGTGGAAAGGTAATTCAATGATGTACAAAAGCATACAATTGGATTTTGCATTAGAGCTCCTTGTGAAAAGATGATACCCCATTTACTAAAAGGATCAAACAACGATAATGAAAGTCAAGGGTTCAAAGTGAAAATAGATTTTTCATCAGCTACATGGAATTGCAAATGGAGATATAGCCAGCCAAGCCATGTGTTTACACAGGAGAAGAAGAAAACATTTTTCCATAAAACATGAAAGTAATGACAACAACTTTGTGTCAACATTGAATGAAAATGAAGACCAACAACTAAAGCCTTCACCCACCACTCCAACGGCTACTTCCTCAAACAACATAAATCCTCCAACGGCTACTTCCTCAATCCTCCTATATATTGGACCCAAATTTCCCATTCTAAGTGCTCCTGCTCACACCCCTTTCCAGTCCCTTTTAACGCCTCATGTTACAACCTTTACAACACCCTTTAATAACCTTCTGCAGCCCCTTTTAACACCTCCTGTTACAACCTTTACATACCTTCTTAAACCCCTTAACCCACAACCTTTAACATCTTTCCTAAGCCCCTTAACCCACAACCTTTTGCAACCTCTCTCAAACCCTTGCATACGTGCAAACCTGTGAATCAACATCAAAAACAAACTTCAGACACTTGAGACCGTACTTCAAGTGTATAAACAATCTTTTAAAACACTTAAGACTGTACTTTAAGTGTGTACTCTGTAATTTTCTTCGCAACAAGTAAATCCCTAATTGACTGTACTAATTAGGAAGAGGAAGTTCAAGGAACTTGCCTGATCAATCTTTGTAACTCTTAAAGCGACCTAGAGTATAGTGGATTGAGCTCACTTGTCAAGATTGACAGTGAGGGTGAACGTAGGAGGAGTGAACTCTGAACCACCTTAAAATTCTTGTGTCATTTGGTATTATCACACACAAACACACACACACCCACACACACTTACACCAATCACTTTGTCTTTACATTATTTCACTTTATTTATTTCGCTGCACATTATTCTTTTGTTATTTAATCAGTTAATATCTGACAGTTAAGATTCAACCTCAGCTGTCAAAGCTTAACTGCCTGATCTTCCCTTTAGTTGATCAAGTATACAGGGCCTTTCAATTGGTATCAGAGCTTGTCTTCACCATCAAAAGTCTAACAACTTGTGAAGGATCCTCTTTCAACCCACCATATGCCTCGACCAAGAACAAATAATGACTCTAAAAAGGTGTCTTATTCAAAAGAAATAATTCACAGTTCAAGTCATGATGAAATAAATGTCATGACATGTCTAAGGGCAAATGAAGAAAATGAAGAATCAGACAATGAGGAAGATCTTGAAGCACTGGCAGTTGCAGAACAATTAAAAGAGGTACACGGTTTCAACTCTTTAAATATTGATGGTGTTAAACAAGTAGTTTGCACTCTTTTAATTCAACTCAAGAAACAACAAACTAGCTCTGCTTCATTGATCAATGAAAACCTATCCCTAACCAAAACCATAGAAAATCTTGAGAAAGCCAATCAAGGATTAAAAGACCTATGTCTTATGTTGGAAAAGAAAGTTAGTGATTTAACTACAGAATCATCTGAAAGTAAATTTAAATTAGAGTCTCTTGAAAACGAAAATAATGCTCTAAAAGAAAAAATCAAATCTTGGAACAAGTCAAGCACTCATAGCTTTATGTATCATTTCAATCAAAGACATCCCTTTGACAAGACAGGATTAGGAGCTGAAAACCCTACTCTAAAAATATATATTCCTCCATCTGGTGAGAGAGCTATTGAGAAAATGGTACTAGCCAACATTAATTCAGTTAAAATACTAAAACCTTTATATCCAATCAAAACAAAGGAACAATCATATAAAGAAAGGGAAAAAGAGAAGAAAACTGCTGTTGAAAGTGAAAAGAAAGCATCAATAACAAAGATGCCTCAAGGCAAAGAAAACAACAAGAACATAGCACCAAACCAAGAAGCTATCATTATCACAATAGACAACCAAGATCAAACCAACATCAAAAATTCCCTGGAAATATGAATCCTACATGGAAATACTCAAATGGAAGGAACCATGCTCAACAAAACAACTTCTCAAAACCACCATACCACTCATCTACCCCTAGACAGCAATCTCATCAAACCAACTTCAGAAACCAACATCCCTATTCCTTAAACACCTCACATCTACCTTTTGCTCTGACCCCATACATGATGCAAATCATGTCATATTACAACATTCTTAATCAATTCTTCAGTAAAAGAGTAGCAAGCAAAGCTTGGGTTCGTAAAGAAAACTAACCCCCTGGACCCAAACATAAAGGGTACCAATTTTTTTTTGTTTTATTTTTAGATGTTAAAAGAGTAGTAAATTCAAAGCTTGCTTGGATTTAATCAAAGTTATATCATGCTTCAAGAAAAGGTTGGACCTCTTCTTACAAATGACGGCACTGTTTGAGGGGGAACCAAACCTTTAAGGTTGTGTTTTGCCCGTTACATTTCTCCATAAGGCCATGACACCATTTGAGGGGGAACAAATCTTTTGAGGTCCCAAAACACGATCAAACCAACCAAGAAGGGCTAATTTTAAAGAGAAAAGGTTGCTGGAAATTTCCAAGAACTCAGTTTGCACACCTTCACTGAAATTGCAATATCTCTCTCTCCGCTGCACAAAACTGCAATCCGAGTTTTTGTGAGTAAAGTAGACTCACACACCTTTCCAGAAAGCATAAATACATAGCCTAAAACTTTGTGATTCAATACCAGATTTCGTTTGAAGTTGCTGTCCGCAGACAGCAGACCTTTTTTCTGACAGCTAAGACCCAATCTTAATTGTCTGAGTTTAACTGCCTAACCCTTGACAGCAAAACCCCTTGCATAAAACCCCTAGATCGATATCAAACCTTCATACACTAAACCCTCACACAAAAACCCCAAACATAAATCCCCTAAACTCTTGACAGTTATCCCAAACCTTAGTTGTCAGACCTTAGCTGTCAGACCTTAACAGCAGACCAAAAACTTGTTCCACACCTTGTACAAAAAATGCATTATCTCCCTCTCCCGACATCGAAACCTGTTAGGATTTTATGTCCTAAACATAATTGCTAGATTGATAAAGATGAAAGCACACAAATAACACAATAGCAAGAACGAAACAAAATTGAAAAACAATGAACACAAGAGATTTACGTGGTTCACCAACTTGGCTACATCCACGGGCGATGGAGAATCAATTCACTATAATCAAGAAGAGTACAAGGAGAATCAAGGTGAAAACCTTTCACACAATCTCACAATCTCTCACAATAATGAATAACCTAGCTTGTTTCTATCTCTCTCCAAGGCTGCACGGAACAATGACCAAAAAAGGATTATTTATATGACAAAGGTACAATCACAGACCGAACCCTAAACTAAGCCCAGCCTATCAGGAAACGAAGCGAGGCGCCCGCCCCAACATAACCAGGCGCCCGCCTGGGAGGAACACCAAACGCGGCCAACAAACTGCACGCGAAGCGCCCGCCTCAGTCATGGTGATGTGGCCGCCTCAAGCCACCTACCAAGACCACCAGCTTCGGCGTTTCAGGCGTCCGCCTCACCCCATGTGGGGCCCGCCTCGGCATCAGGGCACCACGAGCCACGCAGCAACCTTGCATCCTTGCCCCAAATCCATTTTGTCAACAACAATTGAGAGTCACCCCAACAATTCTCCACCTTGACGAATAATCCCGAAACAAGCTATCTTCAAGAGAACATCTTTATCTCCGTCGCCACGCCCCGAAGGGCATCAATTTCTAGTAACACACACTAAGTCCAAGAACTTCTTGAACTTAGCAATCGAAACCTTCGAACCCGGCTTTGTCAACATGACCGCCTCTGTTATAATTATAACATACCCAATACAACCATCACTGTTCTTGCCATACACAATGCACACACAAGCATTTGAATACGGAACCTGTGACACATCATCTTTAGACTTGGGACTATCTAAAGAATATAACCATTTCACCTGGTAAGCATCATTAATATCTATCGCAGCCACAAGAATGCCATCGACATGAACAAGATAAATCAATGTGCCAACACTACAACCCATCAAGTAACCACAATCATCCAATTTACTCCTAGTAAAACCATGGGTAACAATAAAAGTGTCTAACCTTTTATACCACTGTCGAGTTGACTGCTTTAAATCAACCAAGGATCTCTCAAACAGGACAACATGATCCTTCTTACCCTCGACAACATACCCCTCAGGCTGGCGCATATAGACCTCCTCCTAAAGCTTCCCATGCAAAAAGACCCTTTTCACAAATAAATGCTCAAGCTTTAGATCTAAAATCGCCTCAATGCTCAACAAAGCGTAAATACATGTGTGCATTACTACCGGTGAAATTACTCCATTGTAGTCTCCTTTGAATTTGTAGACCCACTTGCGGCTGACTAATTCCTTCTTTGGTGGAGGTCTATCAAATTCCCATGTCCGATCTTCCATAGTAACCAACAACCTTGCAGAAATAACACACAACATAACTTCCTTGTAGAAGACTGCTTCATTCACATAAACAGATTTCGCAGCGGACAAGACATAAGCAACCATCTTCTCAAAGCCATATAGAACAGAAGTACTATCATTCCTTCTTCCCCTACCAAGATCACTGGTAGTCTCCACCTGCTTGTTGGTCTCCTCCTTCGAGCGAAGCATCAGTCGGAGTCACTATATCAGACAAATCAACAGCATCCAAGTCACGTTCCACCCCTTTTGAGTTATCTCCAACTAACTCCACCTGTTTGTATACCCGTTCTGCAGAACAGTTCTTCTCTTGGAGACGTAGAGCAACATCTCTACCAATCAGGAACTTAGACGCAATGGGATTCCATAACCAAAAACCACTCACTCCAGAGAGTTCTGTCAATCCCTTCAAGCCAATGTGACCCAATGTCATGTCCCATGGTTGAGTAACCTCCGCCTCAATCATTGACCCCGTTGCAATAGATACATCACCAACAACCGTAGACCCAAGAAGCTTATACAATGTCCCCACCTTCTTTCCCTTCAATGCCACCAAATCACCTTTAATAGCCGATAATTTGCCATTAGCAATGGATAAACTATACCCAAGACTATCCAAGGTGCCTAGAGAAATCAGGTTCTTCTTCAGTTCAGGAACATACCTGACATTCTGTAATTCCCGCACTACTCCATCAAACATCTTAACCTTAATAGCCCCAATACCAACAACCTTGCATGCAGTATTATTTCCCAACAAAACTACTCCACCAGCAGCCTTATATGAACAAAACCATGCCCGATTGGGACTAATATGATAAGAACAACCTGAATCCAAAATCCAACTATCACGAATTTTGGTACCCAAATCACAAGCAGTAAGTGTGGTAGGCTTAGTCGCACGCCTACAAATTACTACAAGGACTCCTAAAAATGTAGATAGTGAAAGTCCAGGATCGATCTCAGGGAACAGTATTGATTACGAACTAGTCACAGACAAATGGGGGGATTTGTTTGTTTTTGAATTACTTTCTAAGAACAGAAATTAAACTAATTAAGAGTAAAAACAATGATTTAGAAACACTTCAGATTTGATTTCGTCCCCACCTAATAATGCAATTATCATTGATATCTCTTTTCAATGTCACCCTATTCACCTGATCACGAGATATATTTCAATCTCTGTTTCTTCTTTCAGATTAGTTACTAGCAGTGGCACACTCACTAGAAACCCTAATTAATAAATTAATCTAACTGGCACAGTCTAGATCGCAGAATTAATTGATGAACGATTTAAGAAACTAAGATCAAGAACGCTTTCTACAATTATTTCATATAGATAATCGTCTAATTTTACCCACTTAACAATTTACCATGGCACATGCATAAATCGAAAAGATGCTACTCATGAATTCCTACACTGGCACAGTAATAGAGAATTCTAGCAAAGATTCATAAACAGAACAAGTGAATTGATCAAGTTCACAAACCCTAATTATAAATCTAAAATCAACACGAGTAAAATTATGAATAGAGATAAACAAATAGAAAAGAAAATACCTCAAATTGATAAATAGGGATTTAGGAAATCAAATCCAAAGCAATAGAGTTAAGCTTCCATGGATGTCTCAAGCTTTCTCTAGGGAAAATAAGAACTAAAGATGAACCCTAAAATAATGCTCTAAAGGAGTCTTTATACTCCTTCCAAAATAAAATAACTAAAACTAAATCCTAAATAATTCAATAAAAGAAAAAAAAAAGTAAAAAAGAAATAATAAAATAAAAGTAACACTCCAATCCAGCCTCGGTACACTCACAATTCCCTTGGTCCATGCGCCGGATTTAATGCAGTGGTCTTCCCCTTGGTTGACTAAACTGAAAAAATATTCAGTTTCCAAATTCACCACCAATTGACCTTCATGCACAGTAATTGAATTTGAATTTCTATTTCTGATTTCTACTTTGGTCTCTAAAATTTCAGCTTCTGCAATTTGGTTCCTGAAACTTCCCAAATTTGTAAAACAGTCTTCCGCTTCAAGATCTTGACTTTGACTCCTCGAGAGAATTACATCCGAATATAAAATAAAACACTAAAATACCCTCGGAATACATTGTTTCTCAATAATTTCTCACAAAACATAATTCACTCAAAATACATCAAACATATACTAAATACATGAAAATAAAGAATAATAGGGACGGAAAACATAGGAAATAGATAGTATAAATCCGTCCCATCAAATACCCCCATTCTTAGACCATTACTCGTCCCTGAGTAATATCCTAAACTCCAATCTAACACCGGTCTAAAACAGATGCATGGAGGGTAAATGATTCCTAGTCTCCTCTAATCCGCCAACACAAGTCAATGAGAAATAAAAATCATCGGAGTAATAGAAACTCCGACTCCTTATATCACCAATAAATATCAACAATGAAAACAATGACATTAACTTGATACCAACTCCCAATATAAAATGATATCCAAGCTAAGGTCCACACACAAAAGCCAAGGGAAACTAAATATGACCTATGTTTCCCCCACGCTTGGCTCACACTACATACACCCTCATAAAAAGAAATAATTGCTAAGGTTGCGACCCTTAAGCAAAAATTTACCTCGTGAAAAGCACCGACACCCCCTTATTACTCCAAGACAGAACGAGGGTTTCTATCCTAATCACCTCTAACCGAGCCTCCTACACCAAATATGAAAATTCTAACCCGAGACTCCAAACCACCCTTATTACTCCAATACCGGTGATATAAATGATAGAAAGTATTTCACTCACTCACCTTTTGCCTAGGTGCCGTTTCCGGTTTTCACCTAGCCTCTCATTTTTTTTTTTAACACACTCTCTCCTTTTGCCTAAGTGCCCTTTCGGGTTTTCACTTAGTCTCTCTCTTTTTTTTTTTTTTTTTTTTTTTTTTGAATCAAGATAAACAACTATACAAACTCCACCCCCCTCACTAAACAATGCATAGTCCCATATGCATCACTATAAGTACAACACAAATAAGAAAATGATAGGAATACCTTTCGGGACTACGGGGGTGGTGGAAACAAATCTGGCCCCCAAAAAAATCCTTGGCTAGAGTTACTCCCAAATTGCTGTTGATTATGGATGAATAATGGCCATGTTTCAAGGGTTTGAAAGTACAGGGGCTAAAATGAAAATAAATAGAAAATGGGGGAGATAAGCTTGAATTGAAAGGTTAGGGGTCAAAGTGGAAAACAGGGGAAAGAAGTGATCAAATTGCAATTAGGTGAAAATAAGGAGGAATATTGGTTTTAGAAAGTTTGGGGGCTACTGTGAAAATATGGGAAAAGGAGGGGCTAAAATGCAAAAGATGGAAAGATGGAAGTTGGGCTGGCTGCTGAAGGTTTGTTGGCTGGCCAAGAAAATGGGCATTGGCCGACCATGTGGCCGAGAAACATGGGGCATTGGCCTTGGGTCATTTCTTTCGTCTCGAAATTACTTTTTCTCTCTTTTTTTTTTTTTTTTTTTTTTTTTACAGGCCTCTATTTTTTTATTTTGTTTTTTTACAGACTAATTTTTTTTTTTTCTTTTACAGGCCTTTTCTTCTCTTTTTTTTTTTTTTTTTTTTTTTTTTTTTTTTTTTTAAAGAATTGAGGCGTACGCCTTAGAATGACAATGACAGAAACTTGACTTTGGTAGAACAATACCAAGCGGGCGCATGAAATAAGTGAGGCTGGCGCCTCAATGTCTTAGGTTGATGCTGGAATTGGCCAATTTGAGGCGTGCGCACGGGGCAATACTAGGCGGCCGCCTGGAAGCTTGAATTTTGTGGCCTCCCCTTCGGCCTGTGAGGCGGCCGTATGGTCCTCTATTGGGCGGGCGCCTGAAGCTGCTATTTTTTTTTTTTTTTTTTTTGTTAACTCACAGGCCCCGTTTTGCTCCTTTCTCACGCGTTTCCCTGCACAACACCATAAAACAAAAACCTTCAGTAGCACCGATTCTAGATATGAAAGAAAATACAAAAATTAAAAACATATAATGTACAGAATAAAAAATAAGCAATTAAATCTCGGGTTGCCTCCCGGTTAGCCGCCCTTCTTTACCGTCTTTAGCTAGACCAAACACCGGGTAAGCCCCCGGCATAGCATATGGCTCAAGATTTTTTATTTTTATTTTTTTGTTTTAAAAAAAAAACACTAACTATCTAGAATGAAAAATGGTACCTCATTAGTGCACACTCCATCCCGTTTGAGCTCGAATTATCTGCATAAATCCCTTAGTCTTTTTGTTCATCGTGGTCAAACCTCCATGCTTCTCTATTTCCATCGGATCACTAGCCATTGCCACTTCTTCCTCACCTCCAAATGCGTGCTTTCGGTGCTCAGGAAGATTCTTCACCTTTCTTGGTCCATGTTTTACCGCCGGTATTTTCAACCCACTTTTTAGATCATCAATCCCACTACAAACCTTGGACACATCCTCTACCTTCGGCTCAACTACACCCATGAAACATAAATCACGAACATCCTTAGGGTCTTTATTGGAGTCAAAAATGTTGAACTCCAATAAATCCCCATCAAACTCCATAGTCAAAGATCCGTTGGAAACATCCAACTTAGTGTGAGCCGTAGACATAAATGGCCTCCCCAACAGAATGGGAGCCTTAGGATCCGTATCCATATCTAGTACATAAAAATCTGCGGGAAAAATAAATTTACCAACCCGAACAAGCACATCCTCAACCTTCCCCTTAGGGTAGGCATTGGATCTATCCGCCAACTGAATTATTACCCTCGTATCCTGTAGAGGTCCCAACTTAAGATTTTCAAACAATGCATAAGGCATGACATTGATTGAAGCACCCAAGTCAAGCATGGCCATATGCTCAGAATCATCACCCAAAGACACAGGAATAACAAACATACCCGGATCACTGCACTTCTTGGGCATCTTCTTATGATAGACCGCAGACACATGCTCTTTCATCTTCACCTTTTTCTGACTTCTCGCCTTCTGATCACTTTTCAATTTACACAACTCCTTCAAAAATTTAGCATATCTCGGGACAGTCTGCAATAGGTCTAAAAATGGGATGTTTACCTCAAGCCTCTTGAAAGTATCATAAATAGCCTTGTCAGGCTCCGGTTTCCGATGTTCTTTCAAGGCCTCGGGGAATGGAACCTCAGGCTCATATACAGGAGCCTTAACCTCTGGTGCAACTTCTGTCTGATCTGGTGCCTTATGTACTGGCTCTGAAATTTCAACCTCAACCTCCGGTTCCTCAGCTACAACCTTATCATGCAACTCCTTACCACTTCGAAGAGTGATGGCATAAACATTCTGCTTGGGATTCGGTTCAGTCTGTGATGGCAACTTTCTCGAATTCTGAGCCTCCAACCTACCCACAGCATCTGCTATTCGCCCCATCTGTCTCTCCAGGACCACCGATACTCGTATCGGTCCTCTGTGATCTTTGCGAAGGCTAGCTGATACTCGTATCAGTCCTCTGCTGATACTGCTGAAGACCGTTGGATAAGGTGCTCATACTCTGAGCCAGTGTACGGAACATATCTTCTGTAGACTGTCCCTGCTGTTGCGGCTGCTGCGGCTGCTGCGGTGGCTGTCCAAATGGTGGTCTATAAGCATTGTACTGGTTACCCTGGTACTGCTGCTGCTGACCATATGGTGAACTGTACTGATACTGATTAGTGGGATACTGTTGACTCTGTAGTGGACCCATCAATAATTGTCTCATCATCCCCTTAAGGTCCTCAACATCTGTCTCAAGCTTATTTTGCACACCACTACAAGAATTCGCAGCACTAACCTGTCTGAAACTCGACCTCCTGCCATGTGTCCGAGTGCTCTTAGCCAACTCATCTATAATCTCATTAGCCTCCTCAGTTGTCTTGTTGAGTATACTGCCCCCACAACAAGAATCCACCAACCGCTTATCCATGACTGTCAACCCTCCATAGAAATATACTATCAATTGATCATCATCAAATCCATGATACGGGCAACTTCTGCACAACTTATGGAACCTGTTATAATAATCATATATCGTCTCCTCTACCTTCTGCTCCATGTTGCTAATGTCCTGCTTCATCACATTGATCTGATCTGGAGGAAAGAACTCATCAAGAAACACCTCCTTCATCTGTTGCCATGTTGTAATGCTGTTAGGCGGCAAATGGTAATACCATGCACTAGCATCATCTTTCAGAGTGAAAGAAAATGCTCTAAGGAGGAGATGCTCAATCGGAAGTGCTGCTGGCTTCATGCTCTGACAAATCTGCACAAACTGGGATATATGTTGATTCGGATTCTCGCCGGGCATTCCAGTAAAGTGCGGTAACTGGCTCAACAAACCCAGCTTCAACTCAAATGTAACCCCAGTAGGCAGAGTGGGGAACTGAACTGCATGAGGTTGCTCGCTCCAATTCGGGGCAGTTTTCTGCCTCAATGTCTGGTTTGCCATCTGTTTACTAACTCAAGACTTTCAAGCAGATTGTCAGTAGAACAGGTGTGGACCTTACAAGGTTCCACACTAAAAACAATTAACAAAATTAAAAATAACTAAACAGAAAATAAAATTAACTAAACTAAACCAACAAAAGAAAATTAAATACTAAGAAAATAAAAAGAACAAGAATTAAAATAAGAACGTAAGCAATTACACCGCTCCCCGGCAACGGCGCCAAAATTTGGTAGGCTTAGTCGCACGCCTAAAATTACTACAAGGACTCCTAAAAATGTAGATAGTGAAAGTCCAGGATCGATCTCAGGGAACAGTATTGATTACGAACTAGTCACGGACAAATGGGGGGATTTGTTTGTTTTTGAATTACTTTCTAAGAACAGAAATTAAACTAATTAAGAGTAAAAACAATGATTTAGAAACACTTCAGATTTGATTCCGTCCCCACCTAATTATGCAATTATCATTGATATCTCTTTTCAATGTCACCCTATTCACCTGATCACGAGATATATTTCAATCTCAGTTTCTTCTTTCAGAATAGTTACTAGCAGTGGCACACTCACTAGAAACCCTAATTAATAAATTAATCTAACTGGCACAGTCTAGATCGCATAATTAATTGATGAACGATTTAAGAAACTAAGATCAAGAACGCTTTCTACAATTATTTCATATAGATAATCGTCTAATTTTACCCACTTAACAATTTACCATGGCACATGCATAAATCGAAAAGATGCTACTCATGAATTCCTACACTGGCACAGTAATAGAGAATTCTAGCAAAGATTCATAAACAGAACAAGTGAATTGATCAAGTTCACAAACCCTAATTATAAATCTAAAATCAACACGAGTAAAATTATGAATAGAGATAAACAAATAGAAAAGAAAATACCTCAAATTGATAAATAGGGGTTTAGGAAATCAAATCCAAAGCAATAGAGTTAAGCTTCCATGGATGTCTCAAGCTTTCTCTAGGGAAAATAAGAACTAAAGATGAACCCTAAAATAATGCTCTAAAGGAGTCTTTATACTTCTTCCAAAATAAAATAACTAAAACTAAATCCTAAATAATTAAATAAAAGAAAAAAAAGTAAAAAGAAATAATAAAATAAAAGTAACACTCCAATCCAGCCTCGGTACACTCACAATTCCCTTGGTCCATGCGCCGGATTTAATGCAGTGGTCTTCCCCTTGGTTGACTAAACTGAAAAAATATTCAGTTTCCAAATTCACCACCAATTGACCTTCATGCACAGTAATTGAATTTGAATTTCTATTTCTGATTTCTACTTTGGTCTCTAAAATTTCAGCTTCTGCAATTTGGTTCCTGAAACTTCCCAAATTTGTAAAACAGTCTTCCGCTTCAAGATCTTGACTTTGACTCCTCGAGAGAATTACATCCGAATATAAAATAAAACACTAAAATACCCTCGGAATACATTGTTTCTCAATAATTTCTCACAAAACATAATTCACTCAAAATACATCAAACATATACTAAATACATGAAAATAAAGAATAATAGGGACGGAAAACATAGGAAATAGATAGTATAAATCCGTCCCATCAAAGTGCATCACAGTCACTGTCATCACTGGTGTTTTCAAGCACCACCCCAACTTCACCCTTGACCTTAGCAGTTGTATCATCATCCCTTCCACCTCCTCGGTTAGGACAATTTATCCGAATGTGTCCCTTCTCCTTGCAACCATGAAATACCACATCTTTAAACCTTGAATTCGATCCCTTTCCTGTCCTCTTACCGCCTTTAGCAATTAAACCCTCACCTTGAGATTCAGCACTTGAGGAAGTCAAGTGCGTCTCAATAACCTCACGAATTAATAAAGCGGTCTTGATCTCTTCCAAAGAGATCTCATCTTTGCCATACAAAACTATCTCACGAAAGTGCATGTATTCCGAAGGTAGAGAATAAAGCAATTTTACCGCCAATTGCTCATCATCAATCACGACATCGACATTCTTCAAGTCCATGACCAAGCCATCAAACTCATCAAGATGTTTCTCCAAGGACTCACCCGTTTTGAGTTTACACTCCTCGAGTTTCTTCAATAGTAGCAACATGTTACTAATACTCTTAGTCATGTACAATTGCTCAAGCCTAAGCCAAAGCCCTGCCGCAGTCTTCTCACCCACAACCTCTCTCAATACCTCATCTTTGAGACTCAATTGTAAGAGAGATAAAGCCTTCTCGTCCATGTCATCAAACTGTGCATCAATCAAGTTTTGCGGTTTCTTTGCCTTTCCAAGCAAAGCCTTGACGCAATTTTTACCCACCAAGATTGCTCGCATCTTTACTTGCCATAGCCCAAAGTTAATCTTGCGATTAAACTTCTCAATTTCGTACTTCCCAGACATCGTTACCAATAAGCAATACAAGATCCACAAACCAGAGCTCTGATACCAATTGTTAGGATTTTATGTCCTAAACACAATTGCTAGATTGATAAAGCTGAAAGCACACAAATAACACAATAGCAAGAACGAAACAAAATTGAAAAATAATGAACACAAGAGATTTACGTGGTTCACGAACACTACTAGAAAAAGGCCTTTTACCGACGGAAATTTCCGTCGGTAATTCCCCAGTTTCGTCGGTAAATAGACTTATCGACGGATTTCGTCCGTCGGATTTCGTCGAAAATAATTGGTTGGTAATACCGACGGACCAAATCTGTCGGTATTACCGGCGGATAGTCCGTCGGTAAACCTAAAATTCCGCCGGAAATCGTCCGTCGGCAAGGAGGTACGCCGGCCGGTTTGCCGGAGCCAATGCCGGAGGTTACCGACGGAAATTTCCGTCGGTAAATAATAAAAAATTAAAAAAATAAAACCCATTACCGACGGTTATGTCTGTCGAAAAACTTAAATTTTACCGGCGGATATGTCCGTCGGAAATCTAAAACGTTACCGACGGACATTTCCGTCGGTAATGAGTTTTATTTTTTTATTTTTAATTATTTATCGACGTATATTTCCGTCGGTAAATATTTTATTTTTTATTTTTTATTTATTTACCGACGGATATTTTCGTCTGTAATGAGATTTATTTAATTTTTTTTATTATTTACCGGCGGAAATTTTCGTCGATAATTTGTCCAGATTTAAAAAAAAAATTCTATTTTATTAGTAAACCACCTGTAAACATGTCAAACATGTTTTAAACAAATCCCAACATACAAAGAAACACAAACAACCTGTTTCGCTTGAAACAACCATCCAAATCAAGCGAAACAGGAAAGGGGTAAAGGGTAATGGGAAAGGGAAAGGGAAAAGGGGAAGGGGAAAGGGGAAAGGGAAAAGGGAAAATATTTTGTTTGAACATCAAATAAAGGGAAATTGTATCCAACAATCAAAAGCGAAACGGAAAAGGGGAAGGAGAAAGGGAAAGGGGAAAAGGGGAAAGGGAAAAGGGACACTGTTTCGCTTGGGGAAAAGGGAAGGGAAAGGGAAACAAAATATGTTTGTTTGATTACATGTCAAATAAAATGAATGTTTAACTACCACGACCACGACCACGAGCGCTGCTGCTACCGCTACCACCTCCACTTTGCCTAAGGTATTGACCGACTGATGAGTCAGAAGCATTACCGCTATTACGTTGCTGTGGTTGCCAATTCATGGTAGCCAAGTATTGTTGCATGCGCTGCTCAAGTTGTTGCTCCAATATGCTCTGCACCTGGGTCTGCACCTGAGCCTCCACCTGGGCCTGCATCTGGGCCTGCATCTGGGCCTGCACCTCGGCCTGCACCTGGCTCTGCATCTGGCTCTGGAGCTGCTCCACTTGCCTCTGAACCTCTCTCTGGACCCGATCATCAAACGCCTCTTGATCCACATGCTGACTGCCGGAGGTAGAAGATGAAAAGTATTGCGTAGTATGGCAACACCGCCAGCTTTCAAGCTTATGAGGAAGATTCTGCAATCAGGATCTTGAGCAAATGGAAGGTGGAGATTGAAAAAATTAGAGGAAAGTTCTGTTTTCTCTTCACTGGTGTTATACTGTTACCTTATTTTTACTTGTGACCGTATAACACCAGTGAAGAGTAAAACAGGCACTGTCACAAACATGGCTGTGATGTTTGAGATCCTTAGAGAGAAGAGGACAGTGAAACTAGAAAAACTCTTATTAAACAGAAAATCCTTTACTCAAACAGTGGAGAACTTATTTGCTCTATCTTTTTGATCAAAGATGGACGAATTTTGATAGCTGTGAGTGAGAAAGGCTCTCATCTTATTTATATATATACATATATGTATATTTTTATTTTTTTAATTTATTTTTTATTTATTATTATTATATATTTTTTTATTATTATTATTATTTATTATTTATTATTATTATTTTATTTTATTATTATTTATTTTATTTATTTATTTTGTTTTTTTTTTTTTTTTTACTTATTTATTTATTTTTTTCCAACAACCTTTTCACACGATGACATATGAGGATTCATGCTAGCCGACCTCAAATTATTTTGGGACTAAGGCTTTGTTGTTGTTGTTGTTGTTGATGATGATTAGGAATCTAATTCCTTAACAATACTTCCATCCAAGTCTTTCTAATTTTAGACATTCACCCCCCTCCCTCCCCCTTTGGTGCTAACATTAACACCATCAATCCTAGAGAGTAACGTAAGAACATAACATGATAATTTGCTTTCAATTTGATCACTTAATAAGAACTCAAATCTCTCTCAAGTCGAAATCAACTCCAATCAATAGATTAAACAAACTAGAAATGGAGTCGGAGCATAGATAATATTCACACCCAAGATAAAATGACTATAAAAACTAAAGGTTACTTTAAAGGAGCAATTTAGAAGGATTTAATCTATAACACATAAAAACTAGAAATGGAGTCGGAGCATAGATAATATTCACAGCCATCATTCCCAGAAAAATGATTTTTTGTTTCTCAATATAACACATTTTAAACATTTAGAAGGAAGTCACTAACATAATATTTACCCAAACAACCCAAATCTGATTGCTTGCAACCAAACAGACTAAATCCATACCAACAGCCAAACAACCCTTAAATCAGATACCAAACAGATTAGCAACCAAACAGAGTGGTCAAATGATGCAGTGATGACAAAAATGTGACGTCACCATCCCCTACAATCGTATTTTGCAAGTCCTACTTTAAGAAGGCATAACTCACTCGATTCAAGTACAAAACCAACAAATCAGATGTCTATGAAAAGATCTCATGGTGTAGAACAATTATACAACAAAAATTTCAAAAACCAGATTCTAAAATGTCAAAATATCAGCCAATGTTCCAGTAAAACACACAATTTTCTAAACTTTATAATATCTCAAAATCTACCAACCAAATTAAACAATATCCGAATAAGTTGTTCTACAAAATAATAGATACGCAGACATTTATGAATCATACAAAACAGATAAAATTGAAAGCAAAAAATCGAGTGAGAGAAAGAAAGGGATTGAGAGAGAGAAAGAGAGTGAGAGAGAGAAAGGGATTGAGAGAGAGAAATCGAGTGAGAGAGAAAGGGATTGAGAGAGAGAAAGAGAGCTTACCGGCGAGGGAGACGGCGACGGCGAACGGCTATTTGTTTGTGCTGTGTGTGTGCGTCTGCGAGAGAGAGAAAGAAATCGAGTGAGAGAGAGAAAGGGATTGAGAGAGAGAAAGAGAGCTTACCGGCGAGGGAGATGGCGACGGCGAACGGTGAAATTTCTGGCTCGGCGGCGACGGCGTGTTCAGAGACCTAGGGCGTTTCTTTGCGAACCGAGGAAGGCGTAATAAAAATGGGAAAAT
This sequence comes from Adenophora triphylla var. japonica, assembly GCA_022495995.1. Taxonomy (NCBI): domain Eukaryota; kingdom Viridiplantae; phylum Streptophyta; class Magnoliopsida; order Asterales; family Campanulaceae; genus Adenophora; species Adenophora triphylla. Next base: position 129,429 of record JAFEMH010002572.1, on the reverse strand, counting down.
TTTCAATATATATAGTCCTTTGTTACCGACGGACAACGTCCGTCGGTATTACCGACGGAATTTAATCCATTAGCGACCGAAAAAATGAAAATTTAAAAAAAAAAAAATCCCGGTAAATGAAAATTAATTTCCGTCGGTAAATGGCTTTTTTTCGTCGGTATTACCGACGGAATAAGTCCGTCGGTAAAACCCTGTTTCTAGTAGTGCAACTTGGCTACGTCCACGGGCGACGGAGAATCAATTCACTATAATCAAGAAGAGTACAAGGAGAATCAAGGTGAAAACCTTTCACACAATCTCACAATCTCTCACAATACTGAATAACCTAACTTGTTTCTATCTCTCTCCAAGGCTGCACGGAACAATGACCAAAAAAGGATTATTTATATGACAAAGGTACAATCACAGACCGAACCCTAAACCAAGCCCAGCCCGTCAGGAAACGACGCGAGGCGCCCGCCCCAACATAACCAGGCGCCCGCCTGGGAGGAACACCAAACGTGGCCAACAAACTGCACGCGAAGCGCCCGCCTCAGCCATGGTGATGCGGCCGCCTCAAGCCACCTACCAAGACCACCAGCTTAGGCATTTCAGGCGTCCGCCTCACCCCATGTGGGGCGCCCGCCTCGGCATCAGGGCACCACGAGCCACGCAGCAACCTTGCATCCTTGCCCCAAATCCATTTTGTCGACAACAATTGAGAGTCACCCCAACAAAACCTCAAACATATTTTTTCTGTGTAAATTAGACACATAGAGCTTTCCAACAAGTCTAAACCCACAATCTGATTCCTTATGAACGAAAAATGGGACTTGTCTGAAGTTGGAAGCAGTCATCGAAATTCTGACAGCAGAGATAAAATCTATCAAGACTCCTCTTACCAAAAAATGCAATATCTACCTCTCCAAAGCTCATAATCCTTTACCATTTTCTACTATTTAAAATACACTCATACACCTCTCCAAAAAGTATAGCCTCACTCCCTGAACATTGTTGTGTCAGCACAGAAAAACCCGTGAAGTTGACCAAAAAATCTGCTCAAATTTTCTTAAAGAGAAAAATTTTCCTTGTCATCTCTTTTTTCTTATGGTGTTTTGAAGCAAGCCATTAAGAGTTTAAAATGAACAATCATTCACCAAAAAGGGGGAAATTGTTAGGACCTAACTTTGTGTTTTGATGATGATTGATCATTTAACGGGACAAAGTTAAATGGTATAAAGTGTCAAGAGAGGAAAGTTGCAAAAGTTACATGAAGGCACCTTCAAGTTTCCCATGTTTTTCAACAAGGAATTTCTCCTCCTAATGAGTTCCTAAAATATTCAATATTGGACTCAGTGGAAAGGTAATTCAATGATGTACAAAAGCATACGATTGGATTTTGCATTAGAGCTCCTTGTGAAAAGATATACCCCAATTACTAAAAGGATCAAACAACGATAATGAAAGTCAAGGGTTCAAAGTGAAAATAGGTTTTTCATCAGCTACATGAAATTGCAATTGGAGATTTAGCCAGCCAAACCATGTGTTTACACAGGAGAAGAAGAAAACATTTTTCCATAAAACATGGAAGTAATGACAACAACTTTGTGTCAACATTGAATGAAAATGAAGACCAACAATTGAAGCCTTCTCCCACCAATCTAACGGCTACTTCCTCAGACAACATAAATCCTCCAACGGCTACTTCCTCAATCCTCCTATATATTGGACCCAAATTTCCCATTCTGAGTGCTCCTGCTCACACCCCTTTCAGTCCCTTCTTACAGCCATTTCCACACACAGTTACAACACCCTTTAACAACCTTCTGCAGCCCGTTTTAACACCTCCTGTTATACAACCTTTACAATACCCTTTAACAACCTTCTGCAGCCCCTTTTAACACCTCCTGTTATAACCTTTACAACACCCTTTAACAACCTTCTGTAGCCCCTTTTAACACCTCCTGTTACAACCTTTACAATACCCTTTAACAACCTTCTTAAGCCCCTTAACCCACTACCTTTTGCAACCTCTCTCAAACCCTTGCATACCTGCAAACCTGTGAATCAACATCAAAAACAAACTTCACACACTTTAGATTGTACTTCAAGTGTATAAACAATCTTGTAAAACACTTAAGACTGTACTTTAAATGTGTACTCTGTAATTTGCTTCGTAACAAGCAAATATCAAATTGACTGTACTAATTAGGAAGAGGAAGTTCAAGGAACTTGCCTGATCAATCTTTGTAACTCTTAAAGCGACCTAGAGTATATTGGATTGAGCTCACTTGTCAAGATTGACAATGAGGGTGGACGTAAGAGGAGTGAACTTTGAACCACCTTAAAATTCTTGTGTCATTTGGTATTATCACACACAAACACACACACACCCACACACACTTACACCAATCACTTTGCCTTTATATTATTTCACTTTATTTATTCTGTTGCACATTATTCTTTTGTTATTTAATCAGTTAATATCTGACAGCTAAGATTCAACCTCAGCTGTCAAAGCTTAAATGCCTGATCTTCACTTTAGTTGATCAAGTATACAGGGCCTTTCATGATCTTATTACATTACAGAAACAAAAACCTAACTAGTGAAATAAAAAATATGAAAATAATAAAACAAGTCCTAGCCAACTAATGATCAAAGAACAACCTTCCTGGTTCAATGGAAGTGATTATATATATCTGAACAGAAACCAAAGAACTTGTACGAAATATAAATGTGTTTACATATAAGATCTAACTGCACACACAACCTAAAGGCAATTTTTAATTTGAACACTGATAAATGACTTTGTCTCTCAAAAGAACTCTTGAATATCTGACTTTCTCCTTGCTAAATGATCTTTTTATATAGACAATCACATGGAAATCTTCATGTCAATCTCTTTCTCTAAGTTATTGGAGTATCTTACAAGAGATCAAATAGATTGACACTATTAAGGAGATAGAGATCAATTATTATTGTTAATCCTAAAATAAAGTAATAAAAAAGATATTTACATAATTAAAAGATGTACACTAACTAACTAATATCCATACCAAATATAATATAAATTTTTAATAAATAAAGTCTAAAATCTAACTTACCATAACCACACCACACGATTTTTAAGAGTTGAAATCCTACGAGAATTCTCACTCTTTCTCTTTAACAAGCCAAAAAATTATCATCAAATGTTTAAAGAAACATAACTGAATGTTCAAGTAGTGAGATATTTACATTCATAAACAGGTAATTGTATATAGAGGGATTTACCATATAATCCCTCAAACTTATCAATTTTACCTTGCAATACAAATAATATTTTATCTAACCATATAATACCTAGATTAATAAGTACACCCTCCCATCATTTTACTAAGTTCACCCTCCCATCATTTTACTAATTTCACCCTTTTTATCAATTTACTTTCTCTCCAACCACCATCACCTTATATCACTCCCTCCCAGTCTTATCCAGTTAAAACTTCCGGCAACCATCAATTCTGACGACTTTTTTTAAACAGTTAATAAAGGAAAAAAGGGGAAAAACAAGTCAAAAACAAAGCTTAAAGGCGAGAAACATACTATAGACATCAAACATTGCATTGCAACAGTGACCTTCCTGTTTGCAAGGTTCACAATCTGAGGCAAAGCAATTTTCTGAATGAATTTCCCAACCAGGATAAGGGGGGTATGGACAATAGGAACGCGTGATTCGTTCCATGGAAAGGTGAAGTCTGGAAGGCCAACTTTCTACGGTAGAGATTGACTGGAAATGATTTCTCTCCAAGAAAATTAAGCAAGGCCTCTATCCTGGGCATTGTCGAGAAGTTTCAAAATTATGTCCTTAAGGCGATTGTCGTCAGATACTAAAGCCTTTCTGGTCTAAATTTTGGGGACTGTCTATCGAAGGTCGCCATAATGGTTCCAGTCAATACAAGAAGTTACAAAAATAGACTTAGACTGCCAATTATGGACCTTTTTAGGAAGAGGAGTAAGAATCTTGGGTTTTCTACATTTGATGGATAAATGGTTCTCAACAATGCCATCTTGCTTAGACACGGCTATATAACCTTCAAACAGATGAACTAGTAAGGGAACAGTAGGTTCTTTCCTAAGGGATCTATAAATGACTAAGTAACTGGTGAGGATACATATACCATTTGGATGAAGGTCGACAACGGCGGCTTGGGCTTTATGCATCACGACACATATAAAAGGATCGATAGGAAACCTAAGTCCATCCTCCATTTGGGAGGCATAGGCGACAATGCCATCCATTCTATGTCGCATGGCAAGTGGGTCTCATTATCCATTTTAAGTAATAGAGCAACTAAGAACCTCAAACTAGGACATACTAAAAAGGAAAATAAGAAACTTAAACTGGTACGGAGGGAGTATTACAAAATATGACAAAATTGTTAGTTTAGCAGCAAATTTAATTTATATATATATATACTCACATATTTTCTTTTATGTTCCCAAGTCTGCTCGCACATTTGAATCTTCTTTTATTCAGTTTAATTAATTGAGGCTTATAACACAAGTAGTTTTAACAAAGAAGAGCACTACCTTGTGAAACTAGGTTAACCTTCTCAGAGAGTTGGGTGTATAAATGTGATATACAACTATTCACACAATAATTGATTGCGGCAGAATCAAATTAATAACACATAAAATTTAAACGTTTAATAGTTCAACTCAAGCAAAAAATGCTTTAAGTTTAAAAAGGATTTCACTAATAAAAGATCTGATTACATTACAGAAACAAAAACCTAACTAATGAAATTACAAATATGAAAATACTAACACAAGTCCTAAGCAACTAATGATCAAAGAACAACCTTCTTGGTTCAATGGAAGTGATTCTATCTGAACAGAAACCAAAGAACTTGTACAAAATCTACATGTGTTCAGATGTAATGCATAACTGCACAGACACCCTAATGACACTTTTTAATTTGAACACTGATAAGTGACTTTGTCTCTCGAAAGAACTCTTGAATGTCTAACTTTCTCCTTGAATGATCTTCTTATATATAGGCAGCCACATGGAAATCTTAATGTCAATCTCTTTCTCTAAGTTATTGGAGTATCTTACAAGAGATCAAATCGATTGACACTAGCAAAGAGATAGAGATCAATTATTATTGTTAGTCATAAAATAAAGTAATAAAAGAGATATTTATATAATTAAAAGATGTATACTAACTAACTAATATCCATACCAAATATAAATCTAAATTTTTAATAAAGAAAGTATAAAATCTAACTTACCATAACCACGCCACACGATTTTTAAGAGTTAGAAATCCTACGAGAATTCTCACACTTTCTCTTTCACAAGCCTAAAAAATTATCATCAAATGTTTAAAGAAACATAACTAAATGTTCAAGTAGTGAGATATTTACATGCATAAGCAGGCAATTGTATACTCCCTCCGTCCCACTATACTTGACACTTCTTTCCATTTTGGGCCGTCCCACTATACTTGACACCTTCCAAAAATAATCAAGTTTTTATATTTTTATATTCACTCTACCCCACCACTCATTCTCTCTCTTCATTTTCTACCACACATTTATTCAACCAACACTACTATTTACCCCACTCATTCTCTCTCTTCATTTTCCATCACACATTTTTTTTATTTTATTCTTTTTCCTTGGTTTTTGAACCCACCCCTTGGGTGTCTAGTATAGTGGGACGGAGGGAGTATATACTAGTATTCTCTTACCCGTGACACTTGCACGGTGACAGTACACAAAAAAAAAAAAGATAAAATCGCCTTCCTCCCATCCCAAAAAAAAAAAAAAAAAAAAAAAAAAAATCTACCCAATACCGTGATGATTACTTTGTTCCATAATCAACATATGTTGGAGGTTGGTTTGTTTGTGTAATTGCCGAAGAGAATATGAGAAAGTCGATTATCCGGAAACGTTATCCATTTAGGGTTAGTAAAAAAACTTTCTTATAATCCCCATTTTACTATTATTCTTTTTTCGTAACCCCAACCCAATCCATTAATCATATAAATAATTAATAATAATTATAATTATAATCCATAACCCATCCCTAATCCTATTTTTACCCAAGGTTCGAAATAAAAAACTTAAGTAATCATGACGAACGATTTTTTAATTGATTTAGGTACGAACATTTTTCTAAAATCAGTTTTTTTTTTTTTGAAAGATTCTAAAATCGTTCAAAAACTCAATTAAATATAATATTAATTATTATGTTAAGATACACTCCTTAAATAAATGATCCTAATAAAATAAAAGAGAAAAATAAATAAATCAAATTGGAATACACATAAATAAAAAAGAAAAAAAATACCCAATTCAATTTTTTTTTAAAGAAAGAGTATATATAAACCCTAAACCATATTTTAAGGAGTATATTAAATAATTAAAAAAATTAAAAAATGATCATTTATTTATAATCGGTTATCAACAAAATACAAATCACCCCTAAACAACACAAAATAATATACTCCAATATTCCAAAATAAGTGTCTATTTTTCAAAAAAAATATCACAAATTGAATGTCTCTTTCTTACAAATTTTGATTCTAAATGATTTTTTTATCAATTACCACTCATTATATATTTGCAAAACAAAAAATTTTAAAAGTGAATAGAAAGATTACTTATGAATCTTTGCTATAAATATTTATAAAAAAAAAACTATTTTAAAATATAACTTAAATGAAAATTATTCATTATTATTATTCTTTTTTCGTAACCCCAACCAACCCATTAATCATATAAATAATTAATAATAATTATAATCCATAACCCATTCCCTATCTTATTTTTATCCAATGTTCGAAACAAAAAACTTAAGTAATCATGATGAATAATTTTTTAATTGATTTAGGTACAAACATTTTTCTAAAATAATTTTTTTTTGAAATTTTTTAATCATGCATATTTAATGTAGCTAGATTTCGTTAAGTTTTAAGCGAATTTGTTAACAGAGTGAGATCATTTTGAAAAATGTAAAAGTTCAGTGAGAACATTTTGAAAAATTTTATAGTTCAGTGATGAAAATATAGCTTTTGCCAAAAATTAAAAAAAATGCCAAAAATTAAAAAAAAGAAATGAATAAAGGAAACCGTTAATTGTCAATCCTTAGATTAGAGTTACTAAAAAATAATCCAACGATTGAAATTAAAAAGAAATAAAATCTTTTAATAATAGTCATTAGATTAGGGCGGTTATGGATTAATCTGGACCCTTCTTTTTCTAAAGTCTATAGGAAATTTTTCATGGAGACAATCACAGCCGCTCTTTATCGTGGTTGAAGATAGATCCTAACCACTCTTTGGAAATTGGCGTGTACCAAATACTCCTCTCGAAAAAAATGCTCCCTCCGTCTCAAAAAATTTAGACCGCTATGACTTTAATTAATGGTCAACTAAATCAAATTTTGATCGTAATTTTATGAAAATTTAGATATTTTTATGCAATTATAAAAATTGTTATTGTTTCACCATTAAAAATACTGTCAATAACAATTTTTAGAATTTCATGAAAATATCTACACACTTTTAGTTTTAAAAAGTATATTACAAAAATAATCAAAATCCATATCAATTAAATTGTAAATTGAGAGAAAGTGAGACAGTCGGTACACAACCAGACCACTTGCTTTGTACACCCCAATTTCCAAATAATAGTTATATATACTATTACTACATTATTATACTCTCGTCCCATCTCACGTGAATAAATTAAAAAAAAATAGTGATTCTAATAAAAATTTAAGATTTTTTTTATTCTAACACAACTAATAATATTTTCAATGATGATTTTTAGAATTTTATAAGAATTATTATTTTTTATTTAAATTAATAATTAAAATTATTGCAATTTGACTAAAATTCTCTTGATGGAGGGAGTATGTATTGAAATAGATATCGCCAATCTACAGTCGTAGGATCAGACAATTGAAAAGAAATCCAACAATTGAAAATAAAAAAAAGTTAAAATTGATTAATAATAGCCCTTGGATCGCAACGGTTATGGATCGATCGTAGTGGTTATTGTATATTATATTTGAACTTTAATTCTTTTTAAAAATAATTTCTGCCGTTAGATCAATTTTCTAAGTTTAAATCTGAACCACCACTTATAACCTCCATTGTATTGTATAATAGATATATTGACCCGAATGCAATTGCGCATTGGTTCTGGTTCCCATCTGTCTCAAATTTAACCTCCCTAGTTGTAAACACTTAGCCTGCAAATTGATGAGTTAGTGGCGGAGCCAGGAATTTTTTAAATGGGAGTGAGAAATCATTTTTCCCTCATTAAAAGAAAAAAGAAAACATATTAAAAGACTAGTTCGCTTCTTATAACAAAAGTATAAGAATCATTTTTTGATTTTTTTCCTCAGATTTTACTTTTCAGGAAGATTAATAAAAAAACTTTGATATAGTAAGACAAATACCACATGTATAAAAGTCATTTTTTCACTTTTTTTTTCTCAATTTTTAGAAAAATAAATTGAAAAAAACTCTAATATTTTATTAAAACTGACTCTTATACTTTAAGTATAAGACAAACAAAAATCTTACTACCTCCGTCCCGGCCGAAGCGTCCGAAAAGGACAATTGCACGAGAATTAAGGAAAGTGAGGTAAGAAAGAGAAAAGTTTAAATGTTGTGAGTATGAAAAATTAAATAGGAGAGAGAATGAGTGGGAGGAATAGTTAGGAGAGAGAATGTTGTGAATGTAAAAGTAAAGTAGGAGAGAGAATGAGTGGGTGGAATAGTAAAAAAACTTTCATTTTTTGGTAATGAGACATTTTAAATGGGACGCCCAAAATGGAAAGTTGGGACACTTCGGCCGGGACGGAGGGAGTATATCAAAAGTAAGACAGACTACGTGTCTCGCACGAGACATCATCTCCAGAACTGACTCTGATACCCTATTCTGAACTCAATATTCATGACGACTCTTTGTCTTGCTTTTGTGTTTTGATAAATATCTGTTAGTTTCGTCATATTTGTTAGGTCTCTAACTAACTTCATTAGCTTTGAACTTAACTGACTAACAGAACAACTGAAAAGGGCAAAACAGTCAAAACTTCATGCTTGTCTCATACGAGACTACATGTCTTGCACGAGACATCATCTCCAGAACAGATCTAATTCACTTTCGTTCTTGATCTTGATCTATTTCTTGATATTTCCTTTCATATTTCGGGATTTAGCTTAATTTGTGACTTTCTAAAACCTTTCTTACCAAACTCTCCTAAATCAAGTCTTTGATTCCTTCTAGAGATGCCCAACCGGTAACCGGTTCAAATGGAACCGACCGGCCCAAATGGGAAGAAACCGAACCAAAACGTCGAGCGGTTGTTCAAAGGTGAACCGCAGGTTCAGGAACCGGAACCGTGAACCGGAATCGGAACCGTCGGTTCACGAGCCGGAACCGTGATTTGGATGATCTGAACCGTTGATTTGGCTGATCCGACGGTAGAGATGCCCAAATCGGGTCCGAACCGACGGTTCAAACCGGAACCGAACCGGCCCAAACCAAGTTTTTTTTTTTTTTTTTTTTTTTGGAAATTGCCGGTTCAAAATCGGAACCGAAACCGTACGGACGGTTCGAACCGGGATCCGGAACCGTGAATAAATCGGGCCGATTTCGGTTCAAGGAGTGGCGGAACCGTGAACCGCCGGTTCGGAACCGGCGGTTTGAACCGGATGGTCATGTCTAATTCCTTCCTTACTTACAACTCATTTTCTTAGCTATCAAGTCCAAATACACCTATGAATACAAGGTTCCTTCCCTTTTTCAGGGACTGAAAATCAGACTTTCTCCTAGACATGTTTTGCTGGAATCTTAAATATAGAAACACAAAACAATCCAAAAACTCTCTCTAAATAATTTTTTCCTCTATATCCTACAAGGATCTCAAAATTTTGTAAAGGCTACCCATTGGAATCTATCAAAATCACAAGGTAAACCCCTACCCTTTCATATTCTTCTTCCCAACCTCTCTAGTTGCTTTTAGAGTAGTGTAATCTCATAAAAATGATTAGTTTAAAGTCTCTTCAATTAATAAATATGATCTCGAATCACACAATCCGACATTATAACCCTAATTAACAAATTAATTAGGTTTTACTTGTTTTTATTTATCTTGATTTGATTAATAACACCTAATATATCAAGACCAATCCTAAAATTGGGTGAAATTCGTGCTCTTTGATATTCCAATTTCATAACTTAACCCACGAACCCTTAAATCTCTTGAATAAATAAAAATGTTTTTCTTATTTTTTTCCTATAATTAAATAATAAATGTCGACTCATTAAAGAGCAAAATTCACCATTGCTACACATACTCCCTCGATCCCAAAATTAATGATCTATTTTATCCCAAAATAAATAACTTTTTGTTATTTTTTTCTTCAATATTTTTTTCTTAAATGATTTTTTTTCAATTTTTTTTAATATATCATTTTGTTTTTTCAAAACTAAAATTTTGATAGTAAATAGCAAGAATAATGTTTATTTTTATATTAAAACCAATAATTTTGAAATAATTCTTAAATTTAAAATGAACATTTATTTTGATACGCAGAAAAAGTATATAGTTAAGATAAAAGTGCTTTGCTCAACTAAATACAAAATGACTTCCAACATCTTCTTATCTTATTAACAAGTGAATACAAAGTTCGGGATGGACAAATGATCAAAGTCTATAATACAAGTTCGATCTTACAGTTGACATTCTCCTTCCCACATTTTCATATTATAAAAATAAAATCACAAAAAATACCAAAACCACTAAAGCAAAATACAATACAAATTGGAAACATGAAAGACATCAAAATGAAATCTTAAGCATAGTCTGCAGATTCTGGGAGAGAGGCATATGATCCAATAAAGATGTCACCATATACAAGCCCAGCTAAGCCTCCACCAATAAGTGGGCCGACCCAATAGATCCAGTTGCCAGAGAAGTCTCCGCTAACTACTGCTGGCCCAAATGAGCGAGCTGGGTTCATCGACCCACCGCTGAATGGGCCAGCGGCCAAAATGTTGGCTCCAACCATGAACCCGATTGCGATGGGTGCAATGGTTCCGAGTGAGCCCTTCTTCGGGTCGGCTGCGGTGGCGTAGACTGTGTAGACTAGGGCGAATGTTATAATTATCTCGAATACTACGCCACCAAGTGGGCTCACTCCTGCGGCCACTCCGTGTGTTGGAACATTCTGTAACAGTTCATTAGGTTAGCATATATAAGTAAAAATAACTATTTTTACACAGATTAAAAATATTATTAAAGTTCATTAGGTTTGCATTCAAATTAACAAGATTTTCTTGTATTTAAAGCAAAAAAAAATGTCTTTTTTTTCTTATATTTGAGGCCAGATGGAGTACTATTTTAGAGATCTAATATCTTATAGTTCAATGACATTTAAGAAAATTATACTTTCACTATCCAAAATGATCTTTACATTTTTTTTACCGATAGTACGTAGAAAAATTTGAACAGTAATTTTAAGCTGATTAATTAGTTATACAAATGAAAATCTAAAATTGTTATTAATATATCATCAACAATACTATTAATAACAAATTTTTGATTTTAATTAGAATAATTAAATTAATTTAAAATTATTGCTAAAAGATTATTATATTAATAACAACAAAAAAATTATAAAAATCAATTTTGGGATAAAGGGATGAAGTAATTTGAAGGCATACCAAGCCACCAGTGACAAATTTTAGGAGGTAGGAAGCAGCAGTGGCGCCGAGCAATTGGGCAATCCAGCAGAAAAAACCTGTTATGATGGTGATGTTGCCTCCAACAGCCAATCCTAAGGTGACAGCTGGGTTCAAATGTCCACCTGAAATGTTGGCTGCAATGGAGACTCCCACAAATAGAGCAAAAGCATGAGCTATGGCTATAGCTACAAGACCAGCTGGGTCCAAAGCTCCATCTGAGGTGAGCTTGCCTGCAAAATACAGTAATAAAATACAAATTAATAATAAAATTATAAGAATATTTATTCGAATAACTATTATGGTTTAATCATTTTAATATCTTCAAAATTTAAAAAAAAATATTAAAAATGTTGTTTTTATCTATTTTAACCCCTTTTTTTTTGGTTTAAAATGTATATTATAATATCGTTTTGACCTCTTTTAATATTTAGCTACAAATTTTAACTATTTACATGAATTTGAATTGATATCTTAATTAAATAACTTACTGAAAGCTATAGCAGAACCAACGCCAGCAAAAACAAAAAGAAGAGTGGCGATGAATTAAGCTAAATAAAACTTGAGTGACCCAACGCTAAACGAGTCACCGAGGCTACCGATTGCCAACTTCACCATTTTTATCGCGTAAAGACTCGAAAACGAAGCTTAAAGGTCTAGAAAGTGCTATGGAAGAGAAAGCGAATTGCTACAACTTTGTGGGTGTGTTTCAAAAGGTCACATATAACATGGTTTATATACTACATAACTTTTATAAATGAGAATGAGTATTTATAATATGATGCATAGTGCTTATCTCTTTTTAGAATTATATTAATAGTTAAACTACAAAATAAATTGATGGCACCGGCCATGGGACCCACTAAGAGTGGATTAAGACCGTTGATTGGAGCTAATCCACCGGCCATAATTTTAAATAATAAGCATTATAAAGGTTGAGACAACTAAGTATTAGGAGAAAATAATTAAAATAAAGCAAAAAATAAATTAAAAGGTTGTGGTTGAGATAAGATTGATTAAATGGACTTTTTGATTTAAAGTAAGCTCCTAATGATAGAGGCTTGAGTCGTAATAATTGAAAATTATTTGAATGAGTTCACGGACCACGACTTTTTGTACTCCGTCTCTATATAAAAGTTATCAAATGTGAATATATAAAAGTTATCAAATGTGAATAAGCGGTAATTACAAAAAAATAAGTATTATAAATATAAAAAATAAAATAGAAGAGAGAAAGTGAAGTAGGAAGTTTCTGTTATAAGTATAATAAATAAGTCTAATTGTCTATTTTGGGTTAATAACTTTTATATTGAAACGCCTAAAAAATAAATTAGTAACTTCTATATTAGAACGGGTGAAGTATTAAAAATGGGCTTTTACCAAAAACATTAATATTCAAAAATGGGTTAGTTAGGCTTAAGCACATGTTCAAGAACCCTAATCTTTATTATCTTCAAATGATTGGATTTGCATTAGCTGTTATGATACGATTTGTACTTTATGTGTGTATTTGATAACTAAACTCAATTTTATTGCAAAATAATGTACCTCGTATAATTTTATTGCGCGTCGAAAATACCTCACGTTAACTCCATCCAGTTTTTCTGTTAAATGGTTATGTGACATAGCAATTTAACATTTTTATAAGGTTTAAATTGGAATATTATTAGTGTATGCTTTTTTACAGTAATAATTTAAATTACTATCTCCGCGTTCAAGTGAATTTATATTTATTTGTATAAAAAAAATACAAAAATGAACATGTGTAGGGACTTTTTTTTATAGAAATAAAAATGGGCAGCAAAGTTTCGGTGGCTCTTAATCTGACACTTTTAATTAAGGGTTAATGACAATTTAGGGCCTGTAGTATAGGGGCGATACCACATTGGGGCCTGAAGTCTTAAAACTAACAATTTGGGGGCCGAATTTACAATTTTGATCAATTTGGGGCTTTTTGACGGAAAACGTTAAAAAACCCCGTTAAGTGACCATGTGCGAGACATGTGACATTCAGTGAGGGCATTTTCGTAATTTCGCGTTCAGGCCCTAAATTGACAATTTTCCTCTCTCTCTCTCTCTCTCTCTCTCTCTCTCTCTCTCTCTCTCTCTCTCTCTCTCTCTCTCTCTCTCTCTCTCTCTCTCTCTCTCTCTCTCTCTCTCTCTCTCTCTTCAAAAAACATTAACCCAAAAATTAAAAAACACACATCCCTACCCCTTTTCTTCCTTTCCCCAAACCCCACCTCCACCATTCTCGCCACCTCCATCCACCACACCATCCCAACCCATTTTAACCTTCTTTTTCTTCATCTTCCAACATGCCTTCAACCCACCTCCGCCCCAACGATTAACACCACCACCACCCACACCATTAATACCACCACCACCACACTTCCATGGAAACCACCTTCACCACCGCCACTGCAAATATGAACCTAATCGGGCACTTCTTTCCTGATCTGCACCACACTCGGTTTAATCCTTCAGATTCAGATTCAGGCACCGAAATTGGGGGAACTACCGATTCAAATTGGGGATTTCAATCAAAGTTGGGAACCGATTCTTCCTTCTCCTTCTTCTGGGTCAACTTCATATCCTGACTCTGTTTCTGGGTCTGGTTCGGATTCTGATTCCACCGTCGCAGGTGGTGGTGGTACGGAGACGGCAGTGGAAGCACGAACATGTTTGAGGTTTAACTGGGAAAGGAACACGGCAGCGGCGGTGACAGCGACGATGAGGGTAATCTTGAGCGGCGAATTTTGTTGGGGATTAGGGATTTGTGAAGGTGAATTAGATAATGAAGCTTTGATGGGTGATGAAAAAGATGACATTTTTAGGGATGAATATGAGGTTTTGAAGTAAATGGAGGAAATGGGTTTTGAGATGGTGGAACGGCGGTGATGGAGGATTTAGGTGGGTGGATTTTGGTGGTCGGTTTTGAGACAGATAGTGGTGCGGTGGTGGGTTGAGAAGAAACTCTTGAGTTTTTTTTTTTTTGTAAAAAATATTTTTATTTTATAATTTTCTTATTCATTATATAATTATTTATTTCTATATGATTATTTTAAAATCAATGAAATAAATATATATTCCTTAAAAAATGAAATATTTAGCTTTAGTTTAAATATAATAATGCTACTAAAATAATTTATTAATGTTTCAAAAAATATTTTATAAATTGGATAATTTACTAATTATTTTTTGTAAAAAAAAAAAACTAAATACTTTTATTTATTATTTTATAGGAAAAATGTTAATTTAGGGCCTGAAGTCTGGGCCTGAATGCGAAATGACCAAAATGCCCTCACTGAAGTCACATGCCTCGCACATGGTCACTTAACGGGGTTTTTTAACTTTTTTCGTCAAAAAGCCTCAAATTGATCAAAATTGTAAATTCGGGCCCCAAATTGATAGTTTTAAGACTTCAGGCCCCAATATGGCACGGCCCCTATATTATAAGCCCTAAATTGTCATTAACCCTTTAATTAATGCATGATTATATACCACTAATTGAAAATAAAATTATTTATTCTAACATATTGTATTTGTAGCTACTCCTTCTCCATCCAAAAATTGCATGATTGTGCTGTAAATGCATAAAAAAAAAAAGAATTATAGCTTCTTATGCATGTACGATTTTATTTATTTACTTATTTCCTTTCGGAATTTTAAAGCAGATATATAATAGAAAAACTAGAATATCAACCCCTGCGTTAAACGATCAATTTTTTTTTTTTACAAATCGCAAGAACTAAATCCAAAGAGTTACTATATAAATGTGATTTACAAAAGTGATATATATAGCATTTAAACTAATATCGTATTTTCTTCTTCCCAAAATAAATGTCCCACTTTTTTTATTTACATCTTCATTTGCCTCCTCACTAATTTTTCGAAAAAGTTTACCAAAATTTTATGCTAATGCAAGGGATTCTCTACTATATTACTCCCTCCGTCCTTAAATGAATGTTGAAAAAAAATTAAATTTACTTTTAAACTTTTGTCGACATTCATTTTTGTACGAATAAGAGAGACATGATAAAATCAACGGCTCACAACCATGATATCTGCACGATAGAAAGATAGAGCCAATCAATCAATCTCAGTTCTAATAATATTTCATTCATCAAAATAAAATAAAAATTAACTAAGATAGAAGAAAGTGAAAACCTAATTAGGGCCATTGAATGTGACGATGTGCACCATGGAATGAACCCATGGACTTGAATGGCATGCCATAAGCCCGTAGTTCAGATCCGTACTAGGACGGAGTTAAAGCACAAGCTATAAGAGCTATCATTGTAGACATTTAAGTATATTTTCATTCATTTAATAATGAAGAGATATTAAATTTAAAATAGTTGCACAAAATAAGAAATCATTAAACAAGTGTTTGATGTTAACAAACACAACCTACATTAACATAAAAAAAAAGTTGATTATCCACATATCGAAAGCTCACTCAAAATTACATCATTATTGACCAGAAGTGCAATGTTGAGATAACGTGAAGATCACAATATTTTCACGTATCTTATCAGTATTCTCTCCTATTTATTTGTACATATCTTTCCTTATTTGATGCATGTAAATTAGGTAGCTAGAATAGTTTTAGTAAGAGACTTAGGGCTCGTTTGGTAGGCCGATAGGATTAGCCTGTGTTAATAGAGTGTTAATAGTGGGGAATTATTAATCAGGGGATTAATAACACCACCCTTTTCTTGGGGATTAATATGAAGGGGTTAGAGAGGATAAGAGTGGATAAGAAGCTTATCCGAGTTGTACCCAGGATTATTACTCCCATTGCATTTAGCCTACCAAACACCAAGATTATTGGACTAATAATCATATCCAACTCTAATCAGGCTACCAAACGACCCCTTATTGTAATCTTAAAATTTTAGGGTTTTGACTTGATTAGGGTTTATATATATAATAGTACTAACCCTCGTGTCAAGGAGACGGAGTGACGCCTACCCACTCGCAGTTTTACTAAATTCATTTTCCCCTTCTTTAATTGAAATCATCGTGCTAGTAAAAAAATATCATGACCCAAAAAAGTAATTTTATTTATTATTATAATAAAAAGTAAAAAAAAAATCATGAACAATAAATAATAAAAAATAAATCCAAACTCTATTGCTATTGATGGTTACGAGATTGATATAAATAATAATAAAAAATTAAGAAAATCATGTAGTAAATAAAAGGGTGTGTGGTGGGGGGAGTTAAAATACAGGGTTGGGAGGATAAAGTGGGGAGTTATAAAACTGGGAGTGGGAAGTTGGAATATTTGGGTTAATTCAGGTCGTCAGATCAATTTTCTATATTAAATCACAATCGCTTTTTATTCCGACAGTTACAAAACGGTTAAAACCGATGTGTATTGTATTATAGATATTGATAGCTTGGCTATTTCTACAAAATGGTTAAAACCGATGTGTATTGTATTATAGATATTGATAGCTTGGCTATTTCACCAAACTCCCGATTAAAGCCAGAGCTTAAAGTCAAGCGACAGCCTGTACCTACGCTGACACCAATAAGCCGGCTTATACCCATCGCATTAAATGGTGGCTCAGGCGCCCACTATTCATCACGGCGCGGCGCCAACTATCCTCTGTACATGTCCTTTCAGCGACATCCCTCTGCAGTGAATCATGCTTTATGGCAGAGTCCACCAAGCGTGGACACGTGTCCTAGGTCAACGACAAAGATATCCTCCAGGGCTGACATCATCAAGCAGCTTGCTCATACTATAAATATCAACATTTGTCCCCACGGACAAAGTATGTGCCAAATTATCATTTGTAAGCCACATTGTCTAAACCCTAAACACACAACTCACTAAAACATTTCAAGTCTTATTTCTCAGTCATAAACCCTCAGAGATATTACTCTCACAGCCGAGGGTCTGAGCTGGATTAAACTCCGGCTTGGCCTCTAACGGTACTCATTGTCTTTGTTGTATTCTAGGTACGACCCAATATACAAGCCAGATATCCTAAACAAGTGAGACCCCAAAAAGTTGAGGCGTCATCAATTTCATTAAAAAAAAATCAACCTAATTTGGTACAGTCTGCCAAGATCATAAAGCAACAAATTTAAAACAAACTTTGCAAAACAAATCCAAAGTTACGTAAATCTATAACACATCCATGCTTAGTTCAACCACTTAATATCCGAACAAAAAATGTCTTCCAAGACAGTAACTCAATGATAAAATGGCAAAATAGAATTATCATATATGATGTCAGAACTCAAGTGACAAAAAATACTAAATGACCTAAACCAGATAAATACTAGATACAAAATTAATAGAGATTTTCATTTGAATCATGTTCTTCCATTGGTTGAAGCACGAAACCAACTTTTCCTTCAAGTTTTTGCACAAGATTACGCTGAAAAGCTTCGAATGTCTTTTTTTGGGCATCTAATTTAGCATGCATGGATACTCTTTGCGATTCCATCTTCTCCTCAAGCTCAGCACAGACTGCAGCAACTGATTCTCCTGTTAAGGCTTTACCAAACACCATGGTTTTGGTAAGACCATGTCCCATACAACACAAACGTCCATGACCATCCTTTTCTAAAATATTTGTTCCCGTTTAGTTGGGGAGCTTTGCTCTTCCTCAGATAATTCTTCAATCACATCTGTTAATGTTTGCTACAGATAGGGAAATTAATAGCAAAATTCAGGTATTCAAATAATTCAATAGTTTTGCGTGTGTGCTTATCAACGTGTTTGTACCTATTGCATACATAGTTGTACAATGCTTTGATTAAACAAACAAAACTTTTATGAACAGTAAACACTTCCAGTATAAATTTGATTGTCTCAGTTATCTTGAGCCATTTATGAGTGAGATGTCAGCTGTGAGCTACGATTCCATAAACTTGCACCCCAAAAAAGTTTGATCTATTTACTATCTGGACCACAACTGATAATCTGGTCCTTTATCAACAAACTTTTGCCAGCTTCCATCCAAATGGATTTCCTTTGAAGGATTTCAATCTAACTGTCCACGCTTCATTACCAATATATCTCTAATCTTTGCCACATACCCATCGCTATTCGCATGATATATCTTCACTGGACTCTGACAATGAATACCAGCTCATTTCCTAGCCTCTATAAACTCAGTAATCACATCATGGATGTCAAAATCGTAGAAGTGGTCGTAAAATATAGTAATTCAGAAAGAGGAAGTGGGAGGGAGGATTTGTTCAGCACCAGTTTTACTATAAACAAGCTTCAACAACAACAACAACAACAACAACAAAAGAATCCCAACAGGAAATCTCTTAGAACTCAGCAATAAAAAGTTACCATTCCAGGATGGGTTAGAATGTACGCATATCCTTG
The DNA here is from genome assembly GCA_022495995.1 of Adenophora triphylla var. japonica. Classification (NCBI taxonomy): domain Eukaryota; kingdom Viridiplantae; phylum Streptophyta; class Magnoliopsida; order Asterales; family Campanulaceae; genus Adenophora; species Adenophora triphylla. The sequence goes on along the minus strand of JAFEMH010002572.1, from coordinate 110,335 downwards.
CATGAGCTTCTCTCTTGGAAATGGCCAATGATCCTGAAACAATACACAGATTTAGCTGTCCATCATTTATAACCTGTGTAGTTCTGTAATAAAGCTACCCTACTAGATGACACTAGTGTTACTAAATTTAGAATTAACCTCACAAAAAGTGGTTTAACTATGCAAGATTTCTTTTGTAAACAACTTAATGCAGCACACACATACACATGGGGGGAGAGACAGAGAGACTGAGTTTTACATATCCACATGAAAACCCTCTGTGAACAACAAAAAGGAAGAATCAAACTTCTGAAGAGTATCGATTAGAAATCTTGGAGTGCTAGACTACTCACATCCAGGGATGGTAGCCAGCGTCACATAATTCGACACGCGGTCCGATTCGCGACGCGAATTCGCATACGAAATTCGCTACCCCCGAGTGAATGTGATTCGCTTAGGTATTTTCGTTAAGAATTCGATTCAAAATTCGCTTCATGTATTAGTAAGGTTAACTATCTGAAAACAAAATTTAACATCAATATTCATTAACTAAAATCAAATGGGAAATAAATTATTTTTCAGAAAACCAAATAAATAATTTATAAGGTTATGTAAATAAAGAAATATTCTAAACCATAATATGCAAGAAGTATAAAATTATTTTCTAAATTATTACTTTATAAAATTAAATTATATAAATTATTTTTTAAAGAACCAAATAAGTAATTTATAATGTTATTTAAATAAAAAAATGTTAATCATATAACGTAAGTAAGATGCATAAAATTATTATAATATTTTGCAATTTTTCCTCCACAAGAGTTTGATAAAAATAACAACTAAGATGTACTAAATTATTATAATATTTTGTAATTATCATAACTGCAGATCACAATCCTAGATGACAAGAAAATTAAATTTCTTGAAAAAAACATAAACTGTTGGTTTTAAGGGAAAATCACAAAAGAAAATATATCCAGGTACAATGTTCTCACTTTCTCGGTTCTCACGTTGTTCTTTTCCCCAGTCCCCACCCACACCAAACACTCTCAACTTCCAAACCCTAACCCTAATTCCACGCCGCCTCCTCCTTCTCCTCCTTCTCCTCCTTCTCGCGCCTCCAGTAATTCTCTAACCTTTTTCTTCTTCTTCTACATGGCAAAAGCCGCAATCGAGCCAATTTTTGGGGGTAAACCTTCAGCGTCGACGGCCATTCCCAGATCTACAACTACGCGGAGTATTAGTCTTCTTCGATCTGCAAAACAAACGGAAAAATAAGGTATGATTTTAATCTTCTCCCATTTTTTTCTTTCAAGCGAATCTGTGGTTTTTTTTTTTCAAATTTGGAAGAACATTGAAAATCGAATTTCATAACTTTTGGGAGCGAATTCAGTCGCGAATTTGGGCGTTTTGATTCGGAATCGAATTGCGATTCGATCCGATCGAACGAATTCGGAATTCGACCCCGTTATGGGCGAATTCTGTGACCCTGGATGGTACACCCTTATACCAAAGGGGTCAGCTACCCCCATTTAATTCTTACAAACAAAATCTAGTCCAATAAGTGCCAAATATTTTTGAACCAAGAGCTTTTAGAGCAATAAATGAAAACTTGACCATGTTTTTGTACCAAGATTAAATTTTCCCCCTTTAACTAGTGCACACTGCTCATACACTTATCTCAATTAAGCTGAAAATAAACTAGAAAGGGAAAGATAAATGTTGGGACCGCGACCATCCCCACCACTCCACATTAGTATGATATTATGGGCCCAGCCCGCACGGATTTGCTCTTGGGTCAACTCCCAAAAGGCCTCATACTAATGAAGTGGGTGGACACCTTTTTATACTAGACAACTCTTCTTTCAATTGCCAATGTGGGACTTGGGTTGATACCCCAACAATCCTCCCCTCAAACCAAGGACCACCTCTAGCGAAACTTGTACCGCCGCTATTCACCACTTGCGGGACACGCCGCCTGATTTATCAACAATATCAAGAAGACTTTCGACACAAGGCACACACAGTACTCCATTCGCGAGGTCACACCACTAGAGGAAATTCCACATCATCCACACACGGTCCACTACGCGAGGTCACACCACTAGAGGAAATTCCACATCATCCACACACGGTCCACTACGTCGCGCCCATCCGCTAACCACGGCTCTGATACCAATTGTTGGGACCGCGACCATCCCCACCACTCCAAATTAGTATGATATTGTCCGCTTCGGGCCCAGCCCGCATGGATTTGCTCTTGGGTCAACTCCCAAAAGGCCTCATACTAATGAAGTGGGTGGACACCTTTTTATACTAGATAACTCTTCTTTCAATTGCCGATGTGGGACTTGGGTTGATACCCCAACAATAAAGATTGACATTAAAAGGTTTAATACGACTATTAGACATTTATTTTAACTGCCTCACTTATAAATTTATAATAGAGGTTACTCCGGCTAGATAAGTATGGTGTTCCTGTTCCTTGGATCTGAAAACATGAATCTAGAGAAAATTAAACGAATGAAGTATGCTTATAACTGATATAAAATGATTCATGATGCTGTTGGAGTATAAAAAAAATACTCGTACAATAAAGTGGTTTTAAGACAGAAATCTGGTGGAGTATTTTTTCAAAAAACAAAGGTTTAAAACAGAAATCTAGTTGGTGACTGTTGGAAAAACAGTTAACAGGCAGTTTGATTTGAATGTAACTACTTCTATTCTAGAGATTGTACTTGGTCAAATACAATCTCCAGTTAACTCAAAAGGCTTGATTACATACTCAAGGTACAAGGGCGTTTTCAGGAGTGCAAACTACAAACGCCATACTGTGAAAAACAGGGCTCTATTGTATCCTAAAGGCTAATTCGCAGCAACCTTATGCACCGGATAGAGTGTGAATTTCATCGTAAGGAAAGTGTATTTATTACTTGCCTTTGGAGCATGTGTGGTTCAATTTTTCAGCAAGCATTTCAGCAAATAAATACACCGATTGCAACAAATTTACATACCAGATTCGCAGCAAGTGGCAGCAACCTTAAATTCAGAAGGCAGCAAGGCAGTTTTGAGTAGTTTTAGAGCAGCGATTTCTGTGAAGTTTCAGTGCAGAAATTTCTGTGCAGCTTCAGTGCAAACAGCAAGTTCAGAACAGAAATTTGCAGGCATTCTTCAGCAGCAAAATTACATCAGCAGTGCAGCAAACTCGCAGATTAATTCAAAGGAGTTTCTTGATCAGGGGTTTGAGTTTGCAGACCAGACTGCAAGGGAATTTCAAGTTCAAGTGTCAACAGATGCCTTGTAACATAACCCAATAAGAACACTTTCACCTCACAAAATCTAGGTGCCACCAGTTGAAACCAATGTCATTCCACAGCCAGTTTAACCACTTTTTAACATCTCTTCTTACAAAGTCCTGAGAATGATCAACATTTCGTGCTGCAAAAAAGATGTCGCCGGCAATTCATAGTAGTAAATAAGCAAGAGAAATTTTGCATTAGAACCAACAATTTACTGTGTTAGTAAGACCAAGTAACGTTTCTTGAGGAATAATCAAAAAGGCTTTATGGCTTATTTAGGTAAAAAAAGAAATAGTTGTATTTTGAGAAGCAGTAAACCAAGAGTAGGAAGGGAGACTATTGAACGGGAGATTTCACAAGTGTAGTGTATGTGGATAAAAGCTGAATTCTTGTGCATTAACAGCTATACGAGGAATCAATATATCAGATATTCATGTGGAAAACAAGTCATAGATTAGCATATTTAGAAAAAAAAAAATTCAGATGAAACATTACCACTTAATAAACACAGAAAAGCAATAAGAAAATGAACTTCTTGATTCCATTACATTTCAGGGGAAAGTGCACCTACAAGTCAGCGGCCTAATAAAATGGAGTTAAAACCCGTCTCCGTATATATGATCTTCTGGAATGGTGTAAATGCATACAGGTGACCTAATCTACATGTAAGAAGATACAATATTATACCACTCGAAGAATTCCACGGCACAGGAAATTTGGACCATCACAAACAATTGCTTCAGGTCCCCATGCAAGCTTCCCACCAAAAATGATTACAAACAATTGCTTCAGGTTCCCAAGCAAGCTTCACTCCATTTAGACTATAGTTAAGAAGGATGTCAAATTTCCAAATAGACATGATCATACATCATTCATCATTATTTATGACAACTCTTGATTAGTATAGTACCGTAAATATGATTAGATTGTTGAATAGTTTTTGTCAAACATATTTTGGTCCAAAAACCCATGATACCTTCTTCTTTATGCCACACTAATTTCACTAAGCTTTTATCTCCAACCATATATACAAAGCAGAATTAAATGAAAAAAATATATATAAATGCAAGTATGGGCGCTTTCATTTGGATGGGTCGAGGGAAATAGCTAGATGTCACTTAAATATTGGAGAACTCGAGCAAGTAATGTGTACAAGTACAGATTGTGGATCTAAAGTCAAGTACATTAGTTACCTTGATTGTTTAAAAATTTGGGGATTCACTTTTCAAGATTGTAGAGCTGGAAACTGTGTCTTCTGAGCTAGTAGTGCTAGACTACTCATATCCAAAGGCGGCGGCACCCTTGTACAAATGGGGTCAGCTACCCCCATTTAATTATCTTAAAAATAAAATAAAAATACTAGTGGTAATGTGGTATATTACTACTCGTAGGATTTCCACGGCAGTGAAAATTTGGATCATCACAAACAATTGCTTCAGGTCCCCATGCTCCATTTGGACTCTATAGTTAGGAAGGATATTCCTATCACCTAAAATATGCTACAAATTGGTCAAGGTCTGCAAAGATAATTATTGACAGTTCTCCAAACCCTCAATTATGTAACTCAACGCGAGAAGCAGAATTGCATTGCCCAGAGGAATTAATTCTTACATACTTCCTTGAATCCTCGACGGACAGAAGCCATATTGGGTGGAAACTACCAAGATGGAAAGCAAACTAGGCATGTCTCATGAGTTAAATGCCTCTGTTCCATCTCTAGTTATTCCTATTTCAATATGACGGAGATTGTATTCCTACTTCCAATGAAAAGATGGTGGAATCGCCAGATGCAGATGTGAACCTCCAAGGGACACTTCTTGGAGGTCACACCAGCCACATTCCATTAAGATGCAGATATGATCTACAAATCCCAAACTTAATGGAATCTTTAAAATATACTTTTCATCAACCACTTATATAAAATTTACTAGACAAATGCACCTGGCCACAAGTATATCGTTGTAGTGCAAACAAACCTGCAAGAGGGTAGTATCAAGCGATTCTTAAAACCCCAGAGAACATCAAAACCGCTAACAGCATGCTCATTAATAAACATTTATCTTAAACGCATGATCCTTCTGTTGCTGGTTTATCTTTTATAATAACTCTAGTAAGTTTCAAAGATAATGGTAAATTCATAAATCCTTTTTTTCCTCTGGTCAGTTTCTTTGAAGTAAAAAAACCAGAGTACTTGACATACACATTCTAGTCATTAAGAACCCAAGGAGCCTTATTTTAAGATATCTTGTGAATAATAAAAAGAACGACATCAGAAGATATAAACATGACCTGTGATTTTGACCTTCAATGTGGAACATACCTTAAGATCTTGAATATGCATTTCCTCTATACAGTTTTCCTCGGATCCATAAGCTGAGTTCAAAATGTAGAGATTTGTTACATATAGATCTGGTATACAAATAAAATAGAGTAGGACAACCATATATTCATTATTGGTCTAAAGTAGAACACAAAAGCTGCCAAGAATGACATGGTAAGGTGCATATGCAACGATTTTTTTGGATTATGCAGGACATTAATATCATATGTAACTTTTCAGCAACCATAATCTTAAAAGACAATTAGTTCTGAGCTAGAAAAAATAAATGATTAGTTCAGCAACCATAATCATATGTGACTTTTCGATCCCGTTCCGATCTTAGCGGTCCTCATAAAGCGGGCCATTTAATTTTAAGGGTATTCTACACATTATTGTTCGGCTCATCAATCTCGCCGTCCATTCAAATCGCGTGCAATCTCGACCATCGATACAGCCCGCTGCCAAACTGCACTGGACTCAAACTCGGACTAATACAAGTTGATTCATAATACCAAAGTCATTTTGTTAATTTTGATGCAAACTTCAAACTTCAAATGAAAACATATTTATGATTGAAAATAACATTATATTTACATGTTTCACTTGTTTTTCCTTTTGATATCTAATAATCTACTAAGAGAAAATCAAGAAATCTTCACATTAAGTTTCTTTTATAGGCCCAAACTTGACTCAGAATTTGCCAATTTATGGTGTAATAATGTCATTCCGTATCAATAATACGGTAAATGTTACAACCTAGGAGTTAAATTTACCAGCCTCAACAACTCCATCGTTCTTCAACCGAAAAACCTTTGTAACCACACACATGAACATAAATTTGATGCTCCATCAAAATAGATACGTCGTATATAATGAATTGATTATTCAAATAGTACATTTAAGTGTTTTGGGTAAAATGGATCTATTCTTAATATTGAGTTGAATTACTATCTTGAACACAACTGATAATCTGGTCCTTTATCAATAAACTTTTGCCGACTTCCATCCAAATGAATTTCCTTGGAAGGATTCCAATCTAACTGTCTAAGCTTCACAATCAATGTATGTCCGATGTTTGCCACATACCCATCACTATTCGCATGATATATCTTCACCAAACTCCGGCATTGAATACCACCTCGTTTCCTAGCGTCAATCAACTGTAATGACATCGTGAGTTCCAAAATCGTAGAAGTAGTCGTAAAATATTGTAGTGCATTCAGAAGGGGTAGGGGATTTGCTAAGCATCAGTATTACTATAAACAAGCTTCGCCCAAATTAAAAAAAAAAAAAAAAGAGAGAGAGAGAGAGAGAGAGAGAGAGAGATACCGTTCCAGGATGGGTTAAAATGTATGCATATCCTTGTATGAGCTTCTTTCTTGGAAATGGCCAATGACCCCGAAAGAATATATATGCCCATTATTTATGGCCTTTATGGTTCCATAATAAAGCTACCCTACTTGATGATACAAGTATTAAATTTTGAACTTCACAAAGTGGTTAAAATATGCAGGATTATTTTTGCAAACAACTCACACAGCACACATACGCGCATAGAGAGAGGGAAGGAGAAACTAAGACGGGAGTTGAGGCATTATCATGGTTTTCCAAAAAGGTAACATCAAGGGAGGGTCACCACACCATTACTACTCCTGTTGATTTTCCTTGAGGATCTATCAACCTCCAATATTCATTATGCAGTGCTGAATCTAGTATGCCATGTAGGGTTAGAGAAACTGAGACGGGTGAATTCACTTTCTATATTGAACAGCTTCATTGTATCAGTCATTTATCTAGTTTTTTTCATACAATGACAGGGAAAAGGTAACTGCAGTTAAAGAATACATAATTAGCAAAAAATAAAATAAAAAAGTGCATTGAGATTAAACAGGAGAATAAACAAGTGACAGACATGTTATCTTCAAAATACACAAACAAAATTAATAAGAACAAATGAAAGAAACATGTTTTGTGGACAGACTTGCAAAGCACTAGCATTCATTTAAACCCCAAGGAACAAATGAAAGAAACATGTTGCCGTCTAGGTTAAGAAGCTCATAAACCTAGCTAGTCAAATTTCAAAAAAACAAATAGGCCCAAGTATGGTTATATCCAATAGAAACCTTTAGGAAAATAGATACGGCTTCATGTCAGGTGAAAATTATTTGCAATGGGGTCCAGTTTGGTGTTTACCGGTGGCAGAAAACATTGGAGCACCTGAAAAAACTATAAGTGATATCTTGATTAATAGTTCTTGATGCTGCATAACCTTGTGCGATTCAGGCTTACTTTACATGATGCATTCCAATTCCCACAATACTCCTCAGGAATCACAGAAGTTCGGGAATTCGCTCTTTCAAGATTGTACAGATGGAAACTCTGTCCTCTGAGCTTATAGTGCTAGACTATTCACATCTAGGGGCAGCGGCACCCTAATACCAATGGGGTCAGCTACTCCTTATTGATTTTCTTAAAAAAAATAAACAATATTGCATTTTGTACCAACTTAATTCAAGGGGTTTTATTGCAATAAATGAAAATATGACCCTGTTTCTGTAAAGAACAAATACACTATGATTAAAAGTTCCCACTTTAACTAGTGCATTTTGCCAAAATGATGTTGACCCCCATTCCGAAAAGACCCCCATTCCGAAAAATCTGGCTCCGCCACTGCTCACATATTAGTCTCAATTAAGTTGAAAATAAACTAAAAAAGGAAAGATAAAGAGTGACATATAAAGGTTTATCATAACTATAAGACATTGATTTTAACTGCCTCACTTATAGAGGAGGTTACTCCAACTAGATAAGTACAGTGTTTACATTCCTTAACTCCTGGAAACATGAAACCTAGATATAATTAAGGGCAAATTTAACTTTGGTTACTTGTGTTTTGGTCACTTTTTTTTTAATTTGGTTTCCCAAAGTGTATGTGTCGATGCGATTCCCCATATTTACAATTTGTCGCAAATTGATGTAAAAACTGATGGGGTGTTAGTTTAATTTTAAGGGAAACGTCATGTGGTGTGCATGATTTTACGTTTTAAGAGACATTTTGATCGTTTTATCCGCCGCTCCAACCCCAAATCCCCAAATCCACTCCCCCCCTCTCTTTCCAAACCCTAGCTCGCCCACCCTTAGTTTCATCTTCCTCCACAATTCGAGCTTGGATTTGTAAGTGGGTGTCTTAAACCCTAACCTACCCACCCTTAGTTTCATCTTCCTCCACAATTAAGTTGAAAAATAAACTAAAAAGGGAAAAATAAAGAGTGACATAAAAATGTTTATCACAACAATTGGACATTGATTTTAACCTCTTCACTTATTGAGGATGTTACTCTAACTAGATAAGTACGGTGTTCCTGTTCCTTTGACTCCTGGAAACATGAAACCTAGAAAGAAATAAACGAATGAAGAATGGTTGTAACTTATATAAAACTGAACCATGATGCCTAGTAACATAACCTAATTGGAACACATTCACCTCAGAAAATCGAGGCGCCACCCATCGAAACCAATGTCATTCCGCAGCCATTTAACCACTTTTTAACATCTATTCTAACAGAGCACTGAGAATGATAATGCTTGGTGCTGCATGAAAGATGTCGCCTGCAATTCATACAAGTAGTAAATAAAGCAAAAGAAATTTGTACATTAGAGCCAATAACTTACAGTATTAGTAGGACCAAGTAAAGTTTTTCAAGGAATAATGATCGAAAATTGATGTGGATCATAAGGCACTAGCCTTTTTGGATCGTTGGGACAAACGCAAAGCCACCTAGTCTTTTGTTATTCACAATTAAGTTGTGAAAAGATTCATCCGAATAAATAATTAATTCATAGGAGTTTAGTATTTCTAGACTTGGAGGGGATGTTCCAAGTTAAGTATAAATAAGCCTTGTAGTGCAATTGTAACAGGCAGAAGTTTTGATAAGAAATTGAGACATTGTTTTCTCTCTCAAAAGTTTTACCGGGTATTCATTGAATCAACGGTTCAACTTCGGTATCTTTCATTATCCAGTTAATTATTTGTTGTATGCGTGCACGAGTGTGCATCATTTGGTATCAGATTCTGAACGATCCATAACAATGCCACCACGTAATTGACACAACACCGACGCCACCATGGACGACGTCCATCGTCGTGATGATATAGCACAACTACGGCAACAGGTTGAACAGCTCACCCGGCAACTTGCTGAAATGCAGAATCAACCAAGCCAAGAAGAGGCCGATGAAGCAGTCACAGAAAGCGACGACGACGTTAATCCTTTTGCTGACCGGGCTCAACAGCCCCGCGCTGATGACAGACGCTGGGAAGCAGGTTTCCGAATTGTCCTTCCGGAGTTTACGGGTGAGACACAACCCGACGACTTCCTGGATTGGCTTGCAACTGTGGAGGAAGTCCTGGACTTTAAAGATGTTCCAGCATCACAACAAGTGCCTCTAGTCGCAACCCGTTTGCGCGGACGTGCCCAAGCCTGGTGGCAGCAACTAAAAGGCTTGCGCATTCGCCAAGGAAAGAGCAAAATCAGTACATGGGCAAAATTCAGGAAAAATATGGAAGCGGCATTTCTCCCGTTCAATTATGAACGAGACCTCTATCAACGTTTCCAAAACCTACGCCAGGGCCAAAAATCGGTGGACGAATATATAAAGGAATTTTACCAGTTGTTAGCTCGCGTTAACTTGCATGAAACCCCTACACAGTTGGTTTCACGTTATATTGGAGGCCTTCGCCTTCCCCTACAGGATGTCCTAAATATGTTCGACCCATTCACGCTTCAAGCACATCAGCGAGCAATCCAAGCCGAAAAACAACACGCGCGTCGCGTCTTCTCAGCACCACAATTACCTCCAGCATCTGCAATTTCTCCCACACGACCACCAGTGGGAACGTCCATCCATCCTACCCAATCCGGCACTTCAGCTTCAGCTCCTCACCAACATCAAACATGCCAGTCCTCTATAGGGCATCCAGGTCCATCTTTTCGCTGCTTCAACTGCGGCTTGCCTGGCCACCGACAATCCGAATGTCGAAGCCCACCAAACCGAGTCCTCGCATCATTCGATCAGGACGCTTTAGATGTCGAATCCACAGATCTGTTACCCACTTATGATGAAACAGAATACTTGGAGGGGGATCAAGGTCCATTATTGATGCTACGCCGAACGTTTCTCAGTCCTCGCTCTTCAGAGGACGATAAACAGCGCACTACAGTCTTTCAGTCTACCTGCACAATTAACGGGAAGGTATGTCGTTTCATTATTGATTCAGGAAGTTGCGAAAATGTGATCTCAGAAACAGCGGTAAACAAAATGGGGTTGACCACAGAGGCTCACCCACGGCCGTATAAACTGGCATGGCTAAATCGCGGAACAGATTTAATGGTTTCACGGCAAGTTTTGGTCACTTTCTCAATCGGGTCCACTTACACCGATGACATTTTATGTGATGTAGTACCCATGGACGCGTGCCACCTTCTACTAGGACGCCCGTGGCAATTCGACCGGTCTTCATTTCATGATGGTCGTACCAATACTTACTCATTCATATTCCGGGGAAAAAAAATAGTGCTACTACCAAGTCCAGATCATCTTTCATCTACACCAACCACAAGTGTTACATTACTCTCTCATTCTATGTTTGCCACAAAGAATGATCAAGCAGAATTGTTTATTTGCTCTTCACAAAACCAACGGTGAACTCGAAAAGTGTTCCATCAACAGGGCAAGCCTTATTAGCAGAGTTTTCTGATGTGTTTCCAGATGATCTTCCAAATGGTTTGCCCCCTTTACGTGATATCCAACATCATATAGACTTGATCCCAGGAGCTGCGTTGCCAAATCGTCCGCACTACCGAATGAGTCCTACGGAACATGAAGAGTTACGCCGACAAGTTGAAGAATTGCTTTCTCGTGGCCATGCTCGAGAGCCTTAGCCCGTGTGCTGTGCCAGCTCTATTAACACCAAAAAAAGACAGTTCGTGGCGAATGTGTGTAGATAGCCGCGCAATCAATAAAATAACTGTGCGATACCGTTTCCCCTTTCCGCGTCTAGATGATTTGTTGGACCACCGCATGGCGCAATTTACTTCACCAAACTTGATTTGAAAAGTGGGTACCACCAGATTCGGGTTCGTCCGGGCGATGAATGAAAAACAGCCTTTAAGACACGTGAAGGTCTTTTTGAATGGCTCGTGATGCTGTTTGGCCTCTCTAACGCCCCGAGTACTTTCATGCGAGTCATGAATCAAACTTTACGACCCTTCATCGGTAAGTTTGTCGTCGTATATTTTGACGATATCTTAATTTATAGTCCTTCACTTGATATGCATTTGCAAAGATCTCGCGGGAGGTCCTTCAAGTTCTCCGCAACGAAAAATTTTATGCGACACTGCCCAAATGCAAATTCTGTGCCCCAAGTGTTCAATTTTTGGGGTACGTTGTGTCCCGAAATGGCCTTGCTGTTGACCCTGCCAAGGTGGAAGTCATCTCGAATTGGCCACCTCCTCGATCGATCACCGATGTTCGAAGCTTCCATGGGCTGGCTTCATTCTATAGAAGATTTATTCCCCACTTCAGTAGCATCATGGCACCCTTGACAGATTGCATGCATGGCACCAAATTCATATGGACAAGCAAAGAATTCACGCCTTTGAAGAAATTAAACAGCGCTAACTTCACTCTATTTTGGTCCTCCCGCATTTTGCAAGTCCATTTGAACTACACTGCGATGCTTCAAAAACGGGAATCGGTGCGATCCTCGGTCGTGCAACACGGCCAATTGCATTTTTCAGCGAGAAACTTCATGGCCTAAAGACCCGGTTCAGCACATATGATCTCGAACTGTATGCTGTTGTCCAAGCAGTTCGACATTGGCGGCACTACCTTTTTCACCGAGAGTTCGTTTTATTTACGGACCATGACGCTCTTCGACATACTGGCAACCAAGACAAAATTTCTTCAAGACATGCGACTTGGCACGCCTACTTGCAGCAGTTCACATTCGTAATCAAACATAAATCTGGGCTTACTAATCACGTGGCGGACGCGTTAAGCCGTCGACACTCCCTTCTCGCAGAAATGCGGATTCAGGTTCCGGGTTTTGATTTTGTGAGATCGCTGTATGCAACAGACCCATTTTTCAAATGTCCTCACCGAAATCAACTCGTGTGCTCGCTCGGAATTCTTCTTAGACGATGGTTATCTCTTTCGTGGAGTTACAAATGTGTATCCCTGAAAGCGATCGCTTAAAAATCATTCAAGAGCAACATGGTATGGGTCACCCTGACAGAACGAACATTTCGCATGATCTCCAATTCCTATTATTGGCCGTCCTTACGTCGCGACGTTAATCGCTATGTCAACCGCTGCCGGGTTTGTCACTTAGCGAAGGGAAATGCCACCGCCGCTGGCCTGTACTTACCTCGCCCAATACCAACGCAACCTTGGACAGATATAAGCATGGATTTCGCATCGGGTCTTCCGCGAACCCAGCCGTGGCTTTGACTCAATTTTCGTGATAGTGGACCGCTTCTCTAAAATGGCACACTTTGTAGCCTGCAAAAAAACCACAGATGCAACAGCGGTGGCTCAACTGTACTTTCATAATATTTATCGGTTGCATGGACTCCCGTCCACTATAGTCTCTGATCGGGATACTCGCTTCTTAAGCCACTTTCGCGAAGCCTTCGGCGAATGGTTAATACAACCTTGAACTTCAGCTCAAAGATACCATCCCCAAACCGATGGCCAAACGGAAGTCGTAAACCGCTCCGGGTACTCTTCTGCGAGCCCCGGTAGGTGAACACGTGAAAGGATGGGATATCAGATTACCCCAGGCTGAATTCGCCCACAACAAATACAGCCAATGTCCACGGGTTACTGTCCTTTTGAGGTAATCTATGGCCTCATCCCTCGCGGTCCACTAAACTTGATTCCTCTCCCTGATGGTGTACGTCCTCATGGAACTGCATCCGAATTTGTCACGGACCTACAGCGCATCCATCAAATGGTCCATTCGAAGCTTTTGTCCGCCACCACAGCCTACAAGACACATGCTGACAAACGCCGACGAGAAGTACAATTCGAAGTTGGTGACTACGTGTGGGCAATCTTGACCAAAGACCGATATCCAGCTCATGAGTACAACAAGTTAGCAGCACGTAAGATCGGTCCAGTAGAAGTGATCGAGCGAATCAATCCAAATGCCTATCGACTCGCTTTACCGAGCCATCTTCGTACTTCGGATGTCTTCAACGTACGCCATTTAATCCCTTACCAAGGTGACCATACTTCTGATGAAGACCCCGTTGATTCGAGGACGACTCTTTCTCACCCTGGGGGAGATGATGTGGATCATAAGGCACTAGCCTTTTTGGATCGTTGGGACAAACGCAAAGCCACCTAGTCTTTTGTTATTCACAATTAAGTTGTGAACAGATTCATCCGAATAAATAATTAATTCATAGGAGTTTAGTATTCCTAGACTTGGAGGGGATGTTCCAAGTTAAGTATAAATAAGCCTTGTAGTGCAATTGTAACAGGCAGAAGTTTTGATAAGAAATTGAGACATTGTTTTCTCTCTCAAAAGTTTTACCGGGTATTCATTGAATCAACGGTTCAACTTCGGTATCTTTCATTATCCAGTTAATTATTTGTTGTATGCGTGCACGAGTGTGCATCAAAAATGCTCTCTGTCTGACTTGGGTTTTAAAAAAAAAATTGTATTTTTAGGAGCAGTAAACCAAGTGTAGGAAGGGACTATTGAACGGGTAATTTCTAGTCTATATGGATAAAAGCAGAATTCTTTTGCATTAACAGCCAGGATGAGGAATCAATAAATCAGTAATTTATGTGGAAATCAAGTCATAGGTTAACATATTTGAAACATCACACACATGAAACATTACGACTAAATGACCACAGAAAAGCAATAAGAAAATGAACTTCTAGATTCAAAAACTCGTCATTATTAATATAATCTTCAAGCATGGTGTAAACGCATATAATACCCACTAGAAGATACAATATTATACCAATAAAAGGATTTCTACGGCCCTGGAAATTTGAATCATCACAAACAATTCATCTTCATGAGAAACATGGAATTGAGGATAGATGTTATTAGTAATTTTAAATAGAATTTGACATACTATTCTGTGAAACCTCTGGTTCACAAGAAGATCGTTTAGAGTATTTTCCTTGGTCGTTCAGACTGAAATTAAACAAGTACCCCTTTAATGGGTGAATGCAAATCTAGTTACTCTGATGTTTTATTCAAGCTTGCCTGAATTTTGATGTAATTAATATTTTCAAGTTCAAACATAAACAAAGTATTGTTTAATTGACTTTGGACTCCTTCAAAATAAATATAGTGCCTGCTAAATTGGTCAAGGTCTGCATAGATAATTATAGACGGTTCTTCAAAACCTCACTTATGTAACTCAACGTGAGAAGCAGAATGCACTGCCCAGGGTAATTAATTATTTTTACATACTTCCTTGACGGATAGAAGCATATTGGGTGGAAACTATTAAGATGGCATTCAAACCTAAAAATATTTGACATGTCTCCAAGGGACACTTCTTCGGGTCACACCAGCAGGAACACAAGATGTGATGCTAAAATCTATGTTGTTAAAGTGTGACATCAACTACTTCTACAGAGAAATGCACCTGGCCACAAGTATCTCGTTCTAGTCTAAATAAAGCTGCAAGAGGGATATATATATATATCTAGCGATTCTCAGAACCCCATAGAGCATCAAAACCGCTAAGAGCGTTTTCATTAAATCAGCATTTATATTAAAAGGATGATCCTTCTGTTGCTGGTTTATCTTCTATAATAACTCTAGTAAGTTTCAAAGATAATGGTTAATCCATAAATCCTTTTTTTCCTCTGGTCAGTTTCTTTGAAGTAAAAAACCATAATACTTCAGCCATTGTTACACATTCTAGTACTTAAAAACCCAAGGACCCTTATTTCAAGATATGTTGTGAACAATAGAAAGAACAACGTCAGCAGATATAAACAAGACCATTGAATGTTTTGCCCAGACAACTAACATGACCCATGAATTGACCTTCAATGTGGAACATACCAGAAGATCTTGATTATGCATTTTCTCTATAAGCTGAGTTCAAGTTGTAGAGATCAGAAGGCATATACCCTGTAGTTACATATAGATCTGGTATACAAATAAGATAGAGGAGGACAACCATATAATCATGATTGGGCTAAAGTTGAACACAAAAGCTGCCCAGTTACTTTTATGCACAGCAAAACCAATAACATGAAACCTTCACTAAGAATAGTATAGACAAATTATAATATCATCTTTAGGAGTCAAGAATGACGATGGTAAGGGACATTAATATCATATGTCAACCATAATATGGATCTTAAAAGAAGCTTATTTCTGAGGTACAAAGAATAAATGAAAATAATACGGAGGATTGTAACTAAGTGGAAGTGGTGCAAAACCAATAATCACTGTCCATGTGATATGCACGAAGCATATAACCACAGTAACAAAACAATTAATAACTGTCCATGCACTGTGCACGAAGAAAAGAGTACAACACAAAGGCTCAAACTGAAAACTATGATCTGAATGGTACGTATTGAGTAAATCTTAGAATAATATATGCCCAATATAAACAAAAGGTTTTCTCTTACAAAACCTGCCAAACAAACTAAGTAATCAATCTACAAACAATGAAACTAGGAAGTTGATCTTTTAAAATAGGTTATCCCAGCTGCTATCAAAGGATGGGATTTCAGTTTCAAACATCATGAGAAAATCGTGTAAATCATCTTGAGGAGCAAGCGGTGGGGTACCGAAGGGTTGAACACAAGCAGGGTATTCATTGTAAATGAGTTGGGATTCACTAGTGGTGGCGAATGGGAGAGCACCGTTGTGGGTGGCACTAGAAGTGGAAGGAACCGATTCTACAGCAGCAACATCAACAGTTTCATAGTCCAACAGCATGCGAATTTCAAAAAAATCATCTAGGTCATCTTGAGGGGCAGGGGATGGGGTACCAAAGGGTTGAACATAGGTTGGTGTTTCAACATGAGATGAACGAGAGGAATTAGTGAACACTGTAGAAGAAGAAGTAGAGGGGTTTTCAACAGCAGAAGAAATCGGATTTGCAGCAGCCACAACAACTTCAGAATGGGACTTATAGACTCTTTTACCATTGTGCCACCGACCCTTCTTGACAATATGACAAAGAACATAATCTTTCAATGGATCATATTGAAAAGAAGTGCCTTTGAGTAGGGTATACTCAGTCATGAGAAATTGGTGGTCGTAATTGGAACCCTTTTCACGATAACTAAACTTCTGAGCCATGCCAACAACTTGGGTTCCATGATCATCAGTAGTCACTTCACCGGTCTTATCACCATGCCAAGTTCCTTTGCCCACTTTGCGATTTGCATTGGTATTACCGATTCTGCCCTTCTTATGCAATTTGGTGAACAGGTAGAGTTCACCCCTTTTCTGGACAGAGGAAAAGATATCAGGGAGTTGTTTGACATTGTAGGGGTCAAGATCAAGGAAGATGCCATCACAAGGCAAGGGGTTACAGGTGACCTTGCAAGTCAGATAGTAAATACACTCATAGGGTGTAGGGCAAAATCGAAAACCCAATGGCAGTTGTGGGAATTCCATAATCAATCGATCAAGAAATTTCCTAACTTTTGAGTTAGTGAGTGAGTGTTGAAATGAATTGAATGAAAAACACAGAGTAGGGCAAAAAAGTAGATGGAAACTGGGAAGATCGAGAGAGAATTACAGAGAGTAGAGTGGGAATAATCTCAAAACATATACAGTATCTATATATATACAAAGAAAGATTTTTTACCGTTGAGAATAGGGTTCGCGTCTTGGGATCCGACCGTTTGATATGGCGGTGATATGTTTGAAATTGCCGCTTGAATTTTGTTACCGTTGTGAATTCCTTCGTCTTCTCCTCTTCTTCTTCATCTTCTTCTTCTTATAAACCCTTTTGGCCGACCACTGAACCCTTTCTTATAGTCTCTCTCTATTTCCATTTTCCTTTGTTTTTAACCCTTTCTTCTTCTTCTTTTTTTTTTCAAGAGTTTAAACCCTCATATTTTTTTTAAACTTCAATTTTAACTATCGTTATTTATTTTTTAACAGTTTTAATCATTATTCTTTAGATACGCACTCGTTTTCCTCCAAAAGTCTAAAATACGATTGCTAAAATTGCTAAAAAAATGCCTTAATTTTTACTAATTTGGGGAAAAATGAATGCGTATTAAATTAAAATTGCTAAAAATAACGACGGTTAAAACCGAAGTTTAATCAAAGTATAAGGGTTCAAAATGTTGATAGGAAAATTATATATTGACATTCTTTTGTCACTAACTATAGGCAAACCCCAAATTTTGAACATTGTAATAATGGCCTATTTCTAATGTCCCATTGTTTTTTTTAATATGACCATTGAACTTTTCTTTTTTCAGTATCACAACTCGTCCGTTAAATCATTAAGAATCTAGCGAAAATTAGTCACGTGGCCGCAAGCAACTAACTTACGTTAAATTTTTTATTACTTAGCTTATTCCTCGGTGCCTGCTTACCAAGATTAGGTAAGATATTTGAATCTTAGAGTGCATATAAATTGTCATGGGTTTTCACCCCCAAGTTAACAAATTTGTTAAAAACATAAGTTAGTCATGTCATGTTACAATACTAACTTTTGTTAAATTTTTGACGATTAAATAAATGAGGGGGTGACAATGGAAAATTTGAAAAAAAACTCATTGGTGACATTCAAAAAATAAAGGAGCAGACGTTGAAAATTGGCTTATAAATTGTTTAAAAAGCAATTTTTTTGGTTTTCTCAAAGTTTTAGAAACAAATTGACCCACAATAACAAAATAATTCAGGCAAAAATATGTTTAACCCTCTCAACTATGCACCAAATCTCACTTTGTATTTCGGCCCAAAAATCGTCCCACTCTGGTACCCATCGCTAAAATTATCCCACTTTTCCCCCGAATCCAAACAAATGTGAAATTCGTCTTGTGCAAAGCACATGATAGATATTTTTGTCTTTCTCATTTTAACTTATTATTTCCTTTAACTCAATTTTTACCTCTTCTTATGTAAATTAAATTTTAGAATATACTCCCTCGGTCCCACGTGAATCTCATTTTAACTTATTATTTCCTTTAACTCAATTTTTAGCTCTTCTTATGTAAATTAAATTTTAGAATATACTCCCTCCGTCCCACGTGAATGCAAACTTATTTCCATTTTGGTCCGTCCCACGTGAATGCAAACTGCCCAAAATGGAAATAAATTTATTATTTTATATTCACCCTACCCCACTCACTCATTCTCTCTCTTCATTTCATACCACACAATTTATTCAACCAACTCCACTCATTCTCTCTCTTCATTTTCTACCACACATTTTCATTATCTTAATAATATTTCTTAATTATCGTGCCCGGAAAAATGGTTCACAATGACGTGGGACGGAGGGAGTATATATATATATTACAAATATATAATAAAATAATTTAAACTAAACTTGTATTTATAAATAGGGATTTTTACCAAGGGGATTTTTACCACACATTTTCATGATCTTTATCGTGCCCTCATTGCCTGCAATTGATGGAGTAAGTAAGCATTATCCCAATTGCTGGCAACAAGGTTCCAGCTGCTATTGGAATGCCAACCTGTTTATTTAGAAATAAATATACAGAAAAGATAAAGACAATGAGGACGGCATGTTAAGCATAGGCAAAAAAACAATAAAGATGAATTTTTTATCTTTTTTTTTTTTTGCCAAAATAGTATAGATGTATGTAGAATATGAAATTAAATAAAGTTAATGTGGCAGGTAAAATGAGTCCAATCACACATTTAGCTATGAGCTATACAAGGTCCAACACGAGAAGTTTGTAGAAAGACCACAATTGCAGGTTCTCAAAAGCCACTAATGATATCTGTGACTTCCACTAACAAGACATTGATCATACTAAACAGAAAAACCATCCTGAAAGAATCATATTTGGACTGAAGTCTGAAGGGGAAGATGGGGTTGTATTTCAAAACTCCCCCCCCCAACTCATATATCAATCAAGCCAAAGCAGAAAAATGGTTTAATTTTTTTCCTCCTCTCAACACAACCTAACTAACCAATCATTATCCTTGTTGGGGGTTCCAAATACTGATAACCAAATGAAATTTTCATCACATTCGCACAAATCTCCTATTTTCAATTTTGAATCATCATTCGAGGTTTTCATAAAAAAGCAAAAATAGAGTCATAAAAGATTAAAAATAACTGTGAACTTAAGTAAAACAACTGTGAACATAACAAATATGTCAAATAATCTCATAAAATTGCAAAATTTGAAGCCATAAATGACAAAAACAACTGTGAACTTAACAAAAAACAATTGTGAACTTAAGTAAAAACAACTGTGAACATAATAAATATGTCAAATAATCTCATAAAATTGCAAAAATAGAGGCCATAAAGGACTAAAACAACTGTGAACTTAACAAAAAAACAACAGTGAACTTAAGTAAAAACAACTGTGAACATATCAAATATGTCAAATAATCTCATAAAATTGCAAAAATAGAGGCCATAAAGGACTAAAACAATTGTGAACTTAACAAAAAACAACAGTGAACTTAAGTAAAAACAACTGTGAACATAACAAATGTCAAATAATCTCATAAAATTGCAAAAATAGAGGCCATAAAGGACTAAAACAACTGTGAACTTAACAAAAAACAACTGTGAACATAACAAATAGGTCAAATAATCTCATAAAATTGCAAAAATAGAGGCCATATAAAGGACTGAATTAACTGTGAACTTAACAAAAAAACAATATTGAACTTAACAAATAGGTCAAATAATCTCATAAAATTGCAAAATAAAGGTTATAAAAGACTAAAAACAACTGTGAACTTAACTAAAACAACTGTGAACTTAACCAAAAAAATATGTAAATTAAGTAAATAATAGTCATTTCATGCAGAAATTATGAATTTAGCTAAAACAACTGTGAACTTTTCTTAATTGTTATTGGAACAAATGTAAAAAATAACTACGAACTTATCAAAAACAACTGTGAACTTGTAACAAATGTGAACTTCTCAAATTTGCTCCAAATTATATGTTGATGCTACTAGTTTGATTCGTATTGACGATACGAAAACAACGGTGGTTTCAGATTTTTTTTTTTTTTAGTTCTAGATCTTAAGATATTTCATTTTAAAGTTTCGAGAGGAAAAAAAAACGAAAAAGCAGGGGGGGAAGGGACAGCGACCGCTGTCCCTTTTATGTCGCATGGGGTGCCTTTATCAAAAATGAGGTGTCATTATAAAGCGGGGACCTGGTGGAATTTCTTCAAAATGTGTGTTCTTGGTGGTTATTTTCATTAGGATGAGGGACTATTTGATAATGCCCCTTTTACCAATAAGACCTAGAGATATGGTGAAACTTACCAATAAAAATAGTACATTTCGAATTCTACCTTAGGATCCAAGAGTTGAAATCAAAACGACCGTAGAGTCCCTGGCCTTATTTATAACAATTTAAATGGCCAAATTGCCCCTACTCATTCTCTTTCTCTCTCTATATGTGCAATCTCCTATTCTCTCTCTATGCGCTTCATAAGTTGATCCACTCATAGCTGGCAGACTTCATTCCGCCATTCTTGTTCCCGACTCCCTCCACTATGCTCACCGTCTCCTTCGTCACTTCTCTAATCCTGACGCCTTCATGTACAATACCCTTATTTGTGGATTCTCTGAATCAGATTCCCCACAAAACTCTCTCACCACTTTCATTGATATGCGTTGGAACTCCACCGTTCAGGTTGATAGCTTTTCCTTCGCTTTCATTCTCAAAGCAGCTGCTAACTTAAGGTGCTTGAATGCAAGAATTCTATTGCACTGTCGAGTTATCATGCATGGGCTTGATGCTCATTTATTTATTGGGACTACGCTTATGCAGAGTGTGGGTTTGTGGAGTTTGCTAATGGGTTTGTGGAGTTTGCTAAGAAGGTGTTTGGGCAAATGTCTCAACCAAATATTATTTCGTGGAATGCTACTATTACTGCTTGTTTTAGGTGTTTCGATGTAAAGGGTGCTGAGAAATTTTATAATTAGATGACTTTTAAGAATTTGACGTCCAACAATATAATTCTTGCTGGGTATATAAAATCTGGGGAGCTAGTGCTTGCAAAGAAATTGTTTTTCGAAATGCCCATGAAAGATGAAGTTTCTTGGAGCACTATGATTGTTGGGTTTTCTCGGAACAGTTGTTTTGACGAGGCTTTTTGTTTCTTTAGAGCAGAGATTTCTGTGCAGTGTCAGTGCAGAGAAATTTCGTGCCGTTCAGAAACAGACAAGTTCAGTAACAGTAAATTTGAAGGCATTCTTCACAAAGAAAATTACATCGGCAGCAAACTCCCAGATTAATTCAAAGGAGTTTCTTGATCAGGGCGTTTGAGTTTGCAGACCAGATTGCAAGGGAATTTCAAGTTCAAGTTTCAACAGATGCCTTGTAACATAACCTAATAAATGTTGGACTTTTTATGTATGGCTTCTCAAGAACTTAACTGGAAAACTGACGGAGAATTTAACGGAGATTGGAAAACTAGGAGACAAGTCGAGTCTTGTATTGTATACAATCTCCGTAAGAGTTATTTGTCCCGCACCGGTGCTTACGGTTAGATAACAAAACTCTCGTAAGATAAAACGACTTTATAAACAATCAATAGGAGCACTCGAAATTGATTGTTCTAACGAACAACACAAAGTTTGAAACTTGGACTTTGAAGGCGGTATGCAACAAGATGCAAATGAATTGACTTGATTAGACTAACTCAAGAGGGTTTAGGAAGACTCAAAATCTGTATGTATGTAATTGAAATTCGGAGGGAAACTATTTAAAGAAAGTTAAAGGATTCATGACTTTTCCCACCAAAAGGCGCCAAAACCGCTCGTACCGAGACGAGCGCGCCGCTCGGCTGTAGCGCGACCGCGCTAGCCTGACGAGAACCAGGCCAAAATTCACTGAAATTCAGCGCGGCCGCCCTAGGCAATGGCGCGACCGCGCTCAAGCCTGGTGACGTGCCTTTTGGAACAGTTTCGATTCAAGTTAATTTGGACTGACCCAAGTTAACTTTTAACCCTTTAATTCAACTTTTGTTAAGTTACAAATCACTAGTCATTAATTTCTCATTCACCCGGAAATGGTTTTTGAGACAATAAATGAATTATATAATCTACAACAAATGTAGATTACCATTTGTAACAAGTTTCGTTAACAAATAACAAACTTTCGTTAGAAACCTAGATCAACATTAAGTTAAACTTAACTTTCCGTTACCCATTTCCAACAATCCCCCACATGAATGACAATTAATGCATGAATGCAATTTCGTCCAAAGTTCCGGCGAACTATTATTACATCGGGATAGATAGCTTGTGGCCTTGAATCCTCCCTAGTGAAATATTATCGGATATACTAGCCATTTGGTAGCGAGTCGCTTTGAACCAGTGACTGTCGGATGTATACCAAGACAATAATACTCGCATAATAACAGCTCTAACAATTGTTGTTCTCACGTTTTGTCCATTTCGGCCCTGGACCGTATCTCATTCATAAGCATTCATTTAGAGGCGGCCAAATTACCTCTCGCTTATATAGGTGATTCTCACTATAAGGAGTATCATGCACTACTCCACCCGTAGGTATAGAAATCATTAAAAGTTTTCTCAACTTATCCTTACCACTGCTGCATGTGCTTGTACTTCGATGTTCTGGGAATGAGTATTCAACATCTCCAGGTTAATAAACCGAGTTGTTGTTTCCAAGTAACTCTACTAGAACTTATAACTTGGTTGTCTCATTGAACCAAGGGCCTGGGATCTCCATTTCTCAAGGTTGAGTGTCCGCTATAAGTCCTTTTGTTGTGGATTTTAAACCCATTCCCTTAACAGTTTATACGGCTTGATCTCGATTTATACCTTTGGTAAACGGATCCGCTAAGTTATCACATGACTTTACATAATCAATAGTGATAACGTCATTCTTGATCAACTGTCTAATGGTATTGTGTCTACGACGAATATGTCTAGACTTACCATTGTACATACTATTCTGTGCCCTTCCAATTGCTGATTGACTATCACAATGTATTAGTACAGCAGGCACAGGTTTGCTCCAACAAGGAATATCCTCCAGGAAGTTCTTAAGCCATTCTGCTTCTTCCCCAGCTTTATCTAAAGCGATAAACTCAGACTCCATCGTGGATCTGGCTATACATGTCTGTTTGGAGGATTTCCATGACACTTCTCCTCCACCTATTGTGAATACATATCCACTCGTGGACTTAGAGTCTTTCGTGTCCGATATCCAATTTGCATCACAGTATCCTTCTAATACTGCTGGATATTTCTTGTAAAGTATCCCATGGTTTAATGTATACCTTAAATATCTTAGTACTCTCATTAGTGCTTCCAATGATCAGTACTAGGATTACTTGTGAACCTACTTAGTTTGCTCACTGAATATGCAATGTTTGGACGTGTACAATTCGTTAAGTACATCAGACTACCAATTATTCTTGCATATTCCAGTTGAGAAACTGGTTCCCCTTTGTTCTTGGCTAAATGTAGAGCCAAGTCTACCGGTGTCTTAGCCGGAGGGATTGTGAAAGAACTAATCCTTCAGATGTTCTAGAGATCTTTATCCCTAATATTACATTAGCTAATCCCATGTCTTTCATGTCAAAGTTCTTCTTTAAAATGCCTTTGGTATTCATGATCAAATCATGATTACTTTCCATTATGAGCATATCGTCTACGTAAAGACAAACGATAGCGAATGATTCGGATGTACCTTTAATGTAGACACGTTTGTCACATTCGTTAATCTTGAATCCATTCGATAACATGGTTCTATCAAACTTCTCGTGCCATTGTTTAGGTGCTTGTTTTAGTCCATACAAGGATTTACGAGTTTACACACCTTTCTTTATCAGGAACTGCGAACCCTTCGGGTTGTTCCATGTAAATTTCTTCATCAAGTTCTCCATTTAGGAAAGCAGTCTTCACATCCATTTGGTGTATTTCAAGATTATGTACTGCTGCAATAGCTATGAGAACACGAATAGATGTGATCCTTGTGACAGGGGAGTATGTATCGAAGAAATCATATCCCTCTTTCTGTCTAAAGCCTTTGGCAACTAGCCTAGCTTTGTACTTATCGATTGATCCATCCGCCTTATACTTCCTTTTAAGGATCCATTTGCAACCTAATGGTTTGCAACCTGGAGGGAGATCAACTAATTCCCAAGTATTGTTGAGCATTATGGATTCTATTTCACTGTTAATAGCCTCTTTCCAGAACGAACTATCCGGACCGGATAAAGCTTCTTTAACAGTAGCTGGTTCGTTTTCTAAAATGTAAGATAGAAAATCAGGACCAAAAGACTTTTCCACTCTTGCCCTTTTGCTACGTCTCGGTTCTTCATCTTCTATTTGAGAAGGACCGGTTGTAGACTCATGTGTTCTCTTATTAGAACCTATATCTTTCCTGTCCTTAGCCGGAAAGATGTTTTCAAAGAATACCGCATTCCTTGATTCTATAGTAGTTCCTACATGCATATCAGGAATGTCCGATTTGTGCACTATAAAACGATAGGCACTACTATTATTGGCATATCCAATAAAAACACAGTCAATGGTCTTTGGACCAATCTTGACTTGTTTCGGCTTAGGTACTTCAACCTTGGCCAAACACCCCCACACTTTAAGGTATTTATAACATGGTCTACGATTATGCCATAATTCATAGGGCGTTTTATCAATACCTTTCTTGGGTATTTTATTAAGAACATAATTAGAAGTGAGTATGGATTCCCCCCACAAGTTGTCGGGTAAGCTTGAACTTATTAAAAGCGCGTTCATCATCTCCTTGAGAGTAGCAACTCCGTTAGATTGAGGGGTATATGGAACCGTTGTTTGATGAATTATGCCGGATTCCCAACATAGTCCTTCAAACGGTGCTTCATATTCTCCACCTCTATCGCTTCTAATTTTCTTAATCTTCAAGTTAAGTTGATTTTCAACTTCTTTCTTATAAGTCTCAAAAGCCCCTAAGGCTTCATCTTTACTTCTTAAGAGATAAACATAGCAATACTTTGTGAAATCATCTATAAATGTAATGAAGTACTTTTTACCTCCTCGAGTTTGCACAAGTTTTAAATCACATATATCGGTGTGAATTAATTCAAGAGGAGTTGTGTTTCTTTTTATTGCATTAAATGGCAATTTCGTCATTTTTGCCTCAACGCAAACTTCGCACCTATTAGTCGAGTCGGATTTATTCATTTGGATTAAATCTTGTTTCGCTAATTTCTTAATGGTGTCAAGGTTTACATGTCCTAATCTATCATGCCATAAATTAGAACTTTCTGACAAGTAAACATAAGAAACAACACTTTTATTCTTCGCACTATGGCGGACGATATTCATTACATTCATCTTGAAAAGGCCCTCCTCGAGGTAGCCCTTTCCAAGGAACAAACCATTTTTAGTTATTACAAATTTGTCTGATTCAAATACAAGTCTAAATCCGGCCTTACTAAGCAAAGCGCCGAAAACTAAATTTTTACGGATGTCTGGAACATGCAGCACATCCAACAAGGTTACTTCTTTTCCGGAAGTCATCTTCAATATCACGTTTCCAATGCCTTGAACATCGGAGGTCGCTGAATTTCCCATGTAGAGCTTCCTTCCGGAGATGGGAGTATAGGAGGAGAAACTCTCCTTATTAGCACAAATGTGGCGGGTAGCACCGGTATCTATCCACCAAGCTTTTGGATTATCATCCAAGTTTGCAACGTTAGCCTCGAAGACCACCGCTGCAAAGTCTAGGTCCATGTGGTCAACATTATTCGCCTCTTTCTTCGGGAGACGACAGTCCTTTGCTAAGTGGCCCGGTTTGCCACAATTATAGCAAGTCCCCTTGAACTTCTTAGTTGTAGGGCCCTTATTCTTTCCTTTCTTAGCATTCCCGGCATTTCCGGAATGCTTTCTCTTTGTGCCACTTGTGCTAGCCTCGGCGAGATTGACCTTAGCCTCCATCTTGCCCTTAGCATCCTTGGCCTCGTTGTTTCTATTGTTCTCTTCAATTTGAAGACGAACAACTATGTCTTCCAAGGACATCTTCTTGCGTTTATGCTTGAGATAGTTCTTGAAGTCCTTCCATGAAGGCGGCAACTTTTCAATGATTGATGCCGCCTTGAATTGATCATTCATGATCATCCCCTCGGCATCAAGTCCATGTAGAATGAGTTGGAACTCATCCACTTGAGTTGTTACCGATTTGGAATCGACCATCTTGAAGTCAAGATACTTACCGACGACAAATTTCTTTGACCCGGCGTCTTCGATCTTGTACTTCCTTTCCAAGGTGTCCCACAACGCCTTGGCTATCTCGACGTTACTATACACATTGTATAGTGCATCGTCGAGTCCGTTTAGGATGTAATTCTTACACAAGAAATTACCATGAGCCCAAGCCTCCTTGGCCATAAGCCTTTGAGGGTCGGGATCACCATTTGCCACCGCCGGAGGATCTTCCTTTAAGAAGCGGTGCAAGCTTAGGGTGGTCAAGTAGAATAGCATCTTTTGTTGCCATCTCTTGAAATCCACCCCAGTGAACTTCGGGGGTTTCTCACCGTGACTCGGGTGAGGCGGTGTATGAGCGGGTGAAACATTGTTGAAAGTTGCGTCACCTTGAGGAGGAGGCGTTACATTGCCTTGTGGAGGAGGTGTAAGCCCGGAGGATGCGGTGGTGTCTTTCTCAGTTGCCATGGTATGAGAGTCTTAAGAAGCGTCAAAATAACTCTTACGATTGTTGGACTTTTTATGTATGGCTTCTCAAGAACTTAACTGGAAAACTGACGGAGAATTTAACGGAGATTGGAAAACTAGGAGACAAGTCGAGTCTTGTATTGTATACAATCTCCGTAAGAGTTATTTGTCCCGCACCGGTGCTTACAGTTAGATAACAAAACTCTCGTAAGATAAAACGACTTTATAAACAATCAATAGGAGCACTCCAAATTGATTGTTCTAACGAACAACACAAAGTTTGAAACTTGGACTTTGAAGGAGGTATGCAACAAGATGCAATTGAATTGACTTGATTAGACTAACTCAAGAGGGTTTAGGAAGACTCAAAATCTGTATGTATGTAATTGAAATTCGGAGGGAAACTATTTAAAGAAAGTTAAAGGATTCATGACTTTTCCCACCAAAAGGCGCCAAAACTGTTCAGAATCAGCGTACGAGCGCGGCCGCCCTGGCCTGTAGCGCGACCGCGCTAGCCTGACGAGAACCAGGCCAAAATTCACTGAAATTCAGCGCGGCCGCCCTAGGCAATGGCGCGACCGCGCTCAAGCCTGGTGACGTGTCTTTTGGAACAGTTTTGATTCAAGTTAATTTGGACTGACCCAAGTTAACTTTTAACCCTTTAATTCAACTTTTGTTAAGTTACAAATCACTAGTCATTAATTTCTCATTCACCCGGAAATGGTTTTTGAGACAATAAATGAATTATATAATCTACAACAAATGTAGATTACCATTTGTAACAAGTTTCGTTAACAAATAACGAACTTTCGTTAGAAACCTAGATCAACTTTAAGTTAAACTTAACTTTCCGTTACCAATTTCCAACAATAAAAACACTTTCACCTCATAAAATCCAGGCGCCACCCGTTGAAACCAATGTCATTCCGCAGCCAGATTAACCACTTCTTAACATCTCTTCTTACAAAGTCCTGAGAATGATCAACATTTTGTGCTCCATGAAAGATGTCGCCTGCAATTCATTGAAGTAGAAATAAGCAAGAGAAATTTTGCATTAGAACCAACAATTTACTGTGTTAGTAGGACCAAGTAACGTTTCTTGAGGAAACAATATATCAGATATTGATGTGGAAAACAAGTCATAGGTTAACATATTTAGAACAAAATACACATGAAACATTACCACTAAATAAACACATAAATGCAATAAGTAAATGAACTTCTTGATTCCATTACATTTCAGGGGAAGTGCACCTACAAGTCAACAGCCTAGCACAAAAATGGAGTTAAAAACCCGTTTCCGTAAATATGATCTTTTGGAATGGTGTAAATGCATACATGTGACTTAATCTACATGTAAGAAGATACAATATTATACCACTCGAAGGATTTCCACGGCCGTTGGACCGTCACAAACAATTGCTTCAGGTCCCCATGCAAGCTTCCCGCCAAAAATGTACCCTACTCCATTTGGACTATAGTTAAGAAGGATGTCAAATTTCCAAATAGACACAATCATGCATTATTCATCATCATTTATGATACAACTATTGAGTTAGTATAGTACCGTGAACAAAATATAATAGTTGTGCAATGAATTAGTCATTTCATCCCAAAATAAATGTCCGATTTTTTTTTTCAAATTTACTCTTAATCAATAGCAATTTTATTGGACATTCATTTTGGGACGGAGGGAGTGCATAAGATCACAAGAGAAAGTTCAGATTCTTATTTGGGTCTCACGGGCACGCTAGCCTCACTTCATCTTCATATCAGAGTTATGACTAGACTTTTAATGAGAAACATGAAATTGAGGATAGATGCTATTGGTATTTCCATTAAACATTGCTACCAAGTCAGGAACCTACTAATTATATCCCCTGTACTCGACAAAGCATAAGTGTAACCTACTGTCAAGTTCAAAAGACGAGACCATTAAAATGATATTCACCTGTTTATGGGCACATCGATGATTTAGAACATCTCCCAAAGTCTGTGCAGAAATGCAGCATTTTATGGACCATTAGTATCTACAAAGATGTAGGCAGTGGAGACAACAAATATTAAATTAGTAGAATAAGCAGCTCAATCACTTTGGAAGCTTTCCTGAATTAAAATTCTCATTTTCAAACATAGACAAAGTACTGTTTAATTGACTTTGGAGACCTCTAATTCTTTTCCCAATCTTCTTGGAAATAAGTATATAATACACAAGACTTTATCTAACCACCGAAAAGAATAGGAGAAGAAGAAAAAACAATTATGAAGAAAAAAAAAAGATCATTATAACACAACATATTAAAAAATTTCGACCATACATTTCGATAATGAGATTCTCCTACCACTTAAAATATGCTACAAATTAGAGTCAAGGTCTGCAAAGATAATAATAGACGGTTCCCCAAAACCTCAATTATATAACTCAACACCAGAAGCAGCATTGCAGTGACCAGAGGACTTAATTCTTACTTCCTTGGCTCATTGACGGACATAAACCATGTTGGGTGGAAACTATCAATGATGGCATTCAAACTTAAAAATATTAGGCATGTCTCATGAGTTAAATGCCTCTGTTCCATCTCTAATTATTTTTATTTAAAAATGAGTCCAGAAAATCTTGATTGAGCATTTCCTCTATAGAGTACTTCAGTTACTTTTATATGCAGCAAAACCAATAACATGAAACCTTCACTAAGAATAGTATAGACAAATTATAATATCATCTTTAGGAGTCAAGAATGACGAAGGTAAGGGACATTATTATCATATGTGAATTTTCAGCAACCATAATATGGATCACTGTCCATGCATTGTGCACGAAGCATATAACCACAGTAACAAAACAACTAATCACTGTCCATGCATTGTGCACGAAGAAAAGAGTACAACATAAAGGCTCAAACTGAAAACTAGGATCTGAATGGTACGTATTGAGTAAATCATAGAATATTATATGCCCAATATAAACAAAAGGTTTTCTCTTACAAAACCTACCAAACAAACTAAGTAATCAATCTACAAACAATGAAACTAGGAAGTTTATCTTTTAAAATAGGTTATCCCAGCTGCTATCAAAGGATGGGATTTCAGTTTCAAACATCATGAGAATATCATGTAAATCATCTTGAGGAGCAAGCGGTGGGGTACCGAAGGGTTGAACACAATCAGGATATTCATTGTAGATGAGTTGGGATTCACTAGTGGTGGCGAATGGGAGAGCATCGTTGTGGGTAGCAATAGGAGTGGAAAGAACCGAATCTGCAGCAGCAATATCAACAGTTTCATAGTCCAACAGCATGCGAATTTCATGAAAATCATCTTGGTCATCTTGAGGGGCAGGGGATAGGGTACCAAAGTGTTGAACATAGGTTGGTGTTTCAACTTGAGATGAATGAGAGGAATCAGTGAACACTATAGAAGAAGAAGTAGAGGGGTTTTCCACAGCAGAATAAATCGGATTTGCAGCAGCCACAACAGCTTCGGATTGGGACTTGTAGACTCTTTTACCATTATGCCACCGACCGTTCTTGACAATATGACAAAGTACATAATCTTTCAATGGATCATATAGCAATGAAGTGTCTTTGAGTAGGGTATACTCAGTCATGAGAATTTGGTGGTCGGAATTGGAACCCTTTTCACGATAACTAAACTTCTGAGCCATGCCAACAACTTGGGTTCCATGATCATCAGTAGTCACTTCATTGGTCTTATCACCATGCCAAGTTCCTTTGCCCACTTTGCGATTTGCATTGGTATTACCAATTCTGCCCTTCTTATGCAATTTGGTGAACAGGTAGAGTTCACCCCTTTTCTGGACAGAGGAAAAGATATCAGGGAGTTGTTTGACATTGTAGGGGTCAAGATCAAGGAAGATGCCATCACAAGGCAAGGGGTTACAGGTGACCTTGCAAGTCAGATAGTAAATACACTCATAGGGTGTAGGGCAAAATCGAAAACCTAATGGCAGTTGTGGGAATTCCATAATCAATCGATCAAAAAATTTCTTGACTTGTGAGTGAGTGTTGAAATGAATTTAATGAAAAACACGGAGTAGGGCAAAAAAGTAGATGGAAACTGGGAAGATCGAGAGAGAATTACAGAGAGTAGAAAGCAAAGGAGTGGGAACAATCTCATACACATATAAACAAAGAAATAATTTTTACCGTTGAGAGTGTAGGGTTTGCGCATCTTGAGATCCGACCGTTTGATATGGCGGTGATATGTTTGAAAATGCCGCGTCAATTTTATTACCGTTGTCAATTCCCTCATCTTCTCTCCTCCTTCTCCATAGAAACCCTTTTGGCCGACCTATACACCCTTTCTTTCTTTGAGTTCTCTTTCTATTTTCTTTGTTTTTAACCCTTCCCATTTGGCATAATTCCACAATTGCCCATCAAAATCAAAGAAGATATTTCCTCAATCCCCGTCCCACTACTAAATGAATATTCAAATTTTCTTTTGGTACATTTTAAAAATGTTTGGTTTTTGTTTATTTAAATGGTGAAAATACATAATTATTTTAGTTATTCACATTTCAAACATTTAATTTTGTAATTATAAAGGAACTACCGAAAACACTTTGGTAAAAGAACATTTAAAGACAAATTATTTTTCAAAACTGACATTCATTTTGGGACATTTTTTTTTTTTAAATGGACATTTATTTAGGGATAGAGAGTACTAAATTATCTTAGTTAAGAATTATTTAAATGCTTGTCATTTTGTTTTTTGTTTTTTAACTAATGCAACTGTTTATCAAGTGTTTATCAACTGTATACATATTTTGACATTCTTTTGTCACTATTTAAAATCTTTGAAAGTTTTTGTTTTTACTTTCATATTTTACTCAATCGAACTTTTACCATAACTAGTTAGTAACATTTCGAAATTTGACGGGGCATACTAAATTAACGTTAAATAATTAAGAAATATGAAAATATGCATTTAAATTGTATTTAAATTAATTGGAAATCGTCAAAAATATGTTTTATACTTTGAAATTTGGAATGACATGCAATTATGCGTTAATTTTCCACAACTATGACCTTGAACCCATGTTTGTGGTTGAATGACATTTAACCTCTTATTTTCTATTTATTGTTCTTAATTTCATCATTCAAACACCACATTGAATGTTGAAGACATAATTATTTATCATGTGACATGCACATAACCAATTTAATTAAATTTTTAATGTTCGTTGGAATCTAGGGGGCAAAGTAGAATAATTTTAACACGGAGCACCAATTCGAGATGAATTTTGCTCGAGAGTACTACAATCATTTAACATAAGTAGATAACTTTGTTAAAGAAAGAGAGTAAAAGTGTACAAACTGCAAATAGAAATTTTAATATATTTTTTTACAAAAATGAAGGACTTAAACATAAACTATTACTAAACAATACTTCCTCCGTCCCAGTCCAGTGTAAACTTATTTCCCTTTTGGTCCGTTCCAGCCCAGTGTAAACTGCCATAAATGGAATGTCCTTTAATATTTTATATTTTCCCTACCACACCCACTCATTAACTCCACTCATTCTCCACCACACAATTTATTCAACCAACCTACTATTTACTCCACTCATTCTCTCTCTTCATTTTCTACCACACATTTTCATTATCTTAATAATATTCCTTAATTGGTGTGCCATTTTTTTTAGTTTACAGTGGGCTGGGACGGAGGGAGTATATACCCACTTTCTTCCTATCTCCCCCTCCCCCCAATCTATATCTTTCCCTCTCTCGGTTATACTATTTCTCTAACTACCACTTATGAACTATCGAACTATCTAATCCAAGGTTCTAAAAAGCGCTAGGCGGATGCTAGGCGGCGGAGCCGGGCCTAGCGCCTAGGCGGGGACTAGTCGGGACCTAGGCGGGGCTTAGAACTAGGCGTTGGAGAGGGGCCTAGCGCCTAGGCGGGCCTAGGCGCCCTTAGGCGGGGTCTTTTAGAACACTGATCTAATCATTGATTCATTCTTTTACTATACCTTCTTAAATGTAAGTATGCCCTACTTTTCTTCCCTTACATTATCTCCCATGCCGAAATCTGCCCATGTAGTTTCTTTATTTATTTCCCTTCTACCGAACTCCCCTAACACAAATGGTCATACCACCATCAACAATGAAAGTGATACATATGCTTATATAGTCCTAAAATTCGATGAACAACTAAAATTCGAAGCTCCTTAGCAACTCAAAGTTTAAAATGCCGCTACCTCCACCATTATCGTCAATGAAAATGATGAATTTCACTAATTATATATTTATTCAACCTTTATATATCTTTTAATAAATAAAGTCACAAAGTAGAGTTAATTTCACTGTCTATGTAACGCCCCTAACCCTGGGCACAATTTTAGTATAATATTATATGCTCTTAAAATTAATGTTAACTTTATGTGTTTATTTTATGTCTTTAAATTCTTATATTAAGATGAAATGGTTGGGAAATAGTTTAGAATCCTCATGGTTTTCTAGAGAAATAAAATAAAGCATTGGGGAAAGTATAATAATAGAAAAGGAATAAAATGTGAAAAGAGGTTAAAGTATGTGGGATGAGGTATTTGAGTAGGAGGGTTTAATTCACCACCTTAGAACTTAGAGGACTAAATTGCCTAGTTTTGAAAGTCCTTGTTTAATGAGGGATGGGGGGCCATACCCATGAAATCCTCCCCTTCATTCCTTAGTCAAGGAAGCCCCGTACTCCCTCTACCCTCCTCAATTTCTTCTCCTTCATTCTTCTTACTTCTTCCATGGAAACCTCCCCCATGAAAGCTTCACCTCCCAAATCATTCCCAAGTTGAATCCTTCTCCATTTTCAAATCCAAGAGTACTTTTGTATTTCGGGTGAAGAGAGGAGCACATCTAGCTAAAAGAATCTTCATTTCATCTCACATTTGCTAGGTGAGTTGTTATGATTTCCCTTCTTATAAATGTTCATAAACTCTTTAATGTTGTTCTTGTTATATTGATGGTTGTTTCATGCTTTGGAAACCTTATAGGAGTTGAGTGATTTGGTAAATGAAATCGAATGAGATTATTGTTCTTGGAAGATGATTTAGAGTGTATAAAATGGGTGGAAGATTTAGTAATAAATAATCTAGGTTTACATTATTTGGGTTTACATGATTTATTATGAACCTTGTAAAGCTAGAAAATCCCTTTGGTGTTCATGAGTATAAAGAAGATTTAAAAGGAAAAGAAAAGTGGTAAAAGAGGAAAGTAGAAAATCTGGGTTGCTGGAATTCGCCTTGGGCGGTCGCCCATGGGTGCATGTGCGGTCGCCCATGAGGTCAGTAACATTCCTTGCCTTGAAAACCCTCTTGGGCGGTCGCCCAAGAGGTATGAGCGGTCGCCCATCATGTCAGTAACTTGCCTCCCCTTTAAAAACTCACTTGGGCGGTCGCCCAAGTGGCATGGGCGGTCGCCCATGACCCCAGACCTCACTTTAAATCTGAACCAGAATTAGTTTAGTAAGCTTGATTGATCACATATAAATTGTGACTCCTACTTGGTAAATTGAGCTTGAACCTTCATAGAGGCCTTATATCGTTGTATATTAACTATGTAGGGTGGGTTAATGATACCTTGTTGCCTTACTTGATTATATATTTATTGATGGTGTTATACTTAGTGTATTCATTAATTGTTGCACTATGATATTGATTGGACATGAGTATATTTTACCATGTGGCTATATTGTTTATCCCCTTTGTGGATTATATTTCAAGTAACTATTATGTGCTTGATAATTTGTTAATCACCTGATGTTGGGGGTATAACATAATACGATCAATTATGGAAGTGACCTAATGTGATCGAATTATGTTATATTCGTGGATCGTCCCCTCCCCGTGGCCACAGGTCGGGGTTATAGCATCTGTATTGAGCCAAAAGCCTTACAGAGTTGCTACTGTCTTATATGGTTCCCTGAGAAACGGGTCTTATAAGATGTGAGTATTGCTTTTTTGGAGTATTATACCCAATGTTGTACGACTATTGTTCAGACGGGAAAAGGTAAACCAAGGTAATGAAAGGTGTTTACAGCTTTTCCACTGTGTTATATGCAACTTGTTATGTGTTGCATTTTATTTGGCATATTGCTGCATTCATAATAGCTTGCTGAGATTTATTCTCACCCCTCTCCCTTTAATGTTTTAGATCCCGAGACAGGTGGACCGGCCAAGTAAGGGCGGAAAGGAGTTTGGAAGTGAGCTTTTGGGTATTGTCGGGGTACGTATAGGTTGGCGTAGAAAGTATATTTTGGTATAGTTCCTTCATGGAGTTTGTAATTATAAACTTTAATTTCTACGTTATTACCGATGTCTTTTGTAACTAAAACAGTGTAATACTTTCAAAGTTGGTCAACTCCTCCTCCAAGGTGGAGAGGAGTGGAGTTATTTTAAAATGGTTATACTTATGTTAATGATGTTTATGTTTGAAATTTAAATCAAAGTTTTAAAAGTGTTTGGATATTTGAGTTAGTTTGAGGATGCTCCAGCTCGGGACACGTGTAGGTTCCGGGTCGGGGTCCTCACAGTTGGTATCAGAGCTCGGTTAGAGTTCTCGGGTAGAGTCTAGCTGAGTGAGAGTGTGTGATAACTGACGTCGAGTGTTTAATGCAGTAGTTTGTTCTAATGGCGGGAAATGATGGCGATCAGGATCGGGCTTTGGGTGATGTCGGTAATCTGAATGCCGCAATGATGGATATGTTCCGAGTGTTTCTACAGAATATGACAAATCAGAATCAAGGTAGGGGACAACAACAAGAAGGTAGGCAAGGGCACCATGGTCTAGAGAAATTTGTGAAGATGTCTCCTCCTAGCTTCAACGGAGATCCGGATTCGGTGAAGGCTGAGAGGTGGCTTGAAGCTATGAATAAGATTTTCGCGGCTATGGAGAGCTCGAATGCAGAAAATGTGAGATGCGTCGTTTTTAAGTTGGAAGGACCCGCTGAGCACTGGTGGCAGGTAGTGAAGGATGGTTGGGATCAGGATTTGACACCGCAGACTTGGGAAAATTTCATACGTAAGTTCCGGGATTATTTCGTTTCGATGGTGACTAGAGATAAGAAGGAGGTTGAGTTTCTGAAATTGGAGCAAGGGACGATGTCTATAGCATAGTATTCAGCCAAGTTTACGGAGTTAGCCAGATATTGTCCCCATTTGGTATCGGATGAAGAGAGACGTGTCTACAGGTTCGTGAAAGGCTTAAGGGTGGAGTTCCGGAAGCAGCTATTGACTCATGACTTCGCCAACTTCCAAGCGGCTGTGTGAGGACCCCGACCCGGAACCTACACGTGTCCCGAGTTGGAGCGTCCTCAAACTAACCCGAAAACACTAAACTTTTAAAACTTTACTTTGACTTTCAACATAAACATTAATAATATAACATTTTAAAAGAACTCCACTCAACTCCACATCGGAGGAGGAGATAACTAACTTCGAAAACGATCAACTGTTTAGTTACAAAAGATATTGGTTTTTAACGTAGAAAGATAAAGTTTATAATTACAAACGCCCAAAAGGAATTATGACAAAATAATTTCTACGCCAACCTAACGTACCCCGACAATATCCCAAAATGCTCACAGCCAAACTCCTTTCCGTCCTTACTTGGGCGGTCCTCTGTCTCGGGATCTAAAACGGTAAAGGGAGAGGGGTGAGAATAAATCTCGGCAAGCTATTATGGATGCAAAGAATATGCCCAATAAATGCAACATATAACAAGTCACACATAACACATTGGGAAAGCTATAAACACATTCCATTACCTTGGTTTACCTTTTCCCGTGCCGAACGAGTCGTACAACATTGGGTATAATAATACTCCAATTTACGGTGAGCCGCTTAAGCAATACTCACGTCTTAAAAGACCCGTTTTCGGGGAACCAAATAAGACAGTAGCAACTACGTAAGGCTTTTGGCTCAATACAGACGCTATAACCCCAACCCTGTGGCCACGGGGAGGGGACGGTCACGAATATAACATAATCCGATCACATTAGGTCACACTTCCATAATTGATCGTATTCTCGTTATACCCCAACGTCGGTGACTCACACATATCAAGCACATAATAGATACTTGAATAAAATCCACAAAAAGGGATAAACAATAGCCACATGGTAATATATACTCATGCCCAACAATATCAAAGTGTAACAATTTATGAATACACTAAACAATATCAACAACAATATATATAACATCAAGTAAGGAAATGAGGGATCATAAACCTACCCTACAAATTCCATATACAAGGATACAAGACCTAAATGAAGGTTCAAGTTCAATTACTAAGTGGGAGTCACCCTTTTTAAGTGGCCAAACAACTTGCCAAACGATCCTTGTTTAAATTAAGAAAACGGTTCGGTGGTCTTGGGTGACCGCCCTTACACTTGGGCGACCGCCCAAGTGGACCTCAAGAGAAATTGTGGTTTCTGCCAGCTTGGGCGACCGCCCTTAACTACTTGGGCGACCGCCCAAGTGGTTTTCCAAGGCACCAATAACTCCTGCCAGCATGGGCGGCCGCTCAGCCCCCCTTGGGCGACCGCCCAAGCTCCCCGGCCAAACTTTAGGTTTTTAACCCCTTTAGCCCTAGTTCATCCTTTCCTTCTACCATGGCTTGTTCAAGAACACCAAATGATAACTTCATCTTACCAAGTCCCAGTCAAAACATGTAAATTCAAAATCAAGTAATCCTAGATCATTTATCTACACCCAATCTACCCATTTCAAACCCTTTTTACAAGATCTTCCATGAACCCTAACTTCAATAATTCCATTTTCCCAACATTCAACTCTCCTAAAGTTTCCAAAGCAAGAACCAAGCATCACAAGAACAAGAAGAACATCAAGGAGAGTATGAACAATTAAAAGAAGGGAAGTCATAACAACTTACTTGGATTTTATAAGGAAAGATTGATCTTGATGGGTTCCTCTAGGTGATTCAACTTCAATGGTGCTCTAAAACTTGATTTTGGTGAAGAAAGTCTTGACTTCAAAGCTTGGGGAGTGGGAGCTTCAATGGAGGATTCAAAGAGTTTCTCTAGGGAAGAAGGGTAGTGAATGAGGAGGAGGAGGGGAAAGGAGTAAGAGAGGTGAGGGAGGGAGGACACTTGGCATGGCATGGGAGAAGTAAGGGATTTTGGCCCCCCATTTCAAAATAACCAAGGCTTTCACCCACTCAATTTAAATTAAAATAAATCTTATCCCCTTAATTCATCCTACTCATTTATTTAACCTCCTCCAACATTTATATATTTAATAATTTCCCATTTTTTTATTATTTCCCCTAGTTTCTTTATTTAATGTCCAATAATTTCTCATAAGATCCTAATTTTACTTTTCACTCAATTTATCTCAATTTAAGAATTTAAAGGTATAATTGAACATATAAAGATAACATAAATATTAAAAGCATATAATTTATTATTTAAAATGAGTGCCTAGGGTTGGGGTCGTCACACTCACTCCCCCTTAAAGAAAATTCGACCCGAATTTTAAAGAAAACTTACTTGAATTTTCAAACAACCACGGGTATTTCGCCCTCATCTCCGACTCTAGCTCCCACGTCGCTTCCTCTACGGTGTGGTTCTTCCAAAGGACTTTTACTATCGGAATACTCTTAGTTCTCAACTCCTTAACTTGGAATTCTAGGACTCTTAATGGCTCTTCAACATAAGACATGTCCGCTTGGACATCATCGGGAGGAGAGCTCAAAACATGGGAGGGGTCATGACAATACTTCCTCAACATCGAAACATGGAAGACATCATGGAGTAAAGAAAAAGACGGAGGCAACGCTAACCGGTAAGCCAATTCCCTATCTTCTCTAGAATCTCAAACGGACCTACAAACCTCGGAGCCAACTTACCCTTATTACCGAACCTTTTAATCCCCGTCCTCGGAGAGACCTTCAAGAACACAAAGTCACCAACCCGAAAAGATAAATCCCGTCTTCTATTGTCGGCGTAGCTTTTCTGTCTACTCTGAGCCGTCTTCAATCTATCCCGAATCACCTTGATCTTCTCCGTAGAATCCCTAACCAAATCCGGGCCCCAAAGTCTCGCTTCACCAACCTCGTCCCAACACATCGGAGATCGACACTTCCTACCATACAACGCCTCATACGGAGCCATCTCGATACTAGGCGATAAGCATTGTTGTAAGCAAACTCGACTAACGGTAGATGATCCTCCCAAGATAATTGGAAATCCATCACACAAGCTCGTAACATATCCTCAAGTATCTGAATAGTTCTCTCGGACTGACCGTCGGTTTGAGGATGAAACGCGGTACTAAAACACAACTTAGAACCCAATGCTTCATGCAATGCTCTCCAAAATCTAGATGTAAACCTCGGATCTCTGTCAGACACAATACTAACCGGAACCCCGTGAAGTCTCACAATCTCCTTCAAATACAACTGGGCTAACTTCTCTAACGAAAACTTAGTTGACACCGGAAGAAAATGAGCCGACTTCGTCAATCTATCCACAATAACCCAAATAGCATCCATCTTCTTCGCGGTAAGAGGTAAACCCGAAACAAAATCCATCGAGATCCCTTCCCATTTCCATTCCGGAATATCCAATGGTTGAAGTAGTCCCGCCGGTCTCTGATGCTCGGCCTTGATTTGTTGACAAGTCAAACACTTAGAAACATAATCCGCTATTTCCCTCTTCATACCATTCCACCAATACCCACGCTTCAAGTCTTGATACATTTTGGTACTTCCCGGATGAATCGCAAACTTGGACTTATGGCCATCCTCTAAAACACGCTTCTTGATTTCCGGCGATGACGGAACGCAAATTCTCCCTTGGAAAGTTAAAATCCCATCTCTATTCAAAGCAAACTCCCCGGTTTTCCCATCTTGCACTTGATCTAAAATCTTCTTCAACTCCGGATCACCTTGTTGAGCTTCCTTCAAATCCCCATACAAAGTCGGAACGGCTCTAACATTCGCAATAATTACTTCACTCTTCAATTCCCGAGAACTCAAAGCTGTCATATACGCCTTTCGGCTAATCGCATCGGCCACCACATTGGCCTTCCCCGGATGATAAGAAATTATACAATCGAAATCTTTCAAAAACTCAAGCCATCTCCTTTGTCGGTTGTTCAACTCCTTTTGGGTGAATAAGTACTTCAAACTCTTATGATCGGTGAAAATCTCGAATTTCGCCCCATAAAGGTAGTGCTTCCACTTATGCAACGCAAATACAATCGCCGCCAATTCCATATCATGAGTAGGGTAATTACATTCCGCTGGTGATAACTTCCTAGAGGCATACGCAATAACCTTTCCATTTTGCATCAACACACACCCCAAACCCGCCTTCGAGGCATCACTATAGATCACAAAATTCTCACAACCATCCGGAAGGGTAAGAATAGGAGCCGTTGTCAATCTCTTCTTCAATTCATCAAAGCTTGCTTCACACTTGGAATCCCATACAAACGATACATCTTTCCGAGTCAACCTAGTCAACGGAGTCGCAATCCGAGAAAACCCCTCAATGAACCTCCGATAATACCCCGCCAAACCAAGAAAACTACGGACCTCGGTCACAGTCGAAGGTTGCTTCCAATTAACCACGGCCTCAATCTTTGAAGGATCAACGGAAATTCCCGAACTCGACACAACATGCCCCAAGAAAGAAATCTGCTCAAGCCAAAACTCGCACTTACTGAACTTAGCATACAACTGCTTCTCACGAAGAACGGACAAGACAATCCTCAAATGATTCTCATGCTCTTCCCGGGACTTAGAATACACAAGAATATCATCAATAAAGACCACCACAAAACTATCAAGATAAGGCTTGAAAACACGGTTCATCATATCCATAAATACGGCTGGAGCATTAGTTAACCCAAACGGCATCACAACAAACTCATAATGACCATATCTAGTTCGAAAAGCTGTCTTAGCAACATCATCCGGCCTAATCTTTCAGGCGATGGTATCCGCTTCTCAAATCAAGCTTTGAGTAGATAACGGAACCTTGGAGTTGGTCAAACAAATCATCTATATGCGGAAGAGGATACTTATTCTTAATGGTGGCTTGGTTCAACAAACGATAGTCAATGCACAATCGTAAGGTACCATCCTTCTTCCTAACAAACAAGACCGGTGCTCCCCACGGAGACACACTAGGACGAATAAAACCTCGGTCTAACAATTCTTGCAATTGGACCTTCAACTCTTTTAACTCGGCCGGAGCCATTCTATAGGGTGCTTTAGAGATAGGTGCGGTACCGGGCACTAAGTCAATACAAAACTCTATCTCACGATCCGGAGGCATAGAGTACTCGCTAGAAAACATATCACTAAATTCATTGACAACCGGAACATGAGCTAACTCGGGAGACTTCTTATTGGAATCTACCACATAAGCCAAGTAACCCGCACACCCTTTAGATAGCATCTTCCTAGCCTTTAAAGCAGAGATAACATGTAAACCGAACATAGATCTATCCGCATCAAATACAAAAGTAGGCATATCAGGCATAGCAAATGAGACTCGCTTTCTACGACAGTCTACCATAGCATGACACTGACTCAACCAATCCATCCCAAGGATCACATCAAAATCACGGATTGGTAACTCGACCAAATCCACCGGCAATACATGCCCACATATAGTCACATCACAACCACGATATATCAAAGAAGATTCAAGGCTCTCTCCCATAGGAGTAGAGACCTCCAACACATAAGGCATAGATTCAGGCAAGATGTGCAATGAGAATGCAAAATGAGATGCTACAAATGAATGGGAAGACCCGGGATCTATAAGAATGCGGGCCTTAACTCCTGAGACAGGAACTATACCTCTAATGACGGCATTAGGATCGACCTCTCCTCGACCCAAAGCAAACACACGACCTTGGACTCTATCCTTAGGTTTCCCATCAACATCTCTCTTCACACCACTACCTTGTCCTCCAAAACCGGTACCCGAAGCTTGCTTATTCTGTAACTTGGGGCAATTCCTCCTAAAATGGCCTGCCGACCCACACTCCAAACACTTTCCTTGTTTGCTCCAACACTTGTCCTCCGAATGCCCTAGCCTCTTGCAAAACCCACATGTTGCCCCAAACTGACCTGGAGCCGCACGATTTGCCGGAGTCGCCACATTTCCTCCTCGATTCGCTCCCGGAGTAAATGTCCTCGGCTGCACCCTATTCTGTCCCGAACCTTGACCTTGGAATCTATTTCTGTTTCCGCCTTCATTCTTACCACGATGCTCCTCTATGTCATTCTCGATCCGATACGCCATATTCACTGCTGCTTGGAAGTTGGCGAAGTTATGCGTCAATAACTGCTTTCGGAACTCAACCCTTAAACCTTTCACAAACCGGTAGACTCGCCTCTCTTCATCCGGCACCAAATGAGGACAATATCGGGCCAATTCAGCGTGAACTTTGCTGAATACTGCGCTATCGTCATGGTCCCTTGCTCCAGTTTCAGAAACTCACCTTCCTTCTTGTCTCTAGTAACCATCGGTACAAAGTGATCCCGGAACTTGCGTGTGAAGTTCTCCCATGTCTGTGGCGTCAAATCCCGGTCCCAACCATCCTTCACTACCTGCCACCAGTGCTCAGCGGGTCCTTCCAACTTGAAAACGGCACATCTCACCTTCTCCGCATCCGAACTCTCCATAGCTGCGAAAATCTTATTCATAGCCTCAAGCCACCTCTCAGCCTTCACCGGATCCGGATCTCCGTTGAAGCTAGGAGGAGACATCTTCACGAACTTCTCCAAACCATGTTGCCCTTGTCTGCCTTGATTCTGATTCAAATTCTGATTCTGAGTTGCCATATGCTGAAGAAACCCTCGGAACATATCCATCATCTCGGCATTCGGATTACCAACACCACCCAAACCCAGATTCTGATCACCATCATTTCCCGCCATAACAACAAACTCCTGCATTAAACACTCGACGTCAGTTATCACACACTCTCACTCAGCTAGACTCTACCCGAGAATTCTAACCGAGCTCTGATACCAACTGTGAGGACCCCGACCCGGAACCTACACGTGTCCCGAGTTGGAGCGTCCTCAAACTAACCCGAAAACACTAAACTTTTAAAACTTTACTTTGACTTTCAACATAAACATTAATAATATAACATTTTAAAAGAACTCCACTCAACTCCACATCGGAGGAGGAGATAACTAACTTCGAAAACGATCAACTGTTTAGTTACAAAAGATATTGGTTTTTAACGTAGAAAGATAAAGTTTATAATTACAAACGCCCAAAAGGAATTATGACAAAATAATTTCTACGCCAACCTAACGTACCCCGACAATATCCCAAAATGCTCACAGCCAAACTCCTTTCCGTCCTTACTTGGGCGGTCCTCCTGTCTCGGGATCTAAAACAGTAAAGGGAGAGGGGTGAGAATAAATCTCAGCAAGCTATTATGGATGCAGCAATATGCCAAATAAATGCAACATATAACAAGTCACACATAACACATTGGGAAAGCTATAAACACATTCCATTACCT
Source organism: Adenophora triphylla var. japonica (assembly GCA_022495995.1). Classification (NCBI taxonomy): domain Eukaryota; kingdom Viridiplantae; phylum Streptophyta; class Magnoliopsida; order Asterales; family Campanulaceae; genus Adenophora; species Adenophora triphylla. The sequence goes on along the minus strand of JAFEMH010002572.1, from coordinate 66,294 downwards.
TGGTTTACCTTTTCCCGTACGAAAGTAGTCGTACAACATTGGGTATAATAATACTCCAATTTACAGTGCCGCTTAAGCAATACTCACGTCTTAAAAGACCCGTTTTTCAGGGAACCAAATAAGACAGTAGCAACTCTGTAAGGCTTTTGGCTCAATACAGACGCTTATAACCCCAACTGTGGCCACGGGAGGGGACGGTCACGAATATAACATAATCCGATCACATTAGGTCACACTTCCATAATTGATCGTATTACATTATACCCCAACGTCAGCTGACTCACACATATCAAGCACATAATAGATACTTGAATAAAATCCACAAAAAGGGATAAACAATAGCCACATGGTAATATATACTCATGCCCAACAATATCAAAGTGTAACAATTTATGAATACACTAAACAATATCAACAACAATATATATAACATCAAGTAAGGAAATGAGGGATCATAAACCTACCCTACAAATTCCATATACAAGGATACAAGACCTAAATGAAGGTTCAAGTTCAATTACTAAGTGGGAGTCACCCTTTTTAAGTGGCCAAACAACTTGCCAAACGATCCTTGTTTAAATTAAGAAAAACTGGTTCAGGGTCTTGGGTGACCGCCCTTACACTTGGGCGACCGCCCAAGTGGACCTCAAGAGAAATTGTGGTTTCTGCCAGCTTGGGCGACCGCCCTTAACTACTTGGGCGACCGCCCAAGTGGTTTTCCAAGGCACCAATAACTCCTGCCAGCATGGGCGGCCGCTCAGCCCCCCTTGGGCGACCGCCCAAGCTCCTGCCAGCCCAAACTTTAGGTTTTTAACCCCTTTAGCCCTAGTTCATCCTTTCCTTCTACCATGGCTTGTTCAAGAACACCAAATGATAACTTCATCTTACCAAGTCCCAGTCAAAACATGTAAATTCAAAATCAAGTAATCCTAGATCATTTATCTACACCCAATCTACCCATTTCAAACCCTTTTTACAAGATCTTCCATGAACCCTAACTTCAATAATTCCATTTTCCCAACATTCAACTCTCCTAAAGTTTCCAAAGCAAGAACCAAGCATCACAAGAACAAGAAGAACATCAAGGAGAGTATGAACAATTAAAAGAAGGGAAGTCATAACAACTTACTTGGATTTTATAAGGAAAGATTGATCTTGATGGGTTCCTCTAGGTGATTCAACTTCAATGGTGCTCTAAAACTTGATTTTGGTGAAGAAAGTCTTGACTTCAAAGCTTGGGGAGTGGGAGCTTCAATGGAGGATTCAAAGAGTTTCTCTAGGGAAGAAGGGTAGTGAATGAGGAGGAGGAGGGGAAAGGAGTAAGAGAGGTGAGGGAGGGAGGACACTTGGCATGGCATGGGAGAAGTAAGGGATTTTGGCCCCCCATTTCAAAATAACCAAGGCTTTCACCCACTCAATTTAAATTAAAATAAATCTTATCCCCTTAATTCATCCTACTCATTTATTTAACCTCCTCCAACATTTATCTATTTAATAATTTCCCATTTTTTTATTATTTCCCCTAGTTTCTTTATTTAATGTCCAATAATTTCTCATAAGATCCTAATTTTACTTTTCACTCAATTTATCTCAATTTAAGAATTTAAAGGTATAATTGAACATATAAAGATAACATAAATATTAAAAGCATATAATTTATTATTTAAAATGAGTGCCTAGGGTTGGGGTCGTCACAGGCTGTGAATATGGCGTACCGGATTGAGAATGATATCAAGGAGCACCGTGGTAAATCTGAAGGCGGAAACAGAAATAGATTCCAAGGTCAAGGTTCGGGGCAAAATAGAGGGCAGCCAAGGACATTCACTCCGAGAGCAAATCGAGGAGGAAATGTGGCGACTCCGGCAAATCGTTCGACTCCGGGTCAGTTTGGTGCAGTGTGTGGATATTGCAAGAAACCAGGGCATTCCGAGGACAAGTGTTGGAGCAAGCAAGGCCGATGTTTAGAGTGTGGGGCGACAGGCCATTTCCGGAGGAATTGTCCCAAGTGGCAAAATAAGCAAGCTTCTGGTAGTGGTCAAGGGGGACAAGGTAGTGGTGTGAAGAGAGATGTTGACGGGAAACCCAAAGATAGAGTGCAAGGTCGAGTGTTTGCCTTGGGTCGAGGAGAGGTCGATCCCAATGCCGTTATTAGAGGTATAGTCCCTGTCTCGGGGGTTAAGGCCCGCATTCTTATAGATCCCGGGTCTTCCCATTCATTTGTGACATCTCATTTTGTATTTTCATTGCATAAATTTCCTGAATCTATGCCTTATGTGTTGGAGGTCTCTACTCCTATGGGAGAGTGCCTTGCATCTTCTTTGATATATCGTGGTTGTGATGTGACTATATGTGGGCATGTATTGCCGGTGGATTTGGTCGAGTTACCAATCCGTGACTTTGATGTGATCCTTGGGATGGATTGGTTGAGTCAGTGTCATGCTATGGTAGACTGTCGTAGAAAGCGAGTCTCATTTGCTATGCCTGATGTGCCTACTTTTATATTTGATGCGGACAAATCTATGTTCGGTTTACATGTTATTTCTGCTTTAAAGGCTAGAAAGATGTTATCTAAGGGGTGTGCGGGTTACTTGGCTTATGTGGTAGATACCAATAAGAAGTCTCCCGAGTTAGCTCATGTTCCGATTTTTAATGAATTTAGCGACGTGTTTTCTAGTGAGTACTCTATGCCTCCGGATCGTGAGGTAGAGTTTTGTATTGACTTAGTGTCCGGTACCGCCCCTATCTCTAAAGCACCCTATAGAATGGCTCCGGCCGAGTTAAAAGAGTTGAAGGTCCAATTGCAAGAATTGCTAGACCGGGGTTTTATACGCCCAAGTGTGTCTCCTTGGGGAGCACCGGTTCTATTTGTTAGGAAGAAGGATGGTACCTTACGATTATGTATAGATTATCGTTTGTTGAACCAAGCCACTATAAAGAATAAGTATCCTCTTCCACACATAGATGATTTATTTGACCAACTCCAAGGTTCCGTTATCTACTCAAAACTTGATTTGAGAAGCGGATACCATCAGTTGAAAATTAGACCGGATGATATTGCCAAAACAGCTTTCCGAACTAGATATGGTCACTATGAGTTTGTTGTGATGCCTTTTGGGTTGACTAATGCTCCAGCCATGTTTATGGATATGATGAACCATGTTTTCAAGCCCTATCTTGATAGTTTTGTGGTGGTATTCATAGACGACATCCTTGTATATTCTAAGTCCCGGGAGGAGCATGAAAATCATTTGAGGATTGTCTTGTCAGTTCTTCGTGAGAAGCAGTTGTACGCCAAGTTCAGCAAGTGTGAGTTTTGGCTTGAGCAGGTTTCTTTCTTGGGGCATGTAGTGTCGAGTTCGGGAATTTCCGTGGACCCTTCAAAAATTGAAGCCGTGATTAATTGGAAGCAACCTTCAACTGTGATGGAGGTTCGTAGTTTTCTTGGTTTGGCGGGATATTATCGGAGGTTCATTGAAGGGTTTTCTCGGATTGCGACTCCATTGACTAGGTTGACCCGGAAGGATGTATTATTTGTATGGGATTCTAAGTGTGAAGCGAGTTTTAATGAGTTGAAGAAGAGGTTGACGACGGCTCCTGTTCTTACTCTTCCGGATGGTTGTGAAAATTTTGTGATCTATAGTGATGCCTCGAAGGCGGGTTTGGGATGTGTTTTAATGCAAAATGGGAAAGTTATTGCGTATGCCTCTAGGAAGTTATCACCGGGGGAACATAATTATCCTACTCATGATATGGAATTGGCGGCGATTGTGTTTGCGTTGCATAAGTGGAAACATTACCTTTATGGGGCAAAATTTGAGATATTCACCGACCATAAGAGTTTGAAGTACTTATTTACCCAAAAGGAGTTGAACAACAGACAAAGGAGATGGCTTGAGTTCTTGAAGGATTTTGATTGTGTAATTTCTTATCATCCGGGGAAGGCCAATGTAGTGGCGGATGCGATTAGCCGAAAGGCGTATGTGACAGCTTTGAGTTCCCGAGAATTGAAGAGTGAGATAATCATTGCGAATGTTCGAGCCGTTCCTACATTATATGGACATTTGAAGGAAGCTCAACAAGGTGATCCGGAGTTGAAGAAAATTTTAGATCAAGTGCAAGATGGGAAAGCCGGGGAATTTGCGTTGAATAGAGATGGGATTTTAACCTTCCAAGGGAGAATTTGCGTTCCTCCATCGCCGTAAATCAAGAGGCGTGTCTTAGAGGATGGCCATAAGTCCAAGTTTGCGATTCATCCGGGTAGTACGAAGATGTATCAAGACTTGAAGCGTGGGTATTGGTGGAATGGTATGAAGAGGGAAATTGCGGATTATGTATCTAAGTGTTTGACTTGTCAACAGATTAAGGCAGAACATCAGAGACCGGCGGGACTACTTCAACCATTGGATATTCCGGAGTGGAAATGGGAAGGGATCTCGATGGATTTTGTTTCGGGTTTGCCGCTTACCGCGAAGAAGATGGATGCCATTTGGGTTATTGTGGATAGATTGACAAAGTCGGCTCATTTTCTTCCGATATCAACCAAGTTTTCGTTAGAGAAGTTAGCTCAGTTATATATGAAGGAGATTGTGAGACTTCACGGGGTTCCGGTTAGTATCGTTTTCGACAGAGATCCGAGATTTACTTCTAGGTTTTGGAGAGCATTGCATGAAGCCTTGGGTTCTAAATTGTGTTTTAGTACGGCGTTTCATCCTCAAACCGACGGTCAGTCCGAGAGAACTATTCAGATACTTGAGGATATGTTACGGGCTTGTGTGATGGATTTCCAATTGTCATGGGAAGATCATCTACCTTTAGTGGAGTTTGCCTACAACAACAGTTATCAGTCTAGTATCGAGATGGCTCCGTATGAGGCGTTGTATGGTAGGAAGTGTAGATCTCCGATGTGTTGGGACGAAGTTGGTGAAGCAAGACTTTGGGGCCCGGATTTGGTTAGAGATTCAACGGAGAAGATCAAGGTGATTCGGGATAGATTGAAGACGGCTCAGAGTAGACAGAAAAGCTACGCCGACAATAGAAGACGGGATTTATCTTTTCAGGTTGGTGACTTCGTGTTTTTGAAGGTCTCTTCGAGGACGGGAATCAAAAGGTTTGGTAATAAGGGTAAATTGGCTCCAAGGTTCGTTGGTCCGTTTGAGATTCTAGAGAAGATTGGGGATTTGGCTTACCGGTTGGCGTTACCTCCCTCATTTTCCTTACTCCATGATGTGTTTCATGTTTCTATGTTGAGGAAGTATTGTCATGATCCTTCCCATATTTTGAGTTCTCCCCCCGATGATGTTCAAGAGGACATGTCTTATGTTGAGGAACCGTTGAGAGTCTTAGAGTTCCAAGTTAAGGAGTTGAGGACTAAGAGTATTTCGATAGTGAAGGTCCTATGGAAGAATCACACCGTTGAGGAAGCAACGTGGGAGCTAGAGTCGGAGATGAGAGCAAAATACCCTTGGTTGTTTGAACATCCAAGTAAGTCTTTTTAAAATTCGGGACAAATTTTTTTTAAGGGGGAGTGAGTGTAACGCCCCTAACCCTAGGCACAATTTTAGTATAATATTATATGCTCTTAAAATTAATGTTAACTTTATGTGTTTATTTTATGTCTTTAAATTCTTATATTAAGATGAAATGGTTGGGAAATAGTTTAGAATCCTCATGGTTTTCTAGAGAAATAAAATAAAGCATTGGGGAAAGTATAATAATAGAAAAGGAATAAAATGTGAAAAGAGGTTAAAGTATGTGGGATGAGGTATTTGAGTAGGAGGGTTTAATTCACCACCTTAGAACTTAGAGAACTAAATTGCCTAGTTTTGAAAGTCCTTATTTAATGAGGGATGGGGGGCCATACCCATGAAATCCTCCCCTTCATTCCTTAGTTAAGGAAGCCCCATACTCCCTCTACCCTCCTCAATTTCTTCTCCTTCATTCTTCTTACTTCTTCCTTAGCAAAAACCCCCATGGAAACCTCCCCATGAAAGCTCACCTCCCAAATCATTCCCAAGTTGAATCCTTCTCCATTTTCAAATCCAAGAGTACTTTTGTGTTCGGGGTGAAGAGAGGAGCACATCTAGCTAAAAGAATCTTCATTTCATCTCACATTTGCTAGGTGAGTTGTTATGATTTCCCTTCTTATAAATGTTCATAAACTCTTTAATGTTGTTCTTGTTATATTGATGGTTGTTTCATGCTTTGGAAACCTTATAGGAGTTGAGTGATTTGGTAAATGAAATAGAATGAGATTATTGTTCTTGGAAGATGATTTAGAGTGTATAAAATGGGTGGAAGATTTAGTAATAAATAATCTAGGTTTACATTATTTGGGTTTACATGATTTATTATGAACCTTGTAAAGCTAGAAAATCCCTTTGGTGTTCATGAGTATAAAGAAGATTTAAAAGGAAAAGAAAAGTGGTAAAAGAGGAAAGTAGAAAATCTGGGTTGCTGGAATTCGCCTTGGGCGGTCGCCCATGGGTACATGTGCGGTCGCCCATGAGTCCAGTAACATCCCTTGCCTTGAAAATCCTCTTGGGCGGTCGCCCAAGAGGTATGAGCGGTCGCCCATCGTGGCAGTAAGTTGCCTTTCCTTTGAAACTCACTTGGGCGGTCGCCCAAGTGACATGGGCGGTCGCCCATGACCCCAGAAACCAACTTTGAACCTGAACCAGAATTAGTTTAGTAAGCTTGATTGATCACTTATAAATTGTGACTCCTACTTGGTAAATTGAGCTTGAACCTTCATAGAGGCCTTATATCGTTGTATATTAACTATGTAGGGTGGGTTAATGATACCTTGTTACCTTACTTGATTATATATTTATTGATGGTGTTATACTTAGTGTATTCATTAATTGTTGCACTATGATATTGATTGGACATGAGTATATTTTACCATGTGGCTATATTGTTTATCCCCTTTGTGGATTATATTTCAAGTAACTATTATGTGCTTGATAATTTGTTAATCAGCTGATGTTGGGGGTATAACATAATACGATCAATTATGGAAGTGTGACCTAATGTGATCGGATTATGTTATATCTGTGACCGTCCCCTCCTGTGGCCACAGGTCGGGGTTATAGCATCTGTATTGAGCCAAAAGCCTTACAGAGTTGCTACTGTCTTATATGGTTCCCTGAGAAACGGGTCTTATAAGATGTGAGTATTGCTTAAGCAGCTCACCTAAGATTGGAGTATTATACCCAATGTTGTACGACTATTGTTCAGACGGGAAAAGGTAAACCAAGGTAATGAAAGGTGTTTACAGCTTTTCCAATGTGTTATATGCAACTTGTTATGTGTTGCATTTTATTTGGCATATTGCTGCATTCATAATAGCTTGCTGAGATTTATTCTCACCCCTCTCCCTTTAATGTTTTAGATCCCGAGATAGGTGGACCGGCCAAGTAAGGGCGAAAAGGAGTTTGGAAGTGAGCTTTTGGGTATTGTCGGGGTACGTATAGGTTGGCGTAGAAAGTATATTTTGGTATAGTTCCTTCATGGAGTTTGTAATTATAAACTTTAATTTCTACGTTATTACCGATGTCTTTTGTAACTAAAACAGTGTAATACTTTCAAAGTTGGTCAACTCCTCCTCCAAGGTGGAGAGGAGTGGAGTTATTTTGAAATGGTTATGTTAATGATGTTTATGTTTGAAATTTAAATCAAAGTTTTAAAAGTATTTGGATATTTGGGTTAGTTTGAGGACGCTCCAGCTCGGGACACGTGTAGGTTCCGGGTCGGGGTCCTCACAGTCTACCCATTAGGTTCAGACAAATTATCACTATCCCAATGAAATTTGGTTTCATTTTATTGCCCATTGCCCATCATTTCAGTAAAAAATTGACTATTTTGCACTTCATTTTTTGAAAATTGTTACATTCCACCATTATTTACTATTAAATCACTAAAAAATCACAAAATACCAAATGGAGTATTACTTTTCAAGTTATGACAATTTTAAATCTTTGGTTTAACATGAATACAATATATAAATTAAAAAAAAAACTCATATCATAGAGGAAATACTTTATAGGGCAACGCGCACCTGTATTTCGACTTCCCAGGGTGGACAGCCCCGAGCGGGGGTCCTATAGGGCAAGCGGGTCCCACCGACCGAAAATGAAAACGATCCTAAAAGTCTGGCGGGTAATCGAGTCTTAACGAGCATTCGATGTAAATTACGGACAAAGCTGACGTCAAAAGTCGAGATCATGTCCGAGGGCTCGACAAAAAGTCGGCATGGTTCGGACTGATAAATGTCCACAATTGATCTTGACTTGTCGTCAATTTGGCCGTAATTAGGCATGGAATAATCGTTAATCCTTGATGACTCAGTGTCATGCTGGGAGTCAGTGTATAACTTATGCCAGTCAGAGTCAAAGTCAAGGCGCCAGTCAATATCTGGTCAAAGTCCGTGACGAAAAACCGGCAGAACTTCGACTGATTAGGGTCCCGAAAGATATTGACTTGGTATGCCGACTAAGGCTTGAAAGGAAAGGTCTATACACAGACAGGGCATGACACAGACCAGACTAAAAACCAACCGGGTCTCGGACAAAGTGTGTCACAGACAAGTGCATGGTCGACACGAGGCTCCATGGGATGTTTGGGTAGTCCCGTGCTTGCATCGAGAGGCGTAATAAGATCAAACGGGCCGCGACAGGGATTTCCCCGGGTTAGGGACGTAGTGTGCAGTGTAAGGTCACGTGCGCGTAGTGTGCAAGCTCTATCTTCTTTTTCGAGTAAAATAGAAATTTTTCATGTGTCTTAAAAAGAATGATGCATGATTTTTTTGAAAATTTTCTTTTTTTTTTTTTTTTTTTTTTTTTGATAAATCCCTTTTTTTTGAAAATCTTTTTTTTTTGATTTTTTTTTTGAAATTTTTTTTTGAAAGCAAATGAACACATAAGCACATAATTCAAAATTCGAAGAGACGGGTCCGATAGTCAAAATTTTGACTTTTCCGAGGCGGCCAAAAACAACACGAAAATGTGAAAAATCAACACACACACAACAAATGATTTCAAATGCCGGGACGGAAGCTTGACCCTCAAAAGCTTTTTTTTTTTTTTTTGAAAACAATGATACCGGTACGTGGGATTGTTAAACCACAATTTATCCCCGACTCGTGTTAGGAGGCGATAACGGGAAGTTTAATGGTTTCCACCAATATACCAAATATCATTTTTTTAAGATAAAGCTTATTTGTCCCCAGCGGAGTCGGCACTGTAACGATGTTGCCATTCGCGGAAAAATTTGATTTTTCGTTTCTTTGAAAACCAAATAAAATCGGAAAACGGAGTCGCCACGCCATTTTTGTTTTAAGGGCCAAAACTTTGAAAAATGCCCGAAATGAGATATTTGGTTTCGGAGGTCACGTTACACGCCGGGAAGAACGTTAGTGTTCACCCGGAATGCCTCGTAAAACGAGTCTTCCAAGCATAAAAACCATTTGTGTGTGTGTGTGTGTGTGTGTTACTTTGGCCAAAATAAATTGAAACTGAGAAAAGTGAAAATTGGGAATTCTTTATTAGACTTTAAACAAATCCCATGATTTTTGGTATGATTTTTAGGTTGAGTTTTGGTACTCAAAAGATTTTTTGAAGTTGAAAAACATTTCTGCCAGCATGAAAAAGGCAGTGGACACTTTATTTTAAAATGGGTTTAAGGGCTTCAAAACTCCAGAATCTGGGTAAACTAAGAGAATTAAAGTTGTTCAAAACACCTTAAATAAGGTTTCTGTAAAAGAACTTTCGCATTTGGAGGTGATTTGGTGGACCAAAACCTTCTGGAAATCTCAGATATGAAATCTGGATTTCCAGAGACTGATGAACTGACCTTTGAAAGTAAATTTGAAAAATGGAGTTTTACTCACGTAAAAAATAAAGTAAAAATACGTATGGAAAGCTATAGATGTTGTATATAAAAAGTGTTTTGTAGTTAACACCAAATTTCAAGTTTCTGTATGTCCAAAAAATTAGACCATGGACAGAGGTCTTAGAGAAAGGCTACTTGACAGCAACTTCCTCTTGAAGAAAAACATAATTTTAAAGGGGGTTTGGCATCCATGCTTGTCCCCATTTCCTTAGGATTTGATTAGTAGTCACTAGACATTGTATTGGTGATCTACTATATCAAGCCATCCTTAGGGTACATTAGGACTTAAGCATTTCATTTGCTTGGGAAGGGGAATTTTATCCTTTGAAAGAAAGATTTTGTGTAGGAAAATGATTTTTAGGGTTTTGAAAATGTGTTTGCAAGTAAGTAAATACACTTTGAAAGTAATGTTGATCCTTGTAGAGGATCATCCATGGAGATGAACTTCCATGGTGATCCTCTTGGATCTAGAGCAAGAAGATGAACAAACTACATTTTAGAGTTTGAAAGTGCATGCATGGATGAGAGAGATTTAGGGTAGGGAGAGGGAGGTTATACCTATCTTCCCTTGTGTTTGTGTTTGAATGGATTCAAGGCTTGAATGTGTTTAGGGTTTGAATGTGTTTAGGGCTTGTGATTAGAGTTGGTCAAAGAGAAAACAAGTAGATAACAATTATGTCCTCTATGTTTTCTCTCTAATCCTCCTCTTAAGGGGTGATTGAAGCTTGGGCTTGTGTATGACTGGAAGTGATTTGAGAGTATTTGGAGTGAGTGGGATTTGGGAAAGATTCAAGAGAAAATGGTGGCAATCTAGGGATTTCCACTGTTTTCTCTCTATTTTTCGCCCAGTGATCTTTATTCGTGAGTGAATTGTGTTGTGTAAACTGAGAGAGGAGGGTTCAATTTATAGGCCACTGAGAATGCCAGTTATGTCCACGCGGATGAGTCTGGAGGCGTGCACTGTTCATTAAATGCAGCTCAGGCTTTGGACACAAGGAATATCTTTTGAAAATTCAAACTGGTTGCTGTTTTTCAGCTTGTCAATTCGGGTTTTTTCCAATTTCTTTTCTTTTTAAGATTCTTTTCTTGGTTTAACCTTAAATGGCAATCCCTAATCTACCCTCACTTTGTTAGAAAGGTTAGGAATTGTTAGAAATGTTAGGAATGTTAAGACTTTCGTAAATTTTCAAACGAAAATGCTAACAACTCAAATTGGAGCACTTATAGTAGCCCCTCGGCGACGGCGCTTTCGAAGGAAGCGGGGTCGTCGATAAGAGTAAGGCTCCATATTTGACAAGGGGTGACCAAAGTGGTTGAGTGGCTGAACCTAGCGATAGGCTACCTACGTATCCCGAATGGGAATCAAGCCGGCCGTAGTTCGGGTCTTTGACCCTGGAGTGACTGTTTTAGGATGTCAACCTGGCGAGCGAGTTCTGCAGTCGGTTGCTGAAAGAAACTCTGCTGGGGATAAGAGATGACCATTTTGGTCTGATGGCTAAAGTTGTATATCCGCTCTGCTGGGGATAGGAATGACCGTTTTGGTCTGGTGGCTGAACCTAATGATAGGCTACCTACGTATCCCGATTGGGGAATCAAGCCAGTCGTAGTTCGGGTTTTCCGACTGTCTTCAGACGTCAACCCTAGAGTGACTGTTTTAGGGTGTCAACCTAAGATTTGACTATTTTTGAGAAGTCGCCCTATGATTTGACTATTTTTTTTTGGGAAGTCACCCTATGATTTGACTATTTTTGGGAAGTTGCCCTATGATTTGACTATTTTTGGGAAGTCACCCTATGATTAGACTATTTTTGGGAAGTCACCTTATGATTTGACTATTTTTGGGAAGTCACCCTATGATTTGACTATTTTTGGGAAGTCACCCTATGATTTGACTATTTTTGGGAAGTCACCCTATGATTTGACTATTTTTGGGAAGTCGTCCTATGATTTGACTATTTTTGGGAAGTCGCCCTATGATTTGACTATTTTTGGGAAGTCGCCCTATGATTTGACTATTTTTGGGAAGTCGCCCTATGATTTGACTATTTTTGGGAAGTCGCCCTATGATTTGACTATTTTTGGGAAGCCGCCCTATGATTCAACTATTTTTGGGAAGCCGCCCTATGATTCGACTATTTTTGGGAAGCCGCCCTATGATTCGACTATTTTTGGGAAGTCGCCCTATGATTTTTGGGAAGCCGCCCTATGATTCGACTATTTTTGGGAAGTCGCCCTATGATTCGACTATTTTTGGGAAGTCGCCCTATGATTCGACTATTTTTGGGAAGTCACCCTATGATTTGACTATTTTTGGGAAGTCACCCTATGATTTGACTATTTTTGGGAAGTCACCCTATGATTTGACTATTTTTGGGAAGTCGCCCTATGATTTGACTATTTTTGGGAAGTCGCCCTGGTAATGATTTCGGTTTGTCGAATTAGGGGATGATTGCGATTTATCGCTTTCCTAGTGTTGTGTGTGATAGCGTTTTAGGTGCCTCGTACTTTGATGATGGCGTCTTAGGTGCCTCGAACCTTGAGGGCGTCTTAGGTGCCTCGAACCTTGGTGATGGCGTCTTAGGTGCCTCGAACCTTGATGATGACGTCTTAGGTGCCTCGAACCTTGATGATGGCGTCTTAGGTGCCTCGAACCTTGATGATGGCGTCTTAGGTGCCTCGAACCTTGATGATGGCGTCTTAGGTGCCTCAGACCTTAAAGATTTGGGATTAATGGTCCTTTGGTGGACTTCATTTGAAGGGGCCGGTCTTTACGCTTGCTGTCGGGGAAAAGGGATGACCGTTTTGGTCGAGTGGCTGGACCTATGGTAGGCTACCTACGTATCCTTAGGAGGAATCAAGCCAATCATAGTTCGAAATCTACTGGACAGTTAGGAACAGGTCTAGGATCCTGGGCCTTTTGATAATTCAGAGGCTGTCACCTTAAGGAACTAAAACTTCTGTCGCTATTTGCGGAGATAGAGATAGCTAAAGCTATGGGTAATCATGCAACATTTGAGATATGTTGAGGGACTAACGTACCTTTGATGTGCTTACCTACAGGAGAGCAAGTCGCGGGGGCTGTGTGGTAGTTGAGAGTCTCGATGTATGTGATCGAGATGTTGAAACATTTAGGGGCGTGAGGTACCTCTGACCGATTGTCATTTGAGCTTGGCGTCCCTGACCTACTTGCCTATGATTGAATTCGAGAACTTGGCGTCCCTGACCAATTTACATTTTGAGAACTTGGTGTCCCTGATCGAATTGTATTCGAGAACTTGGCGTCCCTGACCGAATTGTATTCGAGAACTTGGCGTCCCTGACCGATTTGCATTTTGAGAACTTGGTGTCCCTGACCGATTTGCATTTGAGAACTTGGCGCCTCTGACCGAATTGTATTCGAGAACTTGGCATCCCTGACCGAATTGTATTCGAGAACTTGGTGTCTCTGACCCATTTGCATTCGAGAATTTGGCGTTTCTGACCGAATTGTATTTGAGAACTTGGCGTCCCTGACCGATTTGCGTTTGAGAACTTAGCGTCTCGGACCGAATTGTATTTGAGAACTTGGCGTCCCTGACCGATTTGCGTTTGAGAACTTGGCGTCTCGGACCGAATTGTATTTGATAACTTGGCGTCCCTGACCGATTTGCGTTTGAGAACTTGGCGTCTCGGACCGAATTGTATTTGAGAACTTGGCGTCCCTGACCGATTTACGTTTGAGAACTTGGCGTCCCTGACCAAATTGTAGACATTGGAGGCGGTCTTCATTTGTTTGTGGATGTTGGGGGTTGTCTCTACCAAGTTGCAGGCGCCGGAGCTTGTCTTTGCCAAGCTATAGACATGGGGACTATCTTTGCCAAACTGTAGATGCTGGAGGTTGTCTTCATCCATTTATGGACATTGGAGGTCGTCTTTAGTAAGTTGCGGACGCCGGAGCTTGTCTTTGGGGACTATCTTTGCCAAACTGTAGATGCTGGAGACTGTCTTCATCCATTTGTGGACATTGGAGGTCGCCTTTGCCTAACTGGAGATGTCGGAAGATGTCTTCACGGAGTTGATGCACTGCAGATCTGGAGCCAAGGTGGTGTTGTCCTAATGTGTCTGAGGCCAAAATGGTGCAGGATTGAGGTGTCTGAATCAGGCTGATGTCGACTTTTAGGTGTCCGAGCACAAGCTGACGTGGGCTTGAGGGGTTTGAACCAAGAGGGTGTTGACCTGAGGTATCGATCATTTTGGGTAGTTCCGTTGAAGTCATTGCGCCGGTGGAGACCATCCTCACCATTGCGGCGGAGAGGCTTCGGGTAGTGATGGAAAAGCGGGTCTTTCGTGCTTGAATTGCTACATTTGTTAGTAGAGGGACAAATGCACATATGACATTCATGATGATGGATGCATGCATGGAACTAAAGATGATTCGCAATAGCTTAGGTTTTTTTTATTGATTCATGTTTTACATGCTACATGAGCCCTGGGGAGATTTTTGTGGGGATGCATGTAGTGAGAGGGTTTGTATGTGTTGTGGACTATTTGGGACAGGCTTTGAGATGGTGGGGTGATATCCTTTGGCCGCGGACTGAATTGCATGTCATTGATGAGGTCAATTTTGATCTTGGGATGAAGTTGGATTTGAACCCCGGGTCTCGATTGAAATTTCTTTTCAGTCTCGGATATTTGAAGCTGATGCTGACAGGCTCTAGCATCAAAGTATGTTGATATTAATGAACCCTCTTTCGCTTGGGTTAGTTGTGACTTGATATGACTTGGCGAAATGCTGATATGAGGAGATTCCCAGTTCTCAACCTTTGATGATGCAGGGAGTTGCTATATCCCAAGTTCTTAAGCTGAAACTCCAAGATAGTTGTTGAGGTGACTAGGCCTTTCTTCTGAAGATAGGTGTGACTTGATAAAGCCCCATTCCGTGGAAGAGACATGGCGAAGGCCACAGAAGCTTTTTGATGAAGCCCCAGGTTCGACAAAGCGTCACTACAGGGGTCCAGTCAAAGGTTTGACTGTAGAACTGACATACTGATGAAGTATCAAGCCGATCGATCAACGTGAGAGACCTCGAGGTGAAGTTGATGTTACCCCAGACTCATTGCAGCATTACGTCATGGAGTGAGAAATCCATCTATGCAACTAGAATCCTCCCCTCGAAGGGTGTCTTCCATATGGGAACTGTTAGCCATAGTGGCACTTGGCTTGTTCATGGCTTCAATCATATTCACCCTATGGTTTTTCTTAGGGAATGGATTGTTGACTGTGTTGGGCCCTTGGGGTATCCTTTTCGATCAGTTCTCACACCGCCCTTCTTCGTGCCCATGATACTAGTGGGAAGCACAGAGTTTAGTTGTGTCTATCGGGATCCATGGGCTGATGGTTGTCCAAAGGTCTGGTCAGACCTTCCTTCACAAGTCCTTGAAAGACTTTGCTCAGAGGCATTCTGAAATCTTCGAGCTTAAGGCTCCGCGGCTTGGGCACATCACCTTTCCTTGGCACGAGAGGAGTGGCATTGTTGCAATCCTGGCCCGCATAGTTAATTGCTTCCTTGCCTTTTGGGTAGGACAGGAGCTGAGTTAGGGGCGGAAACTTTAGCCCCAGAACTGACTGTCGCATGCAGATCTGGATAGGGGAAGTTACTGAGGGACTTTCTCAAATGAGGCTTCCAGGCATGATTGAAAGATGTCCAATTGTTCCTCATTAGAAGGAGGGTTGGTCATTTTACTCAACTTGAGGTTTCAATGCTTGTAAAAGTCACCGATATTCTCCTTGGAACGCTGCACTGTTGTCTGCAGGTCAACTCTATTTGTTTCCCACTCCAAATTAGCTTTATGCTTCTCTGTAAAGGCACTGGTGACCTGGTCCCATGTAGCCCTGGCCTCGGGTTTTAAGCGGAAGAACCATTTTAAAGCACTGGATTTCAAAGAGAGACTGAAATAGTCAGCCAACTGCTGATTGGTGCACCCTTTGGCCTTCATTGCCAAGGTATATGTGTCCAGATGAGTCTTCGGGCATGCAGTCCCGTCAGAGAGGTCCAGATTTAGGCATCACGAATTTGTGGGGCAGGGGAACAATGGAGTCCGGGTCCGTAGGCCGGAAGGCAGACTTCTTAGCGGTCAATTCAGCAATCTGCGCTTTCAATTCCTTATGCTGTTCCATGAACCAAAACCAGATGAGGGTCCGGTGGTGGAACCAGAGTGTTCAAGCCGGCGACTGAGCTAGAGAGAGGAGCTACCACTGGCGGCAGACTGGTGGAGGGAACGGCCGATCCGGGGATGTAGGTGAAAACCTGTCCTTGGCCCGAATTACCCTGGGGAGTGTGAGTAGGAGCCTGGTCAAAGGGATAGAACCCAGTGGCTTGCTGTTAACTTCCAATTGGCAAAGAGGGTGGTGGTAGACCTGAGGTGGCCGGGTAGCTAGAGCTTCCATGAAACTTAAATACGGGTTGTGACCCTTGTTCGTTGAACTGCATGCACGCTGGCTGGGGTGATGGTGTATACCCGGGAGGATACTGTGGTCCGGTGATTCTGATGAGACAGGGATTAGGGGCTTGGTGGCCCATTGATCCCTGAGTGAGAAGTAGCTGATCTAGCATCATTCTGAGGAGGGGCTCCTGACATGTTGCCCCGAACCAAACTGTGGTGGCATTCTAAACTGTTGCTGTGGCACTTTGAACTGTTGCTGCGAAGGTCCGGATTGATCGGTTCCAAACTGAGGCGGGATCCCAATTCGCTGTGGTATTCCGAGGTATCCCCAACCATGAGAAGACATTCCGTGCTGATTTTGCCCCCAATGAGGAACTGCGAACTGATTCATTCCGTCAGGCTGCATGGATCCAGTGGTCTGTAGTTGGGGAGCTGGCTGACCCAAAGATCAAGGAGATAGTACCATAGGAGGCTGGTGGTGGCATCCTGGAGTAGTCTGGGCGACCGAGAGTGGGATTGGGGGTTTGCTATCCCGTTAAGGCGGTCATGAAGGGATCTTGTGAGACTTGTGCGGTGCCGGGGACTGGCTGTCTTGAACTGGGTTGCTGTCGAGGCATTCCAAACTATTGGGGCTGAGAAGTTCAAACTGATCCATAGTTGACCATCGTCCCAAACCCAACTGAGAAGTCATACCAAGTTGATGTAACTGAGAAGCCTCTGACTGATCTGTACCGAGCTGCTGAGGCATACCAAACTGCTGCGACATATCGAGCTGACCCCAACTGTATTGAGGCATACCATACTGGCCCAAATCGGACTGAATTCAATTTGTTTCCCCAAACGACTGTCCCAGACTGAACTGTGAATGTATACCAGACCGAGGCTGAAAGGATGACTGATTCACAGGTTGAGAAGAGTGTGGCCCGGTGGAGGTTCCATGTGAGGAAGGTGGTGGCATTCGGCGGTAGTCTGTCTGGCCAAGATAGGGATGGGGATCCTTTTCCTCTTCTATCGTGAAAGTCCCATTGGGGTTGAGGGCAATCGTCAAACCAAAATTCCTGACACCTTCCAAGGATGAACATCGAAACCTCATTCTGATTGGCACAAGGAGTTTTATGGACTCGGGTTCCAATGTTAGCCATAGAAATATGATGAATCTCTGGTTCTGGTTAAGATCCCGTCCTCATCCTTGGACATCAAAGAACTGCACTTGAAAAGCCCATGACCAACATGGGGATCAAATCTCACTTTGCTTGGCAAAGCCTTGGTCTGAAGAGATGTGTTGGCGAAGTCTCGATTTTGAAGAAGCGACTTGGTAAAGCCTTTGTCTCATGATTGTGAATCTGACACAAACCTGGTAGGCATTGCAGACTGATACTGAGATGAGTCTAAACAAAGACCCAGCCCATCTTGTAGCAAAGTGAAGAACCGGCGTGACCAGAGAAGCCCCACTCTAAACAAATGGCTTGACGAAAGTCCTCCCTCAAAGAGTACAGTGCAGCTCTGATGCAAATTGAATTGTCATGTAGCAAAAGAGGCAACCCATCCTTCTATATTTATTATTTCCTTTAGTCAATTAGTCAACCGAAAGAAAATGTAAAAGAAAAACAATTTAGAAATGTACACCTGCAGGGGCATATTTTCGAAAAGTGGGGACGAATCCCCGATTTGTATTATTTGTTGGCCTCATTTGATGAAGGCACAAAAGAACTCGCTTTGGGTTTGACTCTTTTGAGAGAGCATAAGTGTAGAAAGGTTTGTAAAAGTGTATGGAAGCCCCTGCTGACAGAAAATTAGTGTTTAGCTCTATTTTTCCTATAATGTAGAAAAAGAAGACTTGTCGAGACATCTGAAAACATGTTTTATTCAAAATGATCACAAGATTGCTTAAAACCCTTTATTAATGTTCGGGTTATTCAACCCCTAATCTCGATATGAACAAACATTTAGATTAATCATGAGGAGAAAGTCGACCAATACCAAGGGTAAAGTTGGCGAATTGTGAAGAAAGATTGTGTATAGGAGAGGCCATTGATGAGACCGAATTTTCTGGGATTTGAATGTGTTTATGACCGGACCATTTCTGGTTGCCTACGTTCCCCTTAATATAAGGAGCTCAGGTCGCCGTAGTTCGGGCTTGAACTGTGTTTGGCTTTGGGAAAGGGTATGAACATTTGTGGTCCATTTGGTGAAAAAGGGTCGGATGGGAAGCTTGAATGATAAGGTACGGGCCTTGAGATGTTCCTTGACAAGTCGTTTTTTGACGGCTTCTTCCGTGATTTCATTGCTTCTTGATCATCATCTTTCATTGGGGGAGAAAGAATTTGAATACAGCTTAAGGGTATTTGACTGTTCCCTTGTAGCCGACAACTTTCGTTCCTCGAGCTTTAAATTTGCCCATATGTCAAGTTTCTGATTGGCGGTGCTGGATCCTTGGCCTGATTTTTTTTTTTTTTTGAAGCTTTTGCTCTTTTTTTTTTTTGAAGCTTTTTTTTTTTTTTTGGAGCTTTTGCTTGAGCTTTTTTTTTAAGCACTTGAGGACGAAGGCAAGCTTCTGCTTGAACTTTCTTGATGCATGGGGGGCAGAGGCAAGCCCCTGGTTTTTTGTCGACATGGGGTCAATCTTCCGATGCTGAGTGACCTTTTGTTGTTCTTTGATGCTGCCGCCGTCGTTGACTTGGTCAAGGTGATGATGGGGACATGTTTTGGAAAGTGTATGGCTTGATGAAGGCCTTTGTGAGGTGAGGAAAGTGTATAGGGAAGGCATTAGTTGACTTTCTCGCACCAATTAATTAAAATCTTAATCATTTCCAGAGATTATTTGTTGAGCAATGCGAGTGATTATTTAAAATAAAACCATTTCATTAAATGTAATGTAGGTGTGCAAATAATGTCTCAAGTCTAGCGAGAAAAGAAAAAGACTCTTTTATAGAAAATTTAAGATTAACTACAATGTCCAAGGAGGACTTGATTGAACGAAGAAAGTACTAGAACCTACGAAGGTTGACTAAAAGACTGTTTTAATATTAAAGGATGGGTAGCCCCTAGTCTAGCTACTCTTTGTTGTTGGACCACGTCTCTACCCTTCAGCATTGGAAGCAGATTCCTCATGAAGCTATGACAGACTATGCTCGCCTTTGGTAACTTCAAGGAATTCCTCGCTCACCGGCCCTGACGGTTGCCTTATCTGCCATCAGATCATTATCATCCCATTTACCCTTGGCGTCAGTCGTGAACTTATCGGAGGGCGAGAGTTCAAAGCATTTCACCAAATCCAGCTTTGCCATGGCCACATGCTTGTTGCAGTCAAACCATCCATTCTCAACATTTGTTGCGACTAAATCATCTGGCTTGTCAGAGTCTATTGAATTCACAAAGCTTGAATCATAAAACTCAATCATGTTTACATTCGCGTTGTTTGGGAAATGATCATTGGCAGGGTTGAGATCACTGAGGCGCTCGAGTTTGCCCTTCTTAATTAACCCCCGAATTGCCTTTCTCAAAGCTGTACAGTTATCGGTTATATGACCGTGATACTGGTGGAAAGCACAATGCTTAGTGGTGTCCAAAGGGATTTTGGGATCCTTGGGCTGATAGTTTCTTATGGGTTCGAGGAGACCCTGCTTTAGCAAGCTATTTAAAACTTTGCTTAAGGGAACACCCAAATCCTCGGGATGTGATTTCTCCTTTGGGGGAGAATAAACTCTTAATGCTCTTTGATTCGAGATTTGGTCATTGACTTGGTCACCATTCTGAACAGGGTTTGCCGGTTTTGGTCCATTGGGGCGCTCAAGCTTGCCCGCTTCGATTAACCTTTGAACCGCTCTCTTCAAGACTGTGCAGTTGTCGGTCGTGTGGCCATAATGATCATGGAAGGCGCAGTGCTTACTCATGTCGAGGGGTGCATTTGAGCTCCTTGGATGGTAGTCCCTGAGAGGCTCCAAAAGGCCTTCCCTTACTAAACCCTTGAAAATTAAGCCCATGGGCATCCCAAAATCATCAAAATGTTCTCGTTGCCTTAAAGGACCACCATTTCTTGGTTGCTTTTGGGTGCCGTCAATTGTACACAATGCCTTCTTTCCTTTACTGGATGTCGGAGCCGTGTTGGAAGGGTAAGGTTTATAGCGGTGAGACATGTTCAGACTCGTAGTTTTTCCCCGTGCACGGACCCTTTTGATGTAATCATCGATGTAATCGTCGAGATTTGACCTTTTGTAAACCTCATTCGTGTCAGATACACAAGATTGGTATGGTGAGATGGCCCGAGTCGAGCGATCGTCGATACTCTCGTTGCTAGGCTTTTCTTGTACCTTCTTAATTGGTTCTACCAATAATCCATTGGACGAGTCAATAGGAACACTAGGACTGCACGACACCGCCACAAGATTGGCATCAGTAAATGAAACCACAGTAGGAAGTACTCTGGTGGGAGGGATGACAGTCTGAGCATTAAAAGCGTGACCGTAACCCTCCTCATAAGGCCTGGCAGTTGCCGAAGATGAGGATATATGGCTCGTAATGGGTGGATACCAGGGAGCAGTGAGTGCGGATCCAAAAGGCTGCTGAAGACATGAGGTTTGAGGCATCGTAACAGTAGGACTGAACGTGTCTTGACCACACTGAGGAACGTGACTACAAGGGTAATGTGCATACTGTACTTGATGAGCAGGAGCAACTTGCGTAACAGCCGGGTGGAGAATTTGATGAGGAGCATTTGACCTTGTCGGACTTCCCAACCGGAGGGGCGAGGTAGAGCTTGGAGGATGTTGTGAATACAGTAAACCTGATGAAGTGGTGATAAGAGCATGGTGGCCCACGTGATATTGCAGCATCATAGGGGCAAGTGTGCTTCGAGAATTGGAGGAAGCAAGCCGGCCCCTCTCGAACCATGGAGCCCGAGAAGCGAACCGTCCCAAAATGGCTTGCGGAGCCATGTCAAACCGCTGGGCTTGAGAAGTCGTGAACTCGACCCATTCCGAGATGATGACCCGAACTGCATCGATGTTGTGAAGTAGTAAACCGACCCCTTCCAAGCCGTGGGGCGAAAGCCAACTGATTCAATCCCGGTGGTGAGACCCGAGAGGCACCGGGGCTGACTCAGACTGGACTGTTGAGGAGTATCGAGCCGTAGGGGCCGAGATGTACCGAATCGACCACCATCGATGGCCCGGCCAGACCGAGGTTTTGGAGTAGCGAACCCGACTCCATTCCAAGCCGCGGGCAGAAACAGATCGATTGAAACCCAAAGGTGAAAACCGAGAGGCGCCGGGGGAAGTTGACCAAGATCGGATCGCCATTGAGGAGTATCGATACGATGAGGCCAAGAGGCAGGCTGAGTGATAGGCTGGGGGATGCTTGGCCCATTAGTAGTTCCACACGAAAGGGAACAGGGCATTTGATGGTAGTTGGCATGCCCGGGAGGGTAATTAGTTCCAATCTTCGCATCAACTGTAAAGGTTCCATTAGGGTTGCGAACAATTGTTAGCCCCTGGGTTCTGATACCTTCCAATAATTGACTTATCTGAGCCTCTTGATGTTGTCTTATCTGTTCCAACATCTGATTCCACTGCTCGGCATTTTGTGGATTTTCGGGGTGCGGAGTTGTACGTCCCCCACAGTTCTCCTCTGAGTTGGCCATTCTGAAACTCTGAGCTGAAGCGAAGGAGGAAAGTGATGAAGTATATGACTCCGGAATGACTGAGCTGAGCAAATGATGACCCGGGGTCTTGATCCAAACTTTGCTTATTATGGAAGGCACAAAAGGGTGTGTTTCAGACTTGGGAAAGCGAAACAGGTTGGTGTTTGGGCTTAGGGCTCATGCAACATGCGATTATTCGTTTAAATTTACTTAAAACATGTTTTATTAAACCTAATCGGTTGGAAAAGATTGCTCTTCTTTTTCGCAAACTACTTTGGATCCTGGATCAGTGGGCCCCATCACTACGTCTATAAGCCCCTCGTATTCCACCTGTATTTCGACTTCCCAGGGTGGACAGCCCCGGGCGAGGGTCCTATAGGGCAAGCGGGTCCCACCGACCGAAAATGAAAACGATCCTAAAAGTCTGGCGGGTAATCGAGTCCTAACGAGCATTCGATGTAAATTACGGACAAAGCTGACGTCAAAAGTCGAGATCATGTCCGAGGGCTCGACAAAAAGTCGGCATGGTTCGGACTGATAAATGTCCACAATTGATCTTGACTTGTCGTCAATTAGGCCGTAATTAGGCATGGAATAATCGTTAATCCTTGATGACTCAGTGTCATGCCGGGAGTCGGTGTATAATTTGTGCCGCCGAGTCAAAGTCAAGGCGCTGGGCCAATATCTGGTCAAAGTCTGTGACGGAAAACCGGCAGAACTTCGACTGATTAGGGTCCCGAAAGATATTGACTTGGTATGCCGACTAAGGCTTGAAAGGAAAGGTCTATACACAGACAGGGCATGACACAGACCAGACTAAAAACCAACCGGGTCTCGGACAAAGTGTGTCACGGACAAGTGCATGGTCGACACGAGGCTCCATGGGATGTTTGGGTAGTCCCGTGCTTGCACCGAGAGGCGTAATAAGACCAAACGGGCCGCGACAGGGATTTCCCCGGGTTAGGGACGTAGTGTGCAGTGTAAGGTCACGTGCGCGTAGTGTGCAAGCAGTCTATCTTCTTTTTCTGAGTAAAATAGAAATTTTTCATGTGTCTTAAAAAGAATGATGCATGATGATTTTTTTTTTGAAAATTTCTATTTTTTTTTTGATAAATCCCTTTTTTTTTTGAAAATCTTTTTTTTTTTGAAATTCTTTTTTTTTTTTTGAATTTTTTTTTTTGGAAAGCAAATGAACACATAAGCACATAATTCAAACTTCAAGGCAACGGGTCCGATAGTCAAAATTTTGACTTTTCCGAGGCGGCCAAAACAACACGAAAATGTGAAAAATCAACACACACACAACAAATGATTTTAAATGCCGGGACGGAAGCTTGACCCTCAAAAGCTTTTTTTTTTTGAAAACAATGATACCGGTACGTGGGATTGTTAAACCACAATTTATCCCCGACTCGTGTTAGGAGGCGATAACGGGAAGTTTAATGGTTTCCACCAATATACCAAATATCATTTTTTTTTTAAGATAAAGCTTATTTGTCCCCAGCGGAGTCGCCACTGTAACGATGTTGCCATTCGCGGAAAAATTCGATTTTTCGTTTCTTTGAAAACCAAATAAAACCGGAAAACGGAGTCGCCACGCCATTTTTGTTTTAAGGGACAAAACTTTGAAAAATGCCCGAAATGAGAGATTTGGGTTCGGAGGTCACGTTACACGCCGGGAAGAACGTTAGTGTTCACCCGGAATGCCTCGTAAAACGAGTCTTCCAAGCATAAAAACCATTTGTGTGTGCGTGTGTGTGTGTGTTACTTTGGCCAAAATAAATTGAAACTGAGAAAAGTGAAAATTGAGAATTCTTTATTAGACTTTAAACAAGTCCCATGATTTTTGGTATGATTTTTAGGTTGAGTTTTGGTACTCAAAAGATTTTTTGAAGTTGAAAAACATTTCTGCCAGCATGAAAAAGGCAGTGGACACTTTATTTTAAAATGGGTTTAAGGGCTTCAAAAATCCAGAATCTGGGGAAACTCAGAGAATGAAAGTTGTTAAAAACACCTTAATAAGGTTTCTGTAAAGGAACTTTCCCATTTGGAGGTGATTTGGTGGACCAAAACCTTCTGGAAATCTCAGATATGAAATCTGGATTTTCAGAGACTGATGAACTGACCTTTGAAAGAAAATTTGAAAAAGGGAGTTTTACTCACGCAAAAAATAAAGTAAAAATATTTCTGGAAATCTATAGATGTTGGATACAAAAAGTGTTTTGTAGTAAATACCAAATTCCAAGTTTCTGTATGTCCAAAAAATTAGACCATGGACAGAGGTCTTAGAGAAAGGCTACTGGACAGCAACTTCCTCTTGAAGAAAAACATAATTTTAAAGGGGGTTTGGCATCCATGCTTGTCCCCATTTCCTTAGGCTTTGATTAGTAGTCACCAGACATTGTATTGGTGATCTACTATATCAAGCCATCCTTAGGGTACATTAGGACTTAAGCATTTCATTTGCTTGGGAAGGGGAATTTTATCCTTTGAAAGAAAGATTTTGTGTAGGAAAATGATTTTTAGGGTTTTGAAAATGTGTTTTCAAGTAAGTAAATACACTTTGAAAGTAATGTTGATCCTTGTAGAGGATCATCCATGGAGATGAACTTTCATGGTGATCCTCTTGGATCTAGAGCAAGAAGATGAACAAACTATATTTTGGAGTTTGAAACTGCATGCATGGATGAGAGAGATTTAGGGTAGGGAGAGGGAGGTTATACCTATCTTCCCTTGTGTTTGTGTTTGAATGGATTCAAGGCTTGAAT
Source organism: Adenophora triphylla var. japonica (assembly GCA_022495995.1). NCBI lineage: Eukaryota > Viridiplantae > Streptophyta > Magnoliopsida > Asterales > Campanulaceae > Adenophora > Adenophora triphylla. Next base: position 41,578 of record JAFEMH010002572.1, on the reverse strand, counting down.
GTGTTTAGGGTTTGAATGTGTTTAGGGCTTGTGATTAGAGTTGGTCAAAGAGAAAACAAGTAGATAACAATTAAGTCCTCAATGTTTTCTCTCTAATCCTCCTCTTAAGGGGTGATTGAAGCTTGGGCTTGTGTATGAATGGGAGTGATTTGAGAGTATTTGGAGTGAGTGGGATTTGGGAAAGATTCAAGAGAAAATGGTGGCAATCTAGGGATTCCCACTGTTTTCTCTCTATTTTTTGCCAGAGTGCTATTGCTGTGAGTGAATTGTGTTGTGTAAACTGAGAGAGGAGGGTTCAATTTATAGGCCACTGAGTATGCCAGTTATGTCCGCGCGGATGAGTCTGGAGGCATGCACTGTTCATTAAATGCAGCTCAGGCTTTGGACACAAGGAATATCTTTTGAAAATTCAAACTGGTTGCTGTTTTTCAGCTTGCCAATTCGGGTTTTTTCCAATTTCTTTTCTTTTTAAGATTCTTTTCTTGGTTTAACCTTAAATGGCAATCCCTAATCTACCCTCACTTTGTTAGAAAGGTTAGGAATTGTTAGAAATGTTAGGAATGTTAAGACTTTCGTTAATTTTCTAACGAAAATGCTAACAACTCAAATTGGAGCACTTACATATTGTAAGATTAAAGGGAAGAACAACTTGCTTGTTCAATCATAGTGTTGAATACTTGATCGATGCCTTGGATTCGATCACCGAATAGAAACTTGGTACAACACTTCGCAACTTAGGTAAGAAGCAAGATGACAATTGGAAACCACCTACTGATTCACAACACTTGTTTGCTAATTTTTTTTATCAGCCATGGAGAAAAAAGAATGAAGAATGGAAGGATAGTAGTTTTGTGAGCGTTATATCACAATAAAATGTTCTCTACAAAACTGATCGACAAATCCCTTTGTAGCCGAAAGCCGTTTGTAACTTTCCTGTAACTCCCAACGTCGATTTTCTTTTAAAGTTTTTGTTTTCTAATTAAAAACAAATGAGCTCAGGTTTGGTTCTGGCTCTGGCCATCTTGGGTGGACCCTTTTAATTCCAACATCTCACACTCGAACATGATGCAGATGATGGCTTTATCATCCATGATCTATCATTCAAGCAAATGTGTCGTGTAACTAACGAGCGTGCATGTACATGGTAGCTTTATATTTATGCACCCATTAGGCATGACATATTGGCTACGACCACTACAAGTTCAACTTCGACTCGTTATACCCAGACTCCTTTTGATTAAATCAATTCCAAACATACCTTAGTCCCTTAAAGGCTATGCTTGACTCTTACGATCATAAAATGTATTTATAGCTATGTCTATGACATAACTGGTCGACCTATGAAAAATCATCGGATATAATCAAATTTGTCTTCCTTTCTCACTATCACTTTCAGATCATTAAGGCAATTGCTTTCCTAGACATGTACCATCCACCGAATTTGTTTATGGCTCTAGGTAGGATGCTAAAATAGAAGACATTAACTTAATACCCTTTAAGTATAGTTGAAAGTCATGAAGGGTATATCTTGCATAAATCAATGGCATTTTGTTACTTCACAAAATGAGCAAAGGGAAATGTTTCTCATTTCTCTTGGTCAAAACACACACTTGTTGCTAAAACAATTGATATAGTGGTATAACTCTTTCTAGAGAGTGTATGTCATTAGTTTGACCACCGTGCAAATATTTAGTTCAAGCATTTTCTTATGCATAACTATTTATATTGACTCATCTTATATTTCCATACTTGTGAGAATTATCTTAATTCTTATGAGGTCTTTACTTTGACATACTCTTGATTTAATTATAGGCGACATATGTTCACTTAATGTACTTAGCCTACTCCTTTGGTATCTCAAGTATCATTGTCTCATCTCAGCTTGCTTACGTGGCTTCTGAGGCGATTACTCGTGTGAGAGAGTTAATATTTGTCTGGTGGCATATTCTTATATAGTGTAATGTATATGTCAATATAATAGAACAAATAATTTGTACAATCTGAAGAATATGGTCTTGATATTCATCTTAAAGTTCACAAACAAACATTGTTCCACAAACGTAGATCATATTGAAGTAAAACGTAAACTCGTTATCCATAAGTACATATACACCCTTCGGAGACCCCTAGCCCTAACATGACTTAGAAAGACATCTCTAGCTAGGGGCTTAGTCATAGGGTCAGCTACCATAACATTTGTAGAAATATACTCTAATGTTACTGCGTTACTTGATATAGTTTCTCGAATATAGTTATCCTTAGATAATTGTTCTTGGTTCTTCCATAATACTTTATACTTTAGATCTTTTGTGAAACAAATTGACCCTTGATTGTCACTATAAACTTGTAAGTACCCTAATCTGGATTGCACTTCATCAAATGCATGAAAATGACATATAAGGACTGCTCAGGAATAACAGCAAGTTTAAGGGCATTTTGGGAATTTGTTTGACCACTTTATGTGAGGTAGGGTCATTATGGTATATGAAACTACAATAGGAGTTAGTTGGAATCATAGAAACATAAAATCTTATTCGGACAAATGTGACAACTTCTAGAAGAAACTGTGGCAGTTAAGGAAAAGAGGCCACGCGACGTCTTTGGGTTTAGCCGTGCGGCCTCTTTGGGAGGGAGACAATATTTATAAATGGATGTCCCATCTACCCATTTTTAGGATCCCTTTTACACACCTGGAGGAAACTCTGCCAAAATTGAAATAGCCTTTCTCTCTCCTACACATTTCACATAAATTCAATCTCTCTCCCACCAATATCGAGTCCCATTGATGCATTTGGATGAGGATCTAACTCAAACTAGAAATCAAGAATATAGAAATGAACCTTGATTAAGCCAAATTATTGGTAAACTCTCCTTCTCCCTTAATGCTACTATCTTGACTTGCTACTTAATCATGGTCTATTGAAATTTTCCAGTTTGAACTTGTTTATTGCTATCTACTATTGATTGTTTATTGGAGAGATCACACGTGATACTAATTGGATCATCTCCCTAGGAGAGCACACAACCATTAAATAGGTAGACTAGGTGTGCTTGAGGGATAATTCAATGAAGTTGATGTGATTCTCTCTCTTTATACTCTTTTATTAATGTTTGCTACAAATCTCTTATCAATATTTTGTTTATTGATACATGTCATTAACTCTCTATCGAGAGGTCACAAGTGATACTAATTGGATTCTAACTCTAGGATGACACAACCATTAATTTGTTAAATTAAATGTGTTTAAGGGATCTCTCTCTCATTTTCAATCTATTATGTTTATTCTCTTTATATCATATTTGCTCAAAACATATCTGGATTATTTGTCTCTCGCTTTATCTTTTAGTCTACTTTTCCATGATGGCATACATTCATTAAATTGGAAAATCAAGTGTGTTTTAGGGAAATAACTGTGATATTGATGTAAATCTATTTCTCAGTTTCTGCAATGGTTATAATTTGTCCATTTTCGTTCAATTTTTAGTTTCTTTTCTCTATTTTCTGTAAATCTGACGGAGAGGCAAAAGGGGCCACGTTGCCCCATTTTCCAATCCGTGCAACTTGTTTCACCAAGGACAGACTATGATCAATTTGTGTAGATCGATAGTTACATTCTTGCTATACATCTAAGGATGGTACGCCCAAACAAATGGCCGATCACTTTCAGCTCTCCTTGAAAGACATGGCTTTGAAGTGGTTTCTGAATGTAAATCCAGAATCACGTGCTACTTGGGATAAGATTAGTGATGTTTTTTCTCGAGAATTATCGTGCGAACATGGAGTGGGAGATGAACTGTCATGAATTGCAAAGTACCTTGCAGCGTAATGATGAGCCGATAGGTGAATTTTACAAAAGGTGGAATTGGAAGCTCTTGACTCCCTTGACTGAAGAGGAACAATTGGAGATATTCCAATCTTGTATGAAGCCCCAATCACTACAAGAAAAATGACATTTTGCAATGGCTCTATTCCATCGCATAAACTTCAAATTCCGTTGCATAAAATAATCGCGACTGTTATAGCCGTCGCAATAGCAGTCGCATAATCCCGTATCGCTAAAGGTTTATGCAATGGGAACCGCTATCGTATGAAGTGAATCGTGTTATGCGACTGCTACACCAATCGTGCAAGACTCTTGCTAATTTATTTATTAAAATAACTAAATAAAATATGCCGTCGCATAATATGTCATATATGCGATGGCTTTTTTGTCACATATATACCTTCTATATCACATATTTCTTTTATTGTATCAAGGATCGTTTCGCCGTCGCTAATAAGCAAGGCATTTTGAGATGGTAGACCCATCACATTACTCTTATAATTATCGTGTTAATTTGGCTCATTTTGGACTCTTTAGAGATGACATAGCCATCGCATAATTCAATCCACACTAAAATAAAAACTAATTTTAAATGATATTAAAAGAAAAATTTAAATACTACATTAATTAAATTGTCATGCCCATAAAAACTTCACATAAAACTTCGTAGCCATCATCTACACTTGTCCAAAATATGTACAAAGCAACAAAGTTTCCAAAATGACAAGTTACCATCAACTACACTTGTCCAAAACATACAGGGATAGTTTTCAAAAAGACTAAGTTACCATCAACTACACTAGTCCAAAATATACTCCATGCCACAAAGTTTTCAAATTGAGTCACAAAAGTGTAGATGAAATATGCAAGAAACATAACTATGTACTCCCATCACCGAAATCACCAACATCCAAAGGAGAAGCAGTTGTTGGAATGTTTGATGCACCATCAGAAATTGGTGTAGAAGAACTAGTGTCGTTGAAGTCAGGAAGGGGAATTGACTGCATACCACACCTCTCGAACACTTCAGTCCATAAAGGAGCCATGTTTGTAAGAAAAGCTTCCATTTTTGCTATTTTTCTGTCCTTCTTCTTTGATTCTTCCGAGTTATTTAACGCAACAATATATGCCAGATGATCTACTGATGAAGCCTTACCAGAACGTTTAGTCCACTTTTCCCTCGGCCTATTCAATAGCCTACCTTTTTTTATGCCACCCACTGTCACCTGCCATATCTTACAACCAGGATCTGAAACAACGTTACATCCGGGGTGTAAAACTGCATTGAATAGAGTTTGAGAGTCCAAACCATTCACTTTTCGTAATTCATTTGCATAGACTCCCTACAAATAAGGTCTGACAAGTAAGATACATAACAAACTAACATACTGAAATGAAACCACAGGTACTGACAAGGTGCATATGATAATCAGGTCTTGAAAATAAGCACGGCTTAAAAGAGATACTCACTAAAGGCATAAACATGTATGCTGGTTTCATACACATCCATGGTGGTAGATTATATAGGACAATAAACATGGGCCGTGTTGAGTGTGGCTTACTAGAGTCCCCAAAAGGATTAAACCCATCTGTTGCTAAGCCAAGTCTGATGTTTCGAGAATCTGCTGCAAAGTTAGGAAAGTTACAATCGAAATCTTTCCAAGCCATTGCATCTGCAGGGTGTCTTAACTCACCCTCAACATCCATACATTTTGAACTATGCCACCTCATGTGTTCTGCAGTTTTTGATGACAAATAAAGTCTTTGAAGCCTAGGAATGAGGAGAAAGTAACGCATGACTTTTTTTGGTATTGGTTTACGTTTCTCTAAAGTGGCAACATCAAATTTTTTGTACCTAGACTTTCCACACGTAGGACATGTTATCAAGTCTACATTATTTCCCCAAAACAAGACACAATCATTCTCACAAGCTTGTATTTTCTCATGAGGCAAACCTAAACCCTTCATCAAAGCCTTACATTTGTAGTATGATTCAGGCAATTTCTCATCCATAGGCAACATTCTTTTTATAAATATCAATAGTTCATTAAATCCCTTGATAGGAATCCCATATTCAGATTTCAAATGAAGCAAATGACTTACAGCCGTAAGCTTAGTGTAAGACTCACACCCTTTCCACAATGGCTCGTTACATGACTCAAATAAATCATAAAAAGTTTTGGATTGGGTATTTGGAATCTCATTATATGGATCAAAGTTTGGACTCGTGGCTTCCCTTAACATTTCATCTGCCCAATTCTCATTTCTCTCATCTTCTGTATTAATAGTTTCAACTTCAATATTAGATTCTCCATGTCTAGTCCACCTTTTATAGTCAGGTACAAACCCATTATTAAGTAAGCACATTTGTACGGACTCTCGTTTTTTAAATATGTCAAAATCACATTTACTTGAGGGACATCTTATCATGCCATTAGCAGTACACTCTGGATGAGCAAAAGCAAAATCAAGAAACTCCTCAACTCCCTTAATAAATTCTTCTGCATATATTAACAAATTCTCACCTTCATCCCTATACATCCAATTTCGATGATGAGACATGTCTCCTGCAAATTGAATCAAACCTATAAACACCGTTCTAAAACTATTTTAACCTAAGAAAAAACTGTCAAAATACGACAATGAAATAAAAACATCTCAAAGAATTTATTCGACTAATCAAAATAGACTGTCAAATATCAAATTAAGGTTGTTGCAAAATAACTTAAACTGTCATTAAAAAAATCTCATAAAAAACATAAAACACATAGTGAAAACAATACTCGATTATTGCAAGCTGGAACTAAATCAAGTCCCATCATTGCGACATAAGAAATCTATATACGCAACAATGCTTAAACCAATATGATAGAAAGATCAAGCATAATTTAAACAGTCTAGCTAAGAATGCATAAGGTTAACCAAGTAGCAGAAGGTTGTACATGCAAAACAAGATAAATTGGGTCAAACAAAGGAACACAGAAGGTTAACTATTTGTTTAATTCCACATAAATTCAAACATTTCACAAATCAAATTAAATCTTGACAATAATTATTGTTCCAGCATACCAAATGCAACTAGAATACAAGGTTACTCTGTGTTAGTCAAATATATGTTTAGCTTAGAATTGCTTAATCCCAATCACAATAAACATTATTGAGAACCCCTAATTTTAATTAGATCAAATAGATTTTTTCTATGTATGCTAGGTTCCCTTAGTGCTAGTGGCCAGTGTTTTTGAAATGTAATTTTCTCAAGATTTGAAGACTTGAAGACATGAATATTTTCTTATCAGCAAATGTGTTTACTCGGTAAATAAGCCTACCCATCCGGTAGGGATGACCAAAACCGGTTCCGGGCCCGATTCCTGTTCGGAACCGCCGGTTCCGGTTCAGAAAATGTATGACCCTTAACCGGCCCGGATTGCTCACGGTTTCGGTTAATCCGGTTCCGGTTTTCTCCCCGATTCGTCCGATTCTGGGCTTTTTCCGGTCCGGTTCTATTGAAAAACAATGAATTTTCGTCCGGTTTCGGGCTTTTTCCGGTCCGGTTCACCATTTTGGTGACCCTTAAATGGCCCGGCTCTAAAGCGATTCCGGTTACCCCGGTTCCGGTTTTCGTGACGGTTCATGGCGGTTCCGAGCTTTTCCGGTCCGGTTCCGGTGCTTCCTGGCTCGGTCCCTGGCTGGCCATCCCTACCATCCGGTTGACCTCTTAAACGGTCAAGTGCCCCTAACCGATGATGTGCCGCCTAACCGACGCACTCCCTAACCGGTCAATGGCCCTTAGCTTTTCAGCTGCTGATAATTGGCCATGCTTATCCTACAAGCTTCCTTTAGCTAGTCGAAGCATTTATTGCTCCCAACTACTCAGCCCCCAACTTTAGCTGAAGTTGGTAAAGCAGCATGTTGAAAAGAAATTCCTGCATTCTATCAGAATCTCAAAGTGGAATGTCAAAGTTACCAGTACTCACATCCCCTCAACTACTCAATGGAAATCATCTCTATCAAATCTCAGGCATTAAATGAAAAGATACTCCCATTTAATGCCTGCCATTCCAAGTCATCATTACAACCCCTTCCTTCAAAGACAACGACTCCTTTTTGAAGCTCACTATAAATAGCTTCCCCTGAGCATTGAACAGGGTTGGTGCATTTAAGATCCTTGAGAGTGAGTTGCCAAGAACTACCAACCTTCAAACACTCAAGTTCAAGGCATTTAATTCAAGTCCTCGCATTCTTTAGACCATATCTCTGTTAGGACAAACACTGAGCACCCTCAATCAATTCATGTTGTGTTCCTCAACAAGACTACTAATGGAACACATTGATTGAATCACACACACACTCTAGAGAAATAAGCTCAATTTGTGAGCACATCTCTAGAAAACACATGGTCTTTATTGTAGCACGATCCATTAGTGGTCACTTTACTTTTAGCAGCCTTCAATCATTGGGCTTGCAATTTGTAATAGTTAGGAATCATTAATAGCAGTGCACCTTCACAAATCCAAGTTCTGACCAAACTTGGTAGATGACGTAGCAGTTATTTAACACTGTGAACCTCTTCAAACAACGTGTCATTTCTTGTTGTGTTTGTTTATTATTTATGTTGTTGTAACCGGTTGACAATCTCTCAACTGGTCACAACCTGTTGATTCTGGTTACTGCATACTTGTTTGTCTTTATTGGAAAATAAACCATGGCATGAGATTCTAACCTACTCCTTGAAAATCACTTCTCCAACCGATTTGTCTAACCGATTTGAGTGAGTTTCCTAACCGACATAATTTCTGCTATGCAATCCTTTTCTTCGGTTAGTCAGTGCAAATTGAGACTTAAACATTTTCAAAAGTTTTAAAGAGTTTCTTGAAAAAGTTTTAATAGGTTATTCACCCCCCCCTCTAGCCTGATTCCTACCATTTGGGACCTAACAATTGGTATCAAAGCTAGCAATTTTCGAAAACTATTTTTCCAAGCTTAACCGCTTGAATTGCCAATTCCAAGATGGCAGGAAAACTCATGCAAACATGGAACATGGCGACTATTCCCATGTTGAACAAAAACAAATTTCCAGTATGGAAAAATAGAATCATGCGGTACATGGATTCAATAGATGATAGATTAATGACTGTAGTCAGAGATGGTCCCATGACACCAATCAAAATCAACACCACACCCAGAGCATCCAAAACTCCTCTCATGGATCATGTCGATAGATCGTCTGAATAAGAATTCGAGGTTTATGAAACATATGTTCCAAAACCCCGTGAAAAGTGGACTGAGGATGACAAGATTTGTGCTTCCATCGACAGAAAAGCTATGCACATTCTAACCTCAGGCCTTGATGATAGACTGTACAAGCAAGTACAATGCTATGAGACTGCTCAACAAGTGTGGCAAAGCCTTCTCAGATATTTTGAAGGAGATCAAGTGGCTAAGGATAACAGACTCTACAAAACTGTAGCTGAGTTCGAGTCCTTCAAGAAGAACCCAAGTGAAAATCTAAAGGAAACGTACGACCATTTCTGGGAGGTGAGTAACTCTTGCGCTTCTTTAGGTAGAATTTACACTATGAAAGACCTGAACATGAGATTCCTCAATTCTCTTGGAGATTTGTGGCATGTCAAGGTCACTATTTTGAAAGAATGCCGATATTTGAACACTACTCATATTCATAATATTGTGTCAACTTTGTTTCTATATGAGGAAGAGCTCAACCGGCTGAGTGGAGTTCAAAAACAATTTAAAAATTTATCTCTGCCTGCTCAGACCGAGATCTTCCCTGGTTCTTCTATGCTTAAAAGCCAACCTACCAATGACTCTCCCTCAATCTCTCAGCCTCAACCAGTTCAAACCAATACCTTATCTAGTATGCCTTTTTGAGGAAGAGGATGAATTTGCTGCCTTTGCTAAAACATATAGAAAGTTTAAGGATTTCAAGAGATCCCAACAATCCCACAACAAATCTTTCCAACCCAAATCCTCATCATTCCAAAGATCTGGGAACTTTCAAAGGAAAGGCCAAACCTCAACCTCAACCGATGGTAAGAATGCCCAAGGTGAGCTTGTGTGTTACAAATGTAGGAAACCCGGCCATTTTGCTTCCAAATGTCCTCAACCTAAGTATGAATTTCTTAGGAAGAAATCGTTTAAGAAAAACCTAAGATCTAAGAGCTTAGTAGCCGAGGAAGGAACCGAAAAGGCTATGCCAGTCTGGTTTGAGACTGATTCTGAAAATGAGGATGCTGACTCAGATGAAGATGCTGATGTCAGTTTTGTTGCTATTGATGGAACCAATGATGAACCCATATCCTTGCAGTCACCAATTTTTAGACACCCTAACTCCAATGAACAATCTTCTTACAATGACTAGACCCTGCCTATGAGATCTCCTTTGACATACTTTGATGAACCCATTCCTAAGGCAGATAATCCTTACAACTTCAAAATTCAGAACATAGGTGGAACTCTCTACGGTCAGTGTAAAACCATTCCCACTCTCAGGCCTCTGATGCAACCAATTCAACTGACCTACCAAACTCAAGCTTTACCGATTTCTTCCCATCAACCGATACTTGAGCCTCGACCGATTCAATTTTTGAAGACCTTAAGTGAGGCAATCCCCCAACCGATATCATCCCTACCCAATATTGATCCTAACTTTGAACCATCATCCTCAACCTCTCAGCCTACCATTGACCCCATGCCCAATATGTCAAAGTCTGAAATGGCAGAGCTGATGAATGAGCTCTTCACGGATTTTGAAAAATTAAATGATGCTCACAAAGTTATGGCTGTAAATCTCAAGAAAGTCACAATTGAGAATGACTCTTTAAAAGCTGAAATAAAATTTTTAAATGAAATTAAGCAAGATTCTGATCAGCTGAGAAAAGAAAATCAAAGACTCATCGAGAGACTTAAAGTCTATGATTATCAAATTGCTGATCTAGTGTCAAGAAACAACTCTCTTTCCAAAACAATTGACACCTTTACAAAACCCCGAGCTGCTGTGGAGACTATCATACAAGACTAGATGTCTCCTAATCGAGATCTATCAGGTATAGGCTTTGGCTCCAGTAGTAATGACAGCAAAGACAAGCCAGTCATTGAGTCTGTTACTGAGAACTTGATGGACAAATTTGATGATACTCAATCTAACTTGCATAAGAAAGGTTCACCTAGACCTTTTGGTGTTGTCCCACACACCTATCCCAAGGTGAAGGAACAGATCAAGGTCAATATTGACAAGAACAAATCCCAATGGACCAAGGTAGCTGATCCTGAGCTAGGACAATATGTCCTGCTTAGTGATGATGACAGCAAAGTTGGAATTAAACTTGCTGGCCAAGTTGCAGGCCCGGAAAACTTAACCGATAAAGCAGCCTCAACCGGTCAAGGAGCAACAGGTCAGACAACCGTCGCCGGTCACACAGCTCCAACCGGTAAGAGCTCCTCAACCGGTAAAAGAATTTCCAAGCCTATGCAACCGGCCAACAAAGGTAAAGCCAACACCTTTATTCCAAGGTTTTTGTTCCTGTCAAATCATCTGATCCTTCTGAAGCATTGGCCAAATTGAATATCAACTCATCCAATTCCTCACAGCCATCTTCTAATAAATGTACAAATTGCGGTTTTATCGGTCACAAGGCTTATGAATGCCTCTTAAAGCACCTATCTGGACCCACTGAGTCTCAAAGCTCAGGTGGTGGCCAGGTATGGCTGCCAAAGAGGAACTAACTCTTTGGACCCGAAAGAATAAGGGGGACCATAAGCTTATTGTTTCATTTCAGGAATGCTTTATGGCCTCAACCGATGCCGATAAGGATGTTTGGATTATGGACAGTGGATGCTCTAGGCATATGACTGGCCATGCTGATCTCCTAACTGATCTTGAAGAAGCATCTGGTCCTCCAGTTGTCTTTGGTGACAAAGCAAAGGGTAAAATTATTTATCGTGGATCCATCAAAAGAGGTACAGTTACTGTACAGAAGGTATCTTTGGTGGATGGTCTGAAACACAACCTTCTCTCCATATCACAATTTTGTGATAAAGGTATGCACTGTATTTTCAGTTCTTCCAACTGTTATGTGAAAGACATTGCTACAGGAGAAACCCTTCTCACTAGATATCGAAAGGGTAACATTTATGCTATAGATTTAAATACTGTTTCGAGTGTTACTAACGTTTGTTTTGTAGCAAAGAACATCAATGAAAATTCCTGGCTATGGCACAAGAGACTCAGTCACTTGAATTTCAAATACCTATCCAAGCTGGCTAATACAAATCTAGTTACCGGCCTACCTCAAGTGTATGCTGTGTAACGACCCCAACCCCGGGCACTAATATTAAATATTATATTGTATGCTTTTAATATTTATGTTATCTTTATGTGATCAATTATGTTTTAATTTCTTAATTTATGATAAGATGGTTGGAAGGATTTCTAGGACCTTAGGATTGCTAGAGAAAGTACCTAAAGCCTCTTAAAGGAAAATAAAAATAGAAAATAAATAATGTGTATGATGAAGTTAAAATGTGTGGAATAATGAATTAGAAATGAGGATTTAAATTAATTGTGGGAAGTCTTTAATTATTAAAGGAGTCAATTTATTTTAAAATGGGAAGGCTTGATTTATAAATGGTTTATTTACCTTGTGGTGGGGCTTTCTTATTAATAGGAGGGAGGGGCCAAATGTTTAAGACTCTTCCTAGGCCTCCAAGTGTTCCCCTCTCCTCTCCCCCATACCCCTCCATCCGGCCCCCCCTTCATCATCCTCCTCACCTTTTCCCCTACTCCCTCTTACTCCTCACTCTTCTTCCTCCTTCTTCATTGTGTTCATACTTCCTCCTAGAGAAACCATTGAAGATCCTCCATGGAAGCTTTCAAGCTCCATTCTTGAAGCCAAGCAAATCTTCCACCAAACTCAAGTTTAGGAGCACCTTTGGAGTTGGATCATCTTGGGGAGTTCATCTAGCTAAATAGATCAACCTTCCTTATAAAATCCAAAAGTGAGTTATTATGATTTTCCCTTCTTTGAATGCTCATGAAATATGTTGTTATTGTTGTTGTATTTTAATGGTTTGATGAATTGAAATCTTCTTAGGGTTTAGGGAAATTTGGTTAATATTGGAGAATGAGGTTTTGGTTCATAGAAGTTGATCAATAGTATAAGAAAATGTGTTTGGTTGGGTTAAGAGAGTTTAACTTGAAAAATGTTAATGAGATGGGTTGAAATTCTTGTGGTGGGTAATCTAGATTTATATTTATTTGGGTTAGATGATTGAAGTTGAGTTATGTAAGGTTTGAGAACCCCTTTAGTTTTCATGAAATTTGGAAAGATTAAAAAGGAAATACACTAAGAACATTAAGTTGGAAATTCGTATGTGTCTTTGAAAGGGGCCATGGGCGGTCGCCCATAGGGGCTGAGCGGCCGCCCAAGGCGGCAGAATGTGGGCTCTTCTTGTAACTCACTTGGGCGGTCGCCCAAGTGACATGGGCGGTCGCCCATGTCACCAGATCTTCCCCAGTTCTTCTCTTTTGCTGATTTTTGCTAATAACCTCGGGGAATAATCTCTAACCATTATAAATTGATAGGACCTAATCCAATTCGGATAGGATTCACTCCTTTTAACCTAGACTCAAGTAGAACTTTGGGGCCACTTAAGAATGCAACTCCAACTAGTTAAATTAGCACAAATTCTTATAGAGACTTGGTAATATAGAATGTGTTCTGAAATTTGGTTATTAAGATTTATGCGTACTTCACCAATATGGCTAGAACTTGGGAAGTAGATCTTGCACTTTCATTAAGCTCATTCAAGGTTAAGTAATGACTTCGTAGGATTGGTTTAAGGTACTTGATGACCTTACTTGTTCCCCTATCCTTGGTGATTATTTAGAAATAGCGTAGAAACCATAAGTTTCACTATTTCATTAATGGAAGATGAGCATGTTGTTGTGTTGTATCCCGGTGTGGATTAATCAGGTACATTAATTGGTACATGCTTATTTTGTATCCCGGTGTGGATTAATTGGTACATGCTTATTTTGTATTCCGGTGTGGATTATGTGGTTATATTGTACCTCAATTGAGTTCATATGCATGGATGATATTATGCATTGTGCATTACATAAATTGTTGCACTATGGTATTGATTTGCATGAGTATACATTACCATGTTGTTATATGATTATCCCATTTTGTGGATTATAATTCAAGTATCTATTATGTGCTTGAATGTGTATATGTTCGGGTGGGTATGATGGATGCCAATCAATTATTGATTTGTTCAATAAGTGATTGAAGGTACATCATACCGGTGACCCTTCCCCACTCTGTGGCCACGGGGTGGGGGTTGTGCAGCATTTGTACCGAGTGATAAGTAGCCTTTACATACCGCTGCGATTAGGGAGAAACCGGGGAATGCTCGTATGAAGCCAACGGCTCTCATAGATGGCGATGATAGTATATGATACTCTAAATATAGGGGTCATATATGTATCCTGTTTTTCTTATATGGATCTCTGGGGTATGAGACCTATAAGCGGTGAATGTGCATGGGGGCAGTTCACCAAAGAGTGGAGTTTTACTCCCAACGTTGTACGACTTATTGTTCAGACGGAAAAAGGTAAAATGAGGTAACGTAAGGTGTTTACTGCTTTCATAATGTGTTAAATGTTGCCATGCTACGTGTTGCATCCTGTATGGCATCTTGCTGCATCCATAATAGCTCATTGAGATTTATTCTCACCCCTCTCCCTTTACTGTTTTAGATTCCGAGACAGGTGACCCGAACCAGTGAGGCCGGGGTATCATTGTGGACTTTGCTTTTGGGACTTGACAAGTTAAGTATAGGAATGGATTGTTAGGAGTATTTGTTAAGTATTCCTCTTTTATATTTTGTATGGAAAACCCTTTTGTTAAGCAGATGTTAATTAAGGTTTCCAATGTATTTGATCAGATATCGGTTTATTAAAGTTATGGTTGAATTTCCTCTAAGTAGAGATATTACTAATTGATTTTAAAATTTGTAAGTTTGAAAGGTGGTTTTTCTTTTTAAGGCAAATAAATGTTTTAAAAATAGGGATGGTTTTTCTTAGTTTGAGCTCCCTTAGCTCGGGACACGTGTTAGGTCCCGGGTTGGGGTGCTCACACAGAATATCGAGCTTAGTTTAGAGGTCAAGGGTAGATGTCTAAACTAAGGGGGAATGTGTGGAAATTGACGTCGAGTGTTTTATGCAGGAGTTCGTTCTAATGGCCGGAAGCAAGGATGATCAGCGAAAGGTGCTAGGAAAGGAAGTAGATATGGGTATAGGTGGAATTCAGAATGAAGAGATGATGAAATTATTCAGGGAGTTCGTACAAGGTATGGAGACTAGAGGATCAGTTCCTAATCAACATGAAGGATGTCAAAGTGATGGATTGGAAAGATTTGTGAAGATGAACCCCCCGAGCTTTAACGGAGGTCCGAACCCGTTAAAGGCAGAAGAATGGTTAGCAGAAATGAATAGGATTTTCGAGGTTATAGAAAGTCCCAACAAGGAGAAAGTTAGGTATGCCGTGTTCAAACTTGAAGGTTTAGCTGATCAGTGGTGGCAAATATTGAAGGGAAGTTGGGAGCGGGATCATACGCCCCAGACTTGGGATAATTTCACCAAACATTTCGAGGATTATTTCGTTTCGATGGTTACAAGGGACAAGAAGGAGATCGAATTCTTAGGACTAGAACAAGGGATCATGACGGTGAATCAGTATGTAATCAGGTTTGAGGAATTAGCTAGAAGTTGCCCTCATTTGGTATCGTATGAAGCGAAAAGAGTTCATAGGTTTATAAAAGGTTTGAGGACTGAGTTTAGGAAGAAATTTGGGATTGATAGCTTCACCAATTATCAGACAAATTCTTAGAGAGAGCTTATAAGATAGAGAAAAATATTGAGGAAAATAGTGGGAAATTGGAAGGTGAGATTGGAGATTAGCCAAGGGCTTTAACTTCAGGAAGGATGAGAGAGAAACTTGTGGTAGCTTCTTCGTCTAGGCCAGCACTCCAAACAAGATGGGATGATGTGTAAATATTGCAAGAAGATGGGTCACATCAAGACAGTGTTGGAGTAAGCAAGGGAAATGTTTGAATTGTGGAGGAGCGGGCACTACAAGAAAAATTGTCCCGCATTTCGTCGCAGGTTAGCTTCGGGTGCCTGGTCCAAAGGTTCCAAGAGGTGGTATCAAAAGAGATAAGGAAGGGAAACCAAAAGAGAAGGTCCAAGGTCAAGTGTGTGTTTTGGGTCCAAGAGAGATGGATCCCCCAGAGGTCACTAGAGGTATATTTTCCTGTCTCAGAAGTAGGGGTCATACTTTATAGATCCTGTTGCATATCATTTATAATTGGCATCACATTTTGCTTACATGTGACATACATTGTTGAGAATTTGTTTTATTGTTAGAGGATTCTGCTCTTATGAGAGAATACCTCGAACCTTCTTTGGTTTACCACGATGGTTATGTGGTTATGGCTGAGCATGTATTGCCAGTTGAAATGGTATAGTTATTATTTTACGATTCTTAGATATACTTGACCTGGAGGGTTAAGTAGTTGTTGTATAATGATAGACTATCCTAATAGGTGAGTCTCCTTTTTCCATGCCTAAATTGCTTATATTGGTAATTGTTATAAGTGAACCTTAAATGTGAGATTCTGATTTTTTGAGGGTGTTTAGGGTGAAAGTTTTGAATTAAGATGTGAAGAGTAATTGGTATATGCTAGACTTGCTTAGGGAGTCTTTTCCAAAATTTTATGTGCTAGTTGCGAGTAAATGTTAAATGTGCTTTCGTTGGTATATTTTGTTGTGTTGGTTCTGAGTAGGATAAGCAGAATTGTAATTCTTATTTTGATGGCTTTAGGGTAATTAGAATTGATGATATCTTTGTTAATTAAAGTTTCGGGAAGATTGTAAAAATAATTTGAGAGTCAAGTTAATGATACCTTGTGAGGAGTCCCTGTATGCAAAGTTTAGCTAGTATGAGTTAGCTCGAGAGGATTACAAATTTTGGGTTTTATAGTCTTAAACTCGGGTGTTGCCAAGGATCTTGTGAGGTTGAGTCCGTGATCTTTGAGTTAGCAAGTACTACCTAAGAAATTTAATGAACCCTTAAGAATTGTAAAGTCATTACTTTGGTTGAATCTAAAGGGCGTATAAATGGTGTAGGTTGTGATGAGGATGAATCATATTGTTAGTAATGGAAAAATAGGTTGGCTCTTACCTTACCTAGTGAATGTGAGAATCTTGTGAAATTTTAAGTGTGTATTAAAGGAAGATCGTGGTGTAGTGTTATGCAAAATGGGAAGTGATAGCGTATGTTTCGAGGAAGTTAACTTGGATAGCGCGGAAATTTCTTATCATTGTTCGAGAGCGGTTACAATTGTTTGTGTGATTTAAACGGAATCTTATCTTTTGAAGTTCTCTCGGGGATGGTTACCGATCCTAAGAGTTGAAGGATTTTTGTAGTCGATAGGAAATATGATTACCAAGTGGTTGGGTGTGTATAATATCGCTTATCATTTTAACAAGAAGATAAAACCGTATGAGACGTTGTTAGAAAAGAAAATATCGATCTCTAATTTGTTGGGATGAAATTGGGGCAGCAAGGTCTAAGGTAATTTAGCGCCAAAGTTTGTTAATCCATTTGAAGTTTTAGGAAATGTTGGTGAGTCGACTTATAGACCGATTTGGGGCAAATTATAGAGTATTTGAAGTTTAAATGTGATATCGTAATGTATTGGGAGACATAAGATGTAATACTTTTATTTGAATATACTTTCTTTAAGGTCGTGAAATTTCGGGTTAGTGATGATGGTATAGTATTCTCGAATATTAAGTTGTAGTATCACATTACTTATGAAATTGGAAAATCTTGGAAAAATCATAGAATTGAAGAGACTAATTGGGAAGTGAAGTCCTAGAATACTCGGGTTATGAGAATGTATAGTGGAATCATGCCTTTGAGAAATCTAATTAAAAATGTTAAGGTAGAATGTGTGAAAGGTAATCTTTGCTTTTGAACCTTAGGGTAAGTGACAGTCAAATTCGGGACGAATTTTCTTTAAGGGGGAGTGAGTGTAACGACCCCAACCCCGGGCACTAATATTAAATATTATATTGTATGCTTTTAATATTTATGTTATCTTTATGTGATCAATTATGTTTTAATTTCTTAATTTATGATAAGATGGTTGGAAGGATTTCTAGGACCTTAGGATTGCTAGAGAAAGTACCTAAAGCCTCTTAAAGGAAAATAAAAATAGAAAATAAATAATGTGTATGATGAAGTTAAAATGTGTGGAATAATGAATTAGAAATGAGGATTTAAATTAATTGTGGGAAGTCTTTAATTATTAAAGGAGTCAATTTATTTTAAAATGGGAAGGCTTGATTTATAAATGGTTTATTTACCTTGTGGTGGGGCTTTCTTATTAATAGGAGGGAGGGGGCCAAATGTTTAAGACTCTTCCTAGGCCTCCAAGTGTTCCCCTCTCCTCTCCCCCATACCCCTCCATCCGGCCCCCTTCATCATCCTCCTCACCTTTTTCCCCTACTCCCTCTTACTCCTCACTCTTCTTCCTCCTTCTTCATTGTGTTCATACTTCCTCCTAGAGAAACCATTGAAGATCCTCCATGGAAGCTTTCAAGCTCCATTCTTGAAGCCAAGCAAATCTTCCACCAAACTCAAGTTTAGGAGCACCTTTGGAGTTGGATCATCTTGGGGAGTTCATCTAGCTAAATAGATCAACCTTCCTTATAAAATCCAAAAGTGAGTTATTATGATTTTCCCTTCTTTGAATGCTCATGAAATATGTTGTTATTGTTGTTGTATTTTAATGGTTTGATGAATTGAAATCTTCTTAGGGTTTAGGGAAATTTGGTTAATATTGGAGAATGAGGTTTTGGTTCATAGAAGTTGATCAATAGTATAAGAAAATGTGTTTGGTTGGGTTAAGAGAGTTTAACTTGAAAAATGTTAATGAGATGGGTTGAAATTCTTGTGGTGGGTAATCTAGATTTATATTTATTTGGGTTAGATGATTGAAGTTGAGTTATGTAAGGTTTGAGAACCCCTTTAGTTTTCATGAAATTTGGAAAGATTAAAAAGGAAATACACTAAGAACATTAAGTTGGAAATTCGTATGTGTGCTGAAAGGGGCCATGGGCGGTCGCCCATAGGGGCTGAGCGGCCGCCCAAGGCGGCAGAATGTGGGCTCTTCTTGTAACTCACTTGGGCGGTCGCCCAAGTGACATGGGCGGTCGCCCATGTCACCAGATCTTCCCCAGTTCTTCTCTTTTGCTGATTTTTGCTAATAACCTCGGGGAATAATCTCTAACCATTATAAATTGATAGGACCTAATCCAATTCGGATAGGATTCACTCCTTTTAACCTAGACTCAAGTAGAACTTTGGGGCCACTTAAGAATGCAACTCCAACTAGTTAAATTAGCACAAATTCTTATAGAGACTTGGTAATATAGAATGTGTTCTGAAATTGGTTATTAAGATTTATGCGTACTTCACCAATATGGCTAGAACTTGGGAAGTAGATCTTGCACTTTCATTAAGCTCATTCAAGGTTAAGTAATGACTTCGTAGGATTGGTTTAAGGTACTTGATGACCTTACTTGTTCCCCTATCCTTGGTGATTATTTAGAAATAGCGTAGAAACCATAAGTTTCACTATTTCATTAATGGAAGATGAGCATGTTGTTGTGTTGTATCCCGGTGTGGATTAATCGGTACATGCTTATTTTGTATCCCGGTGTGGATTAATTGGTACATGCTTATTTTGTATTCCGGTGTGGATTATGTGGTTATATTGTACCTCAATTGAGTTCATATGCATGGATGATATTATGCATTGTGCATTACATAAATTGTTGCACTATGGTATTGATTTGCATGAGTATACATTACCATGTTGTTATATGATTATCCCATTTTGTGGATTATAATTCAAGTATCTATTATGTGCTTGAATGTGTATATGTTCGGTGGGTATGATGGATGCCAATCAATTATTGATTTGTTCAATAAGTGATTGAAGGTACATCATACCGTGACCCTTCCCCACTCTGTGGCCACGGGGTGGGCTTGTGCAGCTTGCACCGAGTGATAAGTAGCCTTTTACATACCGCTGCGATTAGGAGAAACCGGGAATGCTTCCTATGAAGCCAACGGCTCTCCGCAGTGGCGATGATAGTATATGATACTCTAAATATAGGGGTCATATATGTATCCTGTTTTTCTTATATGGATCTCTCGGGGTATGAGACCTATAAGCGGTGAATGTGCATGGGGGCAAGTTCACCAAAGAGTGGAGTTTTACTCCCAACGTTGTACGACTTATTGTTCGAGACGGAAAAAGGTAAAAATGAGGTAACGTAAGGTGTTTACTGCTTTCATAATGTGTTAAATGTTGCCATGCTACGTGTTGCATCCTGTATGGCATCTTGCTGCATCCATAATAGCTCATTGAGATTTATTCTCACCCCTCTCCCTTTACTGTTTTAGATTCCGAGACAGGTGACCCGAACCAGTGAGGCCGGGGTATCATTGTGGACTTTGCTTTTGGGACTTGACAAGTTAAGTATAGGAATGGATTGTTAGGAGTATTTGTTAAGTATTCCTCTTTTATATTTTGTATGGAAAACCCTTTTGTTACAGCATGTTGATTAAGGTTTCCAATGTATTTGATCAGATATCGGTTTATTAAAGTTATGGTTGGATTTCCTCTAAGTAGAGATATTACTAATTGATTTTAAAATTTGTAAGTTTGAAAGGTGGTTTTCTTTTAAGGCAAATAAATGTTTTAAAAATAGGGATGGTTTTTTTTCTTAGTTTGAGCTCCCTTTAGCTCGGACACGTGTTAGGTCCCGGTTGGGGTGCTCACATGTCGATCATGGAAGGAAATGCAGAGCGCTCCAGTTAGGGAAAGCAACATAAATAATCATTCCATAGCAAGCCCCCGCATGTCCACTTCTAAGTGCCTCCACCAAGCCACATATGGATCTGTTTGGCCCCACAACAACTGCCAGTTTAGGGGGTAGCAGATATGCCTTGGTTGTTGTAGACGGTTTTTCAAGATATACCTGGGTGGAAACCTTTGCTTCAAAAGATAATACCTATGAAGTTGCCACCAAATTATTCCGTCTACTTCAAACCCAAAATGAGTGTGACATTATCGCATGAGATCGCATAATGGAACGGAGTTCAAGAATAATGGAATTGCTTCAAGATCGTGATGATCACGAAATAGATCATAATTTCTAACTCGGAACACCTCAACAGTAATGGTATTGTTGAGAGAAAGAACAGTAACCTTGATCGAAGCCGGAAAACAATGATATCCGAAGCCAGGCTACCCAAGTATTTTTGGGCTGAAGCTATCCATACAACATGCTTCACTCAGAATCAATCTTTGGTCAACAAATTTCACAACAAGACTCCTTATGAGCTTTGGCATGGCAGAATTTCCAACATTGGTTTCTTAAAGATTTTTGGCTGCAAGTGTTATGTTCTTTACAACGGAATAGAGCGTCGAGGTAAATTTGATGAAAAAGTCAATGAAGGCATCTTTGTTGTTTATGCCAAGCACAGTAAGGCATTTAGAGTTTTTAATAAACGTCTATTGAAAATTGTTGAATCTGTTCATGTTACATTTGATGAATTTCATTTGCTAGAGTCTGACAAGGCTCCAAATAGTACTGATAATTCAGATATTTTTGAGACAGGTGAATCTAGCAATCAAAACTCCAATCAAACCACCAGTATCAATGCAAATCAATCTCCAGCTCAGCCTTCAGTCTCAAGTGGTGTAACCTGTAGAGCCCTAGTTGATGACTCCTTCTTTCCTCAATCGATTAGACAACCTAATTTCCAATTCCTTTTACCGATCCAATACCAGCTAGCCCCTCTACTACTATTCCTAATGCACCACCTGAAACTGAACCAATTTTAAACATTAACTTACCATTTCCCTCTCCACTAACCGATCACCATTAGTCAGCTTCACCTCTTCCAAACCAATCTCCTCAACCGGTCACACCTCCCTCAGCCGATTTTGCTCCTCCAATAGAAACCTTAAGACAAGAATCAGTCAGGCAAGACCTTCCTAGGGAAGTGAGAACAGTTAGAGATCATCCATTAGAAAATGTAATTGGTGATGTCTTTGGTCCAAGAATGACTAGAGGCCAGTTGAGAAGCATGGAGGAACAACATGGATTATTCTCCTCTGCTATGGTCTCAAATATAGAACCAAAGAAGACTGAAGAAGCACTTAATGACCCCAGCTAGGTAGAAGCTATGCAAGAAGAGCTTAACCAGTTTGATAGATGCAAAGTATGGGAGTTAGTGCCTAGACCTAGTGATCAAAACAAAGGATTGTAACGAAATGGGTTTATAGGAATAAATTGGATAAGTTCGGAAAGATAACAAGGAACAAGGCTAGATTAGTGGTAAAAGGGTATAGACAGAAAGAAGGCATAGATTATGATAATACTTTTGCACCGGTAGCTAGACTAGAAGCCATTAGGTTATTTCTTGCCTATGCAGCCTACAAAGAATTTAAGTTATACCAAATGGACATGAAAAGTACCTTTCTCAATGGAGAACTTCAAGAGCTTGTGTATGTAGATCAACCTCTAGGATTTGAAGATTCCAGAAGCCTGATCATGTCTACAAGTTAAACAAGGTGTTGTATAGCCTCAAGCAAGCACCCCGAGCATTGTATGAAACTCTCTCCAAATTCCTACTTAGTGAGAAGTTCGAACGAGGTAAAATCGATACCACCTTATTTATTGCAAAGCATAATGGACATTCATTGTTAGTTCAAATATATGTTGATGACATCATTTTTGGATCTACTAACGAAAAATTATGCAAGAGATTTGAGAAACTTATGCAGAGCAAGTTTGAGATGAGCATGATGGGTGAGCTAACATTTTTCCTTGGACTTCAAGTCAAGCAAACCCAAGAAGGTATATTCATCAATCAAGCCAAATACACCAAAGATCTCATCAAGAAATTTGGTCTTGATTCTGCTCATCCTCAAAGCACTCCAATGGCCACAAATGTACACCTTGACAAAGATGAGTCCGGTAAGAAAGTAGATATGACACTCTACCGAGGTATGATATGATCTCTACTTTACTTAACCGCCAGTAGGCCAGATATCATGTTTGTCGTATGTGTATGTGCTAGATTTCAAGTTGACCCTAGAGAATCTCATTTACAAGCTGTTAAAAGAATTATTAGATATCTTGTGGGAACTACTAACTTAGGTTTGTGGTATCCAAAAGATTCATCCTTTACACTAATTGGCTATTCAGATGCTGATTTTGCAGCTTGTAGGGTCACCAAAAAAAGTACTAGTGGAACTTGTCAATTCCTAGGTAACCGATTGGTTTCCTGGTCATACAAGAAGCAAGCTTCAATTTCCACTTCTACAACTGAGGCTTAGTACATAGCTGCTAGGAGTTGCTGCTCACAAATCCTATGGATGAAGCAACAACTGGTGGACTATGAAATTCCCCAAGAAGTGAGTCCCATCTACTGTGACAACACCTCAGCCATTTCAGTTTCCAATAATCCTGTGATGCATTCAAAGACTAAGCACATAGACATCAAATATCACTTCATCAAGGATCATGTTAAAAAGGGTAACATCGTTCTTTTAAAAGTACATACTGATTATCAGTTAGCTGATATTTTGACAAAACCTTTAGATGTTAAAAGATTTGAATTCCTTAGAGGAGAATTAGGCATGATTGATATTTGTTGATATTTGTGCTAACTTTGTTGCTTGTGTAAAGCTCTCAACTGATCAAGGTGTTTCCTTATGTACTATTGCTAACCGATGCCCCTAACCAGTTCATCTAACCTGTGTGGCAAGAATTCCTAACCGATACCTCTAACCGGTGTACTTAACTTGTATCCCTAACCGATAAGAGATGTCTCTAACCGATGGCCTTTAACCGGTGCAAAGTTGTTCTCTCTCTAACCGGTCATTGCACCTGACCGGTTAGCCATCAAACCTGTCTAATCACCTAACCGACGAACTGCGACCGGATCGTAACTCCCAATCCATTTTAACCGGCTCGTTATCATCATCCCTGCTATCACATCAGACCTCCTCAGCTGCTTCAGACTGACAACTCTTTGACCTGTCCCCCATATTTCCTTTTCGTGGTAGATCAATTTTAATTTTGATCAAAAAGGTAATCTCTGTATCATTCTTATTTATCCAAAAGGTTATCTTTTTATTCATTATTACATTTAAGTATAACTGCTGCACACACGTTCTCTATTTTCATGTCTCATATTTAAAATTGTGAATTAAAATTATTAATATATGTGCATGCCAGTTAAAAACGTTTGAACTGCCTTTGATTTTTCCAACACACCTTTTCGCCTTCTCTCTCTCACACCCTATAAAAGATTTTCAAAAGGCAACATTTCAAACTTTCGAATCCTAGATTTTCTCTCTCTCTCTCTCTTTCTCTGCAAATCAAATAGCAACCGACAAAGGACTCCTTATCTTCTAATCATCCGTGTTCGAATCCGTTTCTCCATTGTCAAAGATTTCTGGTAACTCTTCGTAAACTTAAAATCTTTTCAAAATCTTGAAGATGACCAGATATTTCAAACTCCTAAGTTATGAACCTCGCCTATAATGTTTATTTGCTTCGATTCTAACTTAAAATGTTGGTTTGATGTTTGATTGTTTCAATGACTGATCCTAAACCTTTAACTATCAAGAAAGACATTTATGGAGGTTACATTCTTCCAAATTTCATTGACTCAAGAAGGAAAGCTTCTTCAAGCTTTATTCGTCATAGCGTGAGTTCTCCCTTTCTTGATGTAGGGAAATGAAGATATCTTTTATGAGTTGGTCAATGAGCTTTTTGATAATGGAGTTCTAGATGATGATGTGAAAGATGGAGATCTGTCTAATATTATCTCAATCATTGCTGGCGTTCCAATAACCTTCAGCCCTGCAACTATTGCATCTGCCTTCCCTAATCTCCCTTCTACCGGTTCGTCTTCTGTGTTGATGAAAGATATGATGCTTGCTTGGTCTAGAGTTAGAGGATCTGACCCCTTTGTTACCTGTGAGGGTAACAAGAAAGCTGATTTTGATGCCGTTCACAATGCCCTAGCCGAGGTGGTTGACCGGTGCTTCATCTCGTTCTGGCCTCGGCTCCCATCATCGTATCACTATGATACAAAGGGGGAAGCCATTGTCGCAGCCTATTATTCTTCAGAGTGATTTCAATTGGTGTTCATTCCTATATCGGATTATCTTGATAGCCTTCAAGAAATATCAGAAGGAGAAGCCTACTTCCAAGCCCAACAAAGCCAAACCGTGCCATTATTTATTGATTAGCCGTGCTTTGAGGAAAATTCCAGCCGTGCTTAATGCCTCAGCTAGTCAACCAAAATACCTCGCCTTTTCGCAAATCGTTTGATAAGTTTGATCAAGCAAGAATCCTCAAATAAGCCAAACCTTCAACCTGGTGTTGCTACTACAACCTGGAAGCCAACCGGTAAGACAACCAAGACAACCAAAGAAGATAACTCAGAATGTAAAGGTAAGACAATCAACCGATGTTGCTCCTAAATCGACTCTACCTTACCGGTCAAGCGAAAGCTAACCGATGAATCCTCAGTCGATCCCATACCGGTTAGTGCTCCTCAACCTACCTCTTCCGATGATCAACCGATTGCAACAGTTCTCTCCCCTAACCGACAAAAGAAAATAGCCATAAAGTCAGCTCCTCCACCTCCCCATATATCTAAGCCTACCCCAAAATCTTCCTATCAATTGGCAA
This sequence comes from Adenophora triphylla var. japonica, assembly GCA_022495995.1. Taxonomy (NCBI): domain Eukaryota; kingdom Viridiplantae; phylum Streptophyta; class Magnoliopsida; order Asterales; family Campanulaceae; genus Adenophora; species Adenophora triphylla. Next base: position 15,877 of record JAFEMH010002572.1, on the reverse strand, counting down.
GAGAGAATGCTGAGAGAAAAAGGAGAATTGAAACCGACTTGGGCACTTTCATTCCTTTTATCCCAAAATGGTTATTTGATCATAATTTCCTTACCGATAATGTTTCCTTTACCGGTCAGTCTTCTTCTCGACTGGTAAGCCATTTCCAACCCATCAGAGACCCAACTTTTCATATCTATCACTATAATCCTTGGTCGGTTAACCCCAAGTCTGATCCCTCTCCAAATTGGGTTTATCCCATAGATCACTTGCCACCATTTATCAGGAGATTTTTGAAATTCCATGAAATTAACAAGAACTCGCCTCCCAAATCGGTGACATGATGGACTATGTTGATTTTGATAATTTTCATGAAGAAAAGAGGATTTATTACAGCAAGCCTTCGCCTCGTTGAATGATTATGACATCTCTTTATCTAGAGACAAACCTTATCAAGCTATATAACGTATATTTTGATCTTTGCCTCCTATGTGGAATGCTATCTACTTGGCTCAAGACAGGCTAAGGAAAGACATGATGGTCCATGCTGTATGGGCTGATTTTGCTCTTCTGTACAATGCCCAAGATACCCTTCAAGAATCTGATCCATATCAGCTAGGGAGATATGAGTTACCTGAGGATGATCTTCCCTCTTTTGATCCTGAAATTGTCAATCTAGGTTAGACATGTGGGAGGAGGCTTAACCGATACTTCATCGGTTACAGCCTTAAGAGGAGGTGGAAATGAATTTTTGGGCGCTTTACCGGTTACTCAACCGATGCCTTTCGACCCTGCAGTGAATCCTCAACCGGTTAGAGATGACTTACCGATGACTGAGCCCTTAACCGACGATCCCTGTTTTGGTAAAAAAACAATCAAATGTAAAATAGTTCGAAACAAATTTGAGGAAGGTGCAATGGAGTATAATCGGTGTAACAATGAAGATAAGATGACTTGATCATGTAACGAGGAAAGCCCTTGAGACAACTATCTCGCCGGCACAAAACCTCGAAAGGTGTTTATGGTCACCTTCGCCCCAAATGGTAGTATTGATCTTATGATGAGTTACAAATGTTGGAGCTATGGCGGATTACAAGAATGTGTTCGTGTACTGTGTGTTGATTGTGTTTGTTCCAGCCATTAGCCCTTTAAATAAAAAAAGATAACTTGAAGATAACAAAACCCTAACAAACTTTCCTAAAATCTCGGCCTTGTTATCTTGGTCTTGACTTTGTCTCTCAACCGTTGAAGTGAGTCCACGAAATAGGTTTTTCCCACGTTCTATTTGCCTGTAATTAAAGATACAACAAAAATAATTAAATAATGATTTAATTATCTAAGTGAATTTTACCTTGACCAGGGGTTCGAAGATGATGACATGCTGGCAACTTTTCAAGATGTAGCGATCCTGAATTTACCCACAACAATTGTCCCCAAAAACTGTCTTTTAATGAATTTAAATAGGCGGTTTTTCTATTACCTTCCGTAAGCTTTAGCGGTTTAATTAACTTGATTGAGACGTGGCGGTTGAGGAGTTTAATCCGTCTAAATTAGTGTAAATAACGAGGATCTAGGGTTTTTAACTGAGCTTCCTTTCGCTTTCCTTCTCACTTTCTCAACGTTTCTTCCATCTTCTTCACGGCGGTGAATTTCTCCAAGGTAAAATATTTCCCTCTCTCTTTTCCTTTTTTTTTTTGAAAATATGGTTAAGACAAGAAAAGGCAAGGCTCCAAGAAATCCTCTGAGTTTGAACGAGGATGGGGATTTCTCTTGCGAGGGCTTGTTGGCAAAACCTGATGAAGAGGTTTGTATTTTCAACAATGAGCTCATCGAATCTGTTAAGGATCGAAGATGCTTCCCAGATTCTGCCATCTTCAGGCCTTTCGATGTGTTCATTAGGGCTGATTTCGTGTCTCCATAGTGGATTTGTTTTTACGAATATCCCTTTGCCCTAGGTTTTTCGTATTCCTTCCCTTCGTTGATAACTGAGTTTTTTAGAAAAACAAATTTGGCTTTCGTCCAAATAATGCCCATGGTTTGGAGGATTTTCTCTTGTGTCCTGAGGGTGAATCGGGAATTTGGGTTAGACATAGGTTTGAGAGAAATAGCCTCCGTATATGAGCTCCAAGCCTTTGGCTCTACGAGGTATCTTTTAAAACTTGGTCTGGAATGAAACCCCTGTTTTTGAGAGTGACGGTAAACGATAGGGGTTAGAAGTCAAAATATTTCTTTGTCGAGAAGGATTATTTGGAGGAAGGATATTTCTTGGCTACAGGATGGAACAGGGAAAGTATCCCTCTTTAAAACTTTAGGGGCTCTTTCTTTATTTCCCGCACTGTTACTTGAATTTGTGAATTTCTCTCATTATTTTTGGGCCATCGATTAGTCAAAGCTTTTCCCTCCTTCTACGGAGACTGAAGATAAGGTTAGGAGATTGTTGGAGATTTTAGAGGAGGAGCGATCCTTCAAGCCGTTTGAAGCAATAGCCGTTTCTGAGGAACAAGAGATTTTAGAGGAGGAGCGATCCTTCATCTCATAGCTTCGTGTACTCCGTTTAGGCGCTTTCCAAACTCCACATGTATGCAAGATTTTTCCTTGGAAAAAGATCTTTCAAGATTTTGTGGGGCAAACCTGCTGAAGTTAACATTTGACGGTGCCTCAAGAAAGAAATGGAGGCACCATCTTTGGGAGAAAGGGATAAGAAAAGGAAGGGCAATTTCGTAAGGAAAATAATAAAACGTTGATGAAACAGACATTGGTAGACGCGTTAAGGGAGGCACTTCGCTAGAGTGGCAAGGGTAAGTTTTTGATTTTCAAAGCGAGACTTCTTAAAGGAATCTTTTTGAATATACAATACATCCCAAGCTTTTTAATCATCAAACTTGTTTTTTGTAGAGTGTTGACATGGGCCGAGATAAAGATGAATAGTCTTTAAAGAAAGGAACAAAGAAGCCGGGCAAGTTTTGAGGCACACAGCGAAGTAAATAGATGCAGCCGATGTTTTGACTAAGAGAGTGGAAAGCAAGCAATGAATGCACGACAGTTGAGAGTCCGATGAAGGGCATGTCTTCCATTCAAGACACTCAATTGCACGTGAAATTGAGGATGTGAAGAAGAATATGATGGCTCATCATTTACTAAAGTATGCTCAATAGCAATAAAAAATTCAGAGATGATGGAAGAGTTCCCAGTGCCGGAAAGCATACAGAGCGGGATGTCGAGTGCGCAACGTTCACACCGCTCAAGGCTTTGGATGGTGAAGGAGAGGAAGCAGAGAAGGATCCTCAAATCGCTAAGGATGATGACATGATCCTAGAGGAAGTGCAGTAGCGACAACATCTCGCGATGACGTAGCCATACCTCCTGCAAGGAAAATCAAAAATGGTTCTTTAGGTAAAAACTTTGGTTTGAATAATGGGCCGTGTCCCAAAGACAAGTATTTAAATATTTTGGGCTTGTAATCGGTCTTATCATAAGGGCACAAAACAATTCTTGCGTTTTATTTTCCAAGTGTTGTCAGTTGGTTCAACACTTTTTATGTTTCTCGTAGGATAAAAATTTTCGTTATTGGCTTTTGCTAAAAACTTTTGCTCAAGCATTTTGGAAAATGAAAATAGAAGGTTGACATGCTAACCTTTCGGAGATATTGACAACTTGCGAGTGGATGTATAAATCCTCGCAATTACTTTGATTGACATGTGAATGTCAATAATCTTTTGTTCTTAGGCGGGCATGAATATGCCACGACCATTACAGTTGATAAATTGTGGTCAAAACATCATTGAATCGAGTGGAGACGGGTAATTCGATACATATTAAACGATATGGGCTCACCACATCACCCTCAATCAAGGCTGACATCATGATCTCTCCAGTGCGAGGTGTTTAAACCTTTTAATGAGACGATCTAAAAAAGTCACTTTCTTTTAGCTTTCAAGGGATTAAGCAATCCTTTGAAGGAGGTGAGATGTGCCAGGCTCAAACGGTTGTTTTTACTGAGAATTGGATCAATCTCCTGACAACCTCTTGCAAAATAACAAGATGAGAGATTTCCGACATACTATTTCTTCATATGTTCACATTTTTATTTGATGAAAAATGAAGTAAAAAGTGCGTTAGAACTTCATAAAATAATTGCGTTTTAAATGTAGTAAAGTAAGAAAAGCTGTCATATGCCTGATTTAAGATGTTAACTCTCTGAAGGATGTTTAACATCTCTACTTGTTAAGGAGTCTTTTGCTTGCACGTAAACATGTTAGCGGGGTTAGGGCGTCTCTAGCTAACGCCCTTCTCCGATGCTTGCCGCAAGATCGCTCGTGAACAAAATGGAAATGGTACTTTACTGAAAATAAAAATGGTAAGATCGCACCTCGGTTCTTATTTTGCATGCAGCTCATTGGAATTTGCATGTCAGATTCCGAGGCACGTGCTACCGGGAATTCCCTCCGCAATAGATATCGACGTTCAATATGAACCTTACTTCCGCTCGCATCGATCCAGTATGGCCCTTCCCACTGGACCATCTTCCAAAGATTGGGCTCTGCAGGTCCCTCAACACCTCTTCGCAGCATTCAGATCGACGGACTCTGGAACTTCCTGTGGTTCCAACATTTGCCGTAGGATTTGGGGTCAATCTGTTGAGATATACTATTACTTGGTTAACATCTTTTAGTTTGTCAATGACAGACCAGATCATACCCCAGGTTGGCATCATTCCGCCAGTGTCAGACATCTACCGGCAAGAGGATCACGACTTCTCGTGATGACTGCTTCGCACCAAATACCAGAGTAAGCCGGCTCGCTCTGCGTGAAGTTTGATTCAAAGGACAAATGGAGCTCTTCAGCATCTGGCAGCATCTTTTAGGTATGGCCGGGTGATTATTTTGGGATGGTTGCCGCCATTAGCATCGGGATGCATCGTGAGATGTCCACCATCTTGACTCCCCATCTAGCGAGAAAATCTGCTGCCTTTCTTGCTTCACTACTAGAAACCGGTCATATTATCGACGGACTTTACCGACGGATATTAAAGGTATCACTACTGCCGACGTATTCGCCAGAATGGAGGCATAAATCTCAATGGTTGTCAGCCAATTCACCCTATGCCTCACGCCGCTTTCTCTCTTCCTCGCTTCACATTCTCTCATCTACCCATTCGGCCCACTTAACGCCATGGCTTTCAATCTCTTCAGCCCACATTTGGCGATCTCCTGCTGATTTTACTTCCCAAACTCCTACCTCTCACATTTAAACTCAACGGCACTACCTCATTTTCTGTTATCTAATCAAATTTATCTGCAACGATGACTGATGATAGTGGTTAGTCTGTTTACTTCCTTCTTTCGTTCTACGTATCTTGCTCCATTCGTCATCGCCGTTCTCTCATCGCTCGTATCTTCCTTCCCTTTGTTAATCTTATGAATGTGCTTTAATTAAACCCGTCTCATTTAGTGAGATTATTAATCGTCGTCTTTACTATCTACTCATTTACTTATCTAAGGAATTGATTTCGATTATTATTTTCACATTTGATCCTGCTTTAGTTTTGGTTTTCAGGTTTTGATCGTGTCAATTTGTCTTGGAATTTAGCTGTCGCATGTCGTTGAATGAGGACCTTGCACCTGCAGAGGTTCACAGCTCAATTAGTTCTTTCTATGTTCTGTGCTATCTCCTGCCTCTTATCAATCACGAATTTACCTGTGCACACACCGCACGCATGATTTGAACCGCGAGCGATTAGCCCAAAACTTTGATTTTAGGAGCTTTTTTGGATTAGTTACAATTTGTTTTGATGATGGGTTGTCCGTTGAGTAGAAACCGTCAGCAGACATTTGATAAATCAGAAAAACGTCAGTAGAATTAAGATAAAATGTGACACCCATATCTCGGGCAATACTATTAGGGCACGCTTTGCACTTCAATGCTTGATCATTGAATGAAACCCTTTCTTCAGCCGTAACTATACTAATCTCACGTACCGGTGCACATTTATTACGGCTTGAGGTCCTTAATTGTGTGTGCATTGATACTCAATCAGTGCGCTAAGTTTTCATTTGTGTTGAGGCGTGGGCATCCAGCATCCATATCTCCACTGGGTCGAGCATTTTGATCTATTGCCTTCATAATATTATTTAGGCAATACCTTATTTATTCGGGTTTGCGCTACTTTTGAAGTGAACATGAATATGTATTGCATGTTTGTATTGACGCGCAAGACAATGCTTGTCGCCACTTTGGAGTGATTGGCATTGAGAACTTGAAGGCCCATCTATGTTCTGTACGCTTATCAATGACCTTTGTACGACATCGCTGCCGAAGAAAGGTAGCATGCCTGGAAAATTGTGTCATCTTTGTCCATCTCAGTGTACTGATCATGGTAATTGAATGTCTGAATTGCATTCATTTATAAAAGAGCAATTCTGCACCCAGGGTTCTAGACTTCCACCATGTTCATACACATTAAAGGAATAAAATATTTAGAGAAAGTGAAAGTCAGCTTGTGTCTACATTCCTATATTCTCCCAAATATTTTTATTTTTTTACAAAAATTTAGGTTCTATCCATCGATGATGACAATGTTTCCCACATTAAAGCCGATCTTCCTGGTTATCACAGAGAGGGGTTGGTCAGGTGGACACTGAGTGCTCGGGCTGAGCGGAGGGCGCAGCGCAAACTAAGCACCTGCATCAGAACATTTCGAAAGATTTGTACAGATAGCCAGCCGGCCATTGTGGCAGAGCCGCCAGGCACGTGCATTTGAGTGGGCACCAAAAAATCCATTATATATATTTTTCTTCCATTCGATTATCGAGTGTTCTTCAATCGAGCACATCTCTTTCCTTCCTCCATATTGCCGAAGCTTACTGCCGACACTCCTCCCATTAAAGGGTCGAAACACCCGCATCGAGCCTTCTCGCAGTAAGATTTTTCCAGGCTTCAATAGCATCAGATACTGCAAAGTCGAACTTTTGCCAGGCCAGAGAGGTTACATATTTTCAATAAGACGCCACATTACGCTCATCGGAAAGCCAATAATCAAATGAAGTACTCACGAGCCAGTTGCTTTCGAAGATAGAGCGCTATTATCGGGATAATCAGCTAATGCTGTTGATGGGTTATTGCTTGAGGGAAAGCGATGTCTCCAAAGTTAGTTCTGTACATACTTGATACTTTTGATACCTTTACTTTTAAGATAAGGAGTTCGAGCTTCGGTGGTCAAGAATTCCGATGTGAAAACGCAGCACAAAGAATTGAAGTTTTCCAATCAATCACGTGGAGTATTTCTGATAGTTTATGATAAACCACATATTTCATTTTTTTCTTCAAAAAATAAAAACAGAATATTGATATTGATATTTGTTAATCGTTAATGTTAATAAGACAGTTATCAGCATGATGATTTTTTGGATGCTAATGTTGCTGATGATGATTTTGATGTGTTATTGAGCGTTACATGATCACCTGATGTTAATGATAATTTGATGTCGTGCCGCTGAGCCGCCAGTTAACAGTTTGTGGCACCAAAATCCATTATATATATTTCTTTCTCCAGAATGACATCAATCGATCGCTCTTCTGCCTTCTCATCGACAATTTTCCTCCTCTCAATTAATTGTCGACGGGCTTCCATTCACCTCACCGACATCAGCAGCAAATGAAATATTTTTTATTCCACCTTCCAGCAAAGTTGTTGATAATTCTTCCAACGCCTAGCCTACTCGGGCCGCCAGATGCCGTGCATTCGCTTCCGTTCCACATTAACATTAAAAATCTGTAATGGCTGAAGCTTCTGAATACAAAAGGTACAATCGCTTAGTTTGGTCGGCTGGCCCACCTTCCATTGCAGCCTGGGCTCAAGAGCAGCCAAGGTTGTGCAGCGAAGTAGCAGCTTGCTTTGTCACAATCGGTGATTCGTCAGCGCTTGGAGATCAAAAAGTTACTTCTTCTCAAAGGTGTCTTCTTTCGTTTTCATTACTTTGATACTTCAGGTTTTTACTTTAAGATATGGAGTTCTATTATGAATTAGAAACAAGTATTCCCCGGATGTGAAAAACGCAAAGCACAAAGAATTGAAGTTTTCAATCAATCACAAAGGGAGCTTGCTCCTTCGACAAATTTATGATAAAAATTCACATATTTCTTCGGAAAAATTAAAAACAAATAGTTGATATTGATACGCTAATGCAGTTAATGTTAATGTTAATGTCGTAATGATGTTAATTAATGATTTTGATGCTAATGTTAGCTGATGATGATTATTGATGATAATGACGCTAATAGCACATGATCTGGGATGTGATAATGGGATAATTTGATGTCGTGGCCGGCTTAAATGCCGAGCAAGCGTGAAGGCTGCCATAACACAGCTTGAGGGGCACCAAAAAAAATCCATTATATATATTTCTTTCTCCATTGATCTGAGTCAATCGATTGGCTTCCTTCGTTCTTCTTTCATTGTCTCCTTCCTCCTCCATACTGTCACACGGCCTTCACGACCGAGCAAAATGAAACACTTTCGTACGCAATTCACCCTGCCCTTCAGCTTCCAGATTCAGCCGCCGATACTCTCCACGCCATCAAAGTTTACTCGCCGCCGCTGTTTCGAAGCCTCCAACTATTGTCCATTAAACGCACAAAAACCAAGGTGCAGCTTGAAGCTTTGAATTACTACGTGCACAATCAGAACTCTTTCCAAGCCTGCTAGCTTGACTCACCTCGCAGCTCAAATCGAGATTGCGCTGTCTGGGAGCCTGCCGAGCAGCTATGTACAGATGTCGGGATTAAAGCCTCGTCAATTTCTGTGACCAAAATACTTTTCCAAAATCCCAAATCGTCTTTCGTTTTCATACTTCGATACTTTATAATCTTAATCTTTTAAGATATGAGTTCTAGAATTAGGAAACAAGATTCATCGGGATGTGAAAAACTTAAAAAGCAAAGAATTGAAGTTTTCAATCATCACATTGGGATTCTAGATAAATTATATAAAATTCACATATTTCTTTTCCGAAAAAAACGTAAATATTGATATTGATATTAAGCTAATGTTAATGTTAATGTTAATGTTAATGATGATTTTGGATGCTAATGTTGTTGATGATGACTACGCATTAACATTAACATTAACATTAACATTAGCAAATATCAATATCAATATTCGCTTTTTTATTTTCGTAAGAAATATGTGGAATTTTTTATCATAAATTTATCAAGGGCTCCTTTGTGATTGATTGAAAACTTCAATTCTTTTTTGCTTTTTACTGCTTTTCTCACATCCGGAATCTTGTTTCCTAATTCTAGAACTCATATCTTAAAAAATTAAAAATTATAAAGTATCAAAGTATGAAACGTAAAGAACTCGGGATTTTGGAAGAAATGTTATTTTGGACTCCGTCCCAAGCACTCTGACGAATCCCCAATCAACAAACCGCTTCCGACGTTTAATCCCCAATAATCCCAAACTCGGCTTCTGACCGCAAGTGGGAGGTGGAATTCAAACCAACAAGGCCTAAATTTCCGAGTTACCCAATTGACCGATTGTGCACCGTAATCTTCAAAGCTTCAAGCCGCGATTTTGGTTTTTGTGGTTGGTACGACAAATGGATTGGGAGCCAGAGGTGCCGCGCGGGTGCCGCCGCCGGGGCTGTAGGGTTTGATGGCGGAAGTGAGAGAGACAGAGAGTATCGAACAACACCGGAAGCCCTCGGAAGGTGATCTCTGGGCCTGAGGGTGAATTGCATTCGGAGTTGTTTCATTTTGCTTTTGGTCCTGGAGGGTGAATTGGAGAGCCGATCAGCCTTTAATTAATGGAGGAGGAGGATTGTCACATTGAGGAAGACGAGGGAGCCGATCGATTGACTTCGGGATCAATGGAGAAAGAAATATATATAATGGGATTTTTTTTTGGTGCCCTCAAAATTCTCAAGTTAACCCGAGCGAGCGCTCACCTTGCTCTCCCTAATGGCCGGCCCGACATCCAAATTATCATTAACATCAAGATCATCATTAACATTAACATCAAAATCATCATCAACAACATTAGCATCAAAATCATCATTAACATTAACATTAACATTAACATTAACATTAGCAATATCAATATCAATATTCTCGTTTTTTATTTTTCGTAAGAAATATGTGAATTTTTTTATAATAAATTTATCAAGGGCTCCTTTCGTGATTGATTGAAAACTTCCAATTCTTTTTGCTTTTTACGCTTTTTCACATCCGGGAATCTTGTTTCCTAATTCTGAGAACTCATATCTTAAAAATTAAAATTAGTAAAGTATCAAGTATGAAACGAAAGAACCTCGGGATTTTGGAAGAAAACATATTTTGGACTGTCCCAAGCATTCTTCGACGAATCCCCAATCAACAAACCGGCTTCCGACGAATCCCCAATAACTACAAACCGCTCTTGGACCGCAAGTGGGAGGGGTGGAATTAAACCAACAAGGCCTAAATTTGAGTTACTCCACCTGATTGTGCAAATGTAATTCAAAGCTTCAAGCTGCGATTTTGGTTTTTGTGGTTGGGTACGACAATGGATTTGTTTGAGAGCCGGAGGTGCCAGCCGGCGGCTAAGTGCCGGGCTAGTGGGTTTGATGGCGGGAGAGAGATTGGCAGAGAGTATCGAACAACAGCCTGGAAGCCTCGGGAAGGATCTTTACCGGAGGGTGAATTGTATTCTGGAGTGTTTCATTTTGATTTTGGTCCTGGAGGGTGAATTGGAGAGCCGATCACTTTAATTTCAATGGAGGAGGAGGATTGTCGATTGAGGAAGATCGAGAGCTCTCGATCGATTGACTCAATCAATGGAGAAAGAAAACATATATAATGAGGCGGATTTTTTTTTTTGGTGCCCCTCAAAATTCTCGTTGCTCCCGAGCGAGCGTCACCTTGCTCTCCCTAATGGCCGCCCGACATCCATAAATTATCATTAACATCAAGATCATCATTAACATCAAAATCATCATCAACAACATTTAGCATCAAAATCATCATTACACATTAACATTAAGATTAACATTAGCAATATCAATACTGTCAATATTCTCGCTTTTTATTTTCGTAAGAGAAATATGGAATTTTTTATCATAAATTTATCAAGGGCTCCCTTTGTGATTGATTGAAAACTTCAATTTCTTTTTGCTTTTTACGTTTTCTACATCCGTAATCTTGTTTCCCTAATTCTAGAACTCATATCTTTAAAAAATTAAAAATTATAAAGTTATCAAGTATGAAATCGAAAAGAACCTCGGGATTTTGGAAGAAATTATTTTGGACTCCGGCGTCCAAGCACTTGGACGAATCCCCAATCAACAAACTCAAGCCCGATGAATCCCCACAACCAAACTCAGCTCTGAGACTGCAAGTGGGAAGTGGAATTCCAAAACCAACAAGGCCTAAATTTGAGTTACCCACCTGATTGTGAGCAATCGCAATTCAAAGCTTCAAGCTGCGATTTTGGTTTTTTGTGGTTGGTACGACAATGGATTGGAGCCGGAGGTGCCACGGCGGCGGCCGGGCTAGGGTTTGGATGGGCGGAGAGAGAGACGTAGAGAGTATCGAATAATGCCGGAAGCCTCGGAAGGATCTTACCTGAGTGTGAATTGCATTCCTCGGAGTGTTTCATTTTGATTTTTGTCCTGAGTGTGAATCGAGAGTTTCCGACGTCGCCTTGGTAATTAATGGGAGGAGGAGGATTGTCAATTTGGAGGAAGACGAGGAGCCGATCGATATGATCTCAATCAATGGAGAAAGAAATATATATAATGGATTTTTTTGGTGCCCTGCAAAATTCTCGGTGCCCCAGAGCGAGCGCTCACCTTGGCTCTCCCTAATGGCCGGCCCCGTTGTTGATGCCGGGAGATTTTTTAGATGTTGTCGTTTCTCGCTTTAGTGCTTATACCGTGATTCTCGCCCTCCACTTCAACCGAAGCATAATTGTCCACTTGACAACCCCCTCTTTATTTGATAAACCAAGGAAGATCGACACAAATGGTAGGAACATTAAACCCATCGATGGACTTCCAGACCTAGAATTTTTGCTTAAAGAAAAAAATAAAAATATTTAGGAAATAGATATGAAGCCTCAAACAAAGGTGTGACTCAAATTCTCCTCTTAAAAATATTTTATTCCTTTGTGTTTATGAACATAATTGAGAGTCCCCTGAGAACCTAAGGTGTAGAATTCTCTTTTTTATAAATAAGATACAATTCAAGACACATTAATTATATAGTCAATTACCACTGGGATGGACAAAGATGACAATTTTTCAGATGTACTATTTCTTTCGTCAGAGGCAGTTGAATGGAGTCCAAGATACTAGAAATTTGATACAAGAGAATAGATGTGGACTTAAGAGTTCTCAATGCTAATCACCAATGAGATAGGCATTGAAAGCGCCAGCCAATACTCAAACACAAAAGCCGTATTCATGTGTTTCACTTCAAAGTAACGCAAAACCCACCAAATAAATAAGCAACTTCGTTGCCTAATTATAACATATTATAAGGCAAATAAGTCTCAAAATGTATTGGTGGGGTGTGCATTACTTTGGGATGCCACATATAACACAAATGAAACCGCACTTTGGTTGAGTATCAATGCACACACAATAAATGAATAAATAGTTAACTTATCAAACCGTAATAAGTGAAGTTTGGTCTGCCTTCAAGTGGTGATTTCTGGCAAGTGATTTACTCGACCGATCAGCAGGGTTTCATTCAATGATCAAGCATTGAAAGTCTAAAGCAATTTCCAAATAGTATTGCCCAGAAGTTAAGTTCTACATTTTATCTTGGAATTATACCAAGACTATAGATTTATCAAATGTCTCCTAATTTCTACTCAACTGCAGACTTCAACCCACTCATCCAAAACAAATTGTAACTTCAATCCAAAAAAAGCTCCTAAAATCAAAGTTTTCTAAATAATCTTCAACCTCTATAATGAATGCAAATACAAAGGTGCGTGAACTCTGGGTGTGTGTAAATTGCGGATAATTAGACACGTATAACGCAAGAACATAGAGAAATTGCTGGAACTTGTCTTCCTGGGTGGAATGGAACTTCAGGTCCTCCAAGAATTTCAACAAAGAACAACACCAAATGCCCCAACTAAATTCAAAACAAATTGACACGATCAAAATTTCAAAACCAAAAACCTAATCGAATCCAAAATCAAAATAATAATCGAAATCAATCGAACCCGATAGAAGTAAATGTAGTAGACATAGCTTAAAGATTTGAATAATAATCCCTAAATTAGTTCTTAGGGTTTAATTAAAGCACATTCATAAAGGATTATAAAGGGAGAGAGAGAGAGAGGTACCAGTCGATGAACTGAGACGGCGACTAGACGAATGGAGGAAAGATCATAAGAATCCAAAGGTAAGAGTGAGTTTCGAAATGAGGTCCAAGAATTCCTAACCACTATCATCACCGTCATCGCTGCCGTCGGGTTGGATTAGGAGGAGAACATGTGACGAGAAATTGAAAAGTGGGTGTTGCTCAAATTGGGGGAAATGTGAGGGAATTCTCAGTGGGTTCGTGGGGATTCTGGGGGATTATAGAATGGAGATTAGGGACTGGGCTTGGAGAGATTGAAGGCGCTAGCAAAGTGGAGGCGGAGGCGATAAATGGAGCAACGAATGTACGAGAGAGAATGTGAAGACGGGAGAGAGAGAAGGGGGCAAGCGATTAGGTTTAGGGTGAAATGTACACGCCATTGAATTTATACCTCCATTTATGGGCGTGAATCGTCCAGGTATTACCTGCCTTAACTATCCGTCGGTAAAATTCCGCTCTGCATTATGCCGCTTTCTAGTAGTGAGCAAGCAGCTACTTTAGATTTTCTGCTACTAGATGGGAGTCAAGATGGACATGGTCCTCACCAAGCACATCCTCAAGCTAATGGCCAGTGCGTAATCAAGTAACAAAATAATCACCTAACAACCTAAAAAAGATGCTAGATCAAAAGAAAGGAAGATGTAAGTAGCAGAGCTTCCATTTGTCCTTTCGGGGCATGCATCAAAACCACACCAAAGAACGCAACAGCCAATTCCCTTACTCCTTGGGTATTTGGTGCAATGGGGCCTCATCTCCGACAAGTCGCCGTCCCACGCGTATTCAAGATGTTGACACTCCTCGGCCCAGCGTAATGATGCCAAACTTAAGGTTATGATCTAGATATCATCGACGAGCCAAGGGATTTTAGCCAAGCTCAGATAGTACAAAGATATCAACAAAAGATTGCTAAATCCTAAGCAACAAAAATGTTAGATTACTGCAGTCTGTCCAAGTCGGTGATCTAGTCCTACGAAAAGTGTTTCAGAATACGCAAGCAGAGCCTCAATGTTGTTGGAAAGATGGCCCTAAAATGGGAAGGGCCATACTTAGTTGATGCCGAAGCGTGTGCAAAAGGTTCATATTGGCCGTCAACTCCGGAGGGAGCAAGGATTCCCCCTGCCCGGAATGCCATTCACCTCAAGTCCTATTTTATGTAAGTTCCACATAATTACGTTACAATGCAAATAAAACCAAGGTACGTATCTTTTTACCATTTTATTTTCAATAAAAGCAATTTGTTTCCGTTTCCTTGTTTATTTTTTGAACGATTAACGAATTTCTTAAGCATCGTGAGGTATGCGAATAGCTAAGATAACGCCTCACCCCTAACATGTTTCTGCTTTTGCAAGGAAACATAGAAGCATTTGAATAAACTCCTTATCAAAGTAGAGATGTTAACATCCTTCCAAGAAGTTAACATCTTAAATCGTGTATGACCGCTATCATCTTACTTTCCTCGTTTAAAACGAATATTTTTATGCCAAGTTCTAGCACTTTTTTACTTCCTTTTATTTCAAATAAAATGTGACATCAAAATAGATGTCTAAATCTCTCATTATCTTGTTATTTTGCAAGAGGTTGTCAATTCAATACAATTCTCGTAAAAAAACAACTCAAGGCTTTGAGACTGGGCCATCTCAGCCCTCCTTTAAAGGTACTTAATCCCTTCAAAGAAGTTTAAAAGAACCATTACTTTTTTTCGCCTCATTAAGGCTTTAAACATTCTCGCCTGGAGAGCATGATGTCAACCTTGATTGAGGTGTGTGATGGGCCCATGTACGTTTGCGAATATATACGCAATTCACCTCTTCTCCACTCGATCATAATTATATGAAGTTTTTTCTTGACCCTAAGAATTTATCAATATGGTTGTGGCATATTCATGCCACCTAAGAACAAAAGATTATCGACTATTCACATGTCAATCAAAGTAATTGCAAGGGATTTATACATCCACTCGCAAAGTTGTCAATATTTCCGAAAAGGTTAGCACATGTCAACCTTCTATTTCTCACGCGCCTTTTCCAAAATGCTTGAGCAAAAGTTTTTAGCAAAACCCAAGCGAAACGAAAATTTTTTATCTCACGAAACATAAAAGTGTCGAAACCAACTCAAACACTTGGAAAATAAAAACGCAAATTGTTTTGCCCCTTATGGATCGACATTACAAACCCAAAATATTTACAATTTGTCTTTTGGGACACATCCCATTTTCAAAACCAAAAGTTTTTTATCTAAAGAACCATTTTTTGATTTCCTTCACTGGGTGGCTACCGTCGCAGATGTTGTCGCTACTCCTTCCTCTAGGATGTCATCATCCTTCGCAGCTTGAGGATCCTTCTCCCCGCTTCCCCTCTCCTTTACCATCCAAAGCCTTCAGAAAGTGAACGCCATCGCTCAAATAATCCCACTCGTATGCTTTCCAAATTCTGAACTCTTCCATCCATTCGAATTTTTATCAAGCTATCATACTTTGGGCAAACTGAGGCCATCATATTCTTCTTCACATCCTCAATTTCCGCAACAGTGTTCAATGGAAGACATG
>JAFEMH010002571.1:247500-330687 GCA_022495995.1 Adenophora triphylla var. japonica | reverse complement strand
CATTTTTCTCAGTGAAAGCCGTACTTTTACGTGCGACAACGTGTTAAGTACGCTTCGACGTTGGGATGCACGGGCGCCCCGAGACGCCTGGATTGGCAACGGGAGCTTAACGGGTTCGGTTAACCTGGAGCGGGCCGCTAACGGATTCCGGTTAACTTCTAACGGATTTTGGCGATCCGAATTTGGGTACTTACAAGCTTAGCCCTCGCCGACGTCACTTCCGAAGGAGGTGGGGTCATTGAAAAAGATAAGGATCCAAATCGGGGATGCCTTACTTTGAAAGCAGACCCGGGCGGTCACCGGCCGGGACCCTTAGGGAAAGGATTCCTACGTATCCCGAGCGGGAATCAAGCCGATCGTAGTTCGTAGGCGCAAGGACCGCGCGTGGGGACCTCGACCTAAGCGAGACCGTTGGGAGGCGTCTAAACCCGAATGAGACCACCGCGAGGTACCCGGACCTCGAATGGAGACTACTGTGAGGCGCCCGAACCCGGGAATTTCTAAACCTTCGAGGGCGCGTGGCACCTCGCATCCGAGTTGCCGGAACATACGAGGGCGTGTGGCGCTCGTACTAGAGTGGCGAACATACGAGGTGTGTGGCGCGGCTCAAACCGGGAGTTGCCGAAACATACGAGGCGCGTGTGGCACTCAAATCGAAGTTGCCGAAACATACGAGGGCGTGTGGCGCCTCAGACCGGGGTTACGAGGATGCGTTTATCCTGAAACGAAGGCGTTCGTGCCTTGGGTGCTGGACTTACGATGACGGCCAGGTTTATCCTGCAGGGGATGGGGTGGCAATGATGGGAATGGTTGTGTTAAACCGGAGTTATTAACAACACAGAAGGATTGACGTTCTAACAACGGGGTTAGGAACGGGATGTGATCTGGGAGAGACTCGACATTGCCGGGGAAAAGATCCGCAGTTCTCGACTGGCCGGCTTAGAACCGAGGGGGCCGATTGACGTTTCTTCCGTAGACGGATGGTCTTAGGATCCCGCTGGGAGGAATGTTCTGCCACTCGATGGCCGAAGAGAGATTGTTATGCGGGCTTACCTTGATGGCCGCTGTAGTGGGACGATCGGGCTTATGACTGGCGGCCGGGGAAGTAAACGTTGGTGAAAACCAATGGGAATTTTGACGTCGGGAGACGGAACTGTGACTTGAATGTCCGGAGACGGGACTGAGCGTTTGAATGTCAAACGTCGGTTTGGGGCTGGAATGAGCGTTTGAATGTCAAACGTCAACTGGGGATTGAGAATTTAACGTCTGGAGACGAGCGTTAGTGAGAACTAACTGAGAATTTAACGTCTGGAGACGAGCGTTAGTGAAAACTAACTGAGAATTTAACGTCTGGAGACGAGCGTTAGTGAAAACTAACTGGGAATTTAACGTCTGGAGACGAGCGTTAGTGAAAACTAACTGGGCTTGACCTCGGGGGAGGGGGTGTTAGAAATGTCTAACTTGGGGGAAATTTTACACTTTTGGGGGCCAAAAGGGGTAAAATTGAAACTGCGAGAAGTTGAGGGGCCAAAGTGGCAAGGAATCTTTCTCGCAGAAGAGTCCTACGGACCGAACCCGGAAGCTGACCAAAGTTCATTCCAGCGCCGAGGCAGACGTGAAATTGGCCATTTTCTCCATTAATTCCGACGAGAGGGAGAGAAAAGAGAGGAGAGAAACCACTCCAAATTGTGAGTTTTGCTCAAATTTGCAAGGGAAAATCGACATGGAGGGTGATTTGGGACCAATGGCTCGTCATGGAAGGACCGATAACGAAAGAACGCGGTTGGTTCGGACCATTCGAACCACTACTCTTCCATTGAATTCGGCGGAGTTCTACCCGGCTAGGGAGGATCACAAATCCAAAGGAGGGATCGAGAGACAGGTAAACTTCCTTCAAATTCCATTAATTTTAAGAATGTGCATTCTTTAAATGTTAGGAATTTGACTAGAAATGAGTTAGGGATTTTGGTGCCCGAATTGGGGCTTTTGACTTTGCTATGCGCCTTTGTCGAAATTGACTAGAGTGTAGTTCAATTGACACTATGGGTAGATGACATAAAAATTTTGGGTTGCAAAATTCCATGCCTAGATGTGTTTTCCGAATTTAAAGTATGTTTAAATCGGGACGGAGTAAATTTTCGAAATGTTCGAAAGAATTTGAAAGTTCCGAATTCGACGGAGTTTTCGAAAGGTTTTGAAAGTTCCGGGTTCGATGGAGTTTTCGAAATATTTTGAAAGTTCCGGATTCGACGGAGTTTTCGAAAGGTTTTGAAAGTTCCGGATTCGACGGAGTTTTCGAAATGTTTGAAAGTTCCGGATTCGACAGAGTTTTCGAAATGTTTTGAAAGTTACGGGTTCGACGGAGTTTTCGAAATGTTTTGAAAGTTTTGGACCGTTAATACTCCAACCGGGATGGAAGTATTTTAGGAAGAAATGAGAACTGTATCTGCGTTGCATCATTTTGACATGCGTTCGTGCACTCTGTTGATGTCGCTTCTGTACCTAAAGTATTCTTGCCTTGTTCACCTGCAGGGGCGAGGGACAGTTGATGTTCACAACTTGAAGATTCGGGGAGCCTTCGAGGCGCTTCGAGCGTTGGGAGATATTCCCGGACGAGGCTCGGGTCGGAGAGAGGAGTTTACGACAGCTTGTGGTTGAGTCCGATTTGGCTGGATTTATCAGAGCGGTAGCCGCGGTGGCTGTGACGCAGAGGGCGAGGTCCATGTACGTAGCTCTGAGCGAGTACTGGTGGGACACGACCCACACTTTTCACTTCGTGGGGAGGCGACCGTGACTCCCACTCGACTTCATGCGCTATCACCGGGTTGCCGACCCGGGGCAACGCGCCGGTGTGGGTGGACGGCTATACCCCTGGGCGCTTGTCGGAGCTGCTGGGTTTTGATATCACCGATGCCAGGGGCTTAGGTATTCGGTACAGGCCGATGGAGACCCATCTGAGGAGGGGTATTGATGATTATGGGGAGGGGTCCCCGAGGATGACCGCTGAGCGTCTGGCTCGAGGGTTCCTATGGTTCGCCGTCGCCGACTCGTTTCCGACTTTCGACACATCCCGTCACTTCCCTTGCTCGGGTCGCCGATCGATCTTGGACGCCGTGAGGGGATTCGCATGAGGGGAGGCTGGACTGGCCGAGCTCTACCACGCCTTGGACAGGTTCTCGCGGGGAGAGGAGAACACCTTGTGCTGCTTCTTCTTTGCTTTGGATGTAAGTTCACGTCTTTTTCTCTTCCTTGTTCTCATTTCTGTACTCGTATGTATCTGCTCTGTAGCTGACATAACTTTCCATTTGCTTGACAATGTGCCTGGGTGCTTTGAGGTGTTCACTCTCAGCCGGTGGGAGATTAAGGAGGCGTACTCGCCCTTGTTCCCCGCCATGCCGTCTTGCGTAAGGGTGCGAAGAAGGCGGTGTCATCGAGAGAGGGTACTCGACTGTCATACGAGGAGGTGTCTCAGGCCCTGAGCCGAGAGTTCTCCGAGCGGATCCAGCTGACTTGGTGGAGCCGGATTCACGCTGGCGTGGTTCAGGTTGCTAGTGAGGTCACGCATCGGTGGAAGCTGCTGGTGGGACTTTACTGCGATGCGATGTATCTGGGGGAGAGGGTGACCCGTCAGCATGGTCCGAGGTCCCTTCCGATGGTGCCGGTGGACCCGCCTCTACACATGCAGCATCCTTCGTCGATGCCGATGGAGGAGTTGGAGCGGTATAGACAGGGCGTATTCTATATCGAGTATGTCATAGCGGGCGCCGACTATGACACTTTCTTGAGGATGAGGCTGAGGAGCCCGCAGGTGCAGCACAGGGAGGGCGAGGGCCCTGGATATCCCTGAGATCTCCTGCTCCCACACGCTAGGCTGGCGTATGAGGGGCTGGATAGTTCCCGTAGGCGGTTGGTGATCCCTATTCCGGAGGAGCCGAGGCCTCAGTACAGTGTGGACCCCAACACTTCGGTGAGTGCTTTTGATTTCCTGCATTTGATAGTAGCATTCTGCAAATGTTGCATATGTATCGCTCCGCTTGTCTTCGACGACTTTCCCGGGTTTCGTGTGTCCGGCCGCACGTACAATCAAAGGCCATGAGGCGCTGGACGGGTGGGCCAACTACACTAGGAGGCTCGTGGAGTTCCCGAGGTGTAGTTCCTGAGGAGCGCGGCCGTACATGAGCCGAGGCCGTCTAGGCCGAGAGGTTCGTCCCGCTCCACGGCCGGTGGAGCGGACTTTGCGCAGGATTCGGCCGCCTCGGGCGGAACGGCGGGGTTCGGAGCTCATCCTTTTTCGCACTCGGGGCACGAGCGGGGAGAGTCCTCGAGTTCGCAGGCGCAGAGGCGGCCTTTCGCGTATTCCCGCCTGGAGGAATTCGGAGATTATCTGTTCTCGACGGATCCGGCTACTGCGGAGCAGTGCATCGAGTGCTCGGATGACGAGCAGGACTCTGGGTAGTCCTCCTTTATTGCTTTCTTAGACAAAATGTGTGTATTGTCCAGAACAATTTGACTTGTATTTGAATAAGGCGCCCTTGAGGCGGAACCTGTACTTTGCACATCTATTTAGTGATTACCTCCTTCTATTTTCGGCAAATAAGCAAGTAGGTTAATCAAAAATAAATAAAATGAAACATGCATAAAAAATTGAACTGGTCAAAATTTATGCCTATATGCACTGTTTTTTAATTAATTGTACTGTTGCACGAGCCCGGGGCGGAAGTGGTGTTGGCAGTGGTTGATTGAAACCATGGGAGCACGCAGATTCAAGAAAGCATGAACAGGGCTTGGTTTGGAATTGTTTCCAATTTGAGAGCAGCTGGCTGCAGAGTTGACCCAAGTCAACCGCAGAAAGAGTCCGGGCCTGACCGAGGATGAATTTCCGTAATCTTTTAAATTGCGTCACTTTGCAATTTGTAAGAACCGCGCATTTGCTTTGATCCATTACCGAATTCTCTCAAATTCCTAAGGTTTCCTTCACTCTTTCCATGGCTCCATTTCCTAAGCTATCGTCTCTGATGCAAGAGCGATACTTGGAAAATTTCCAATGTGGGTACGGAACCACACGAGGCAAAACAAGGGGTTTTTCGAGGGTTGTTACGGATGAAATCTGTTTGGGCTTTGAAGGAGCTCATGCCAGATTGGGATCTCATGAGAGTCGCGGCTCGTTTCTGGGATATACGGAGGAATGTGTAAAACTTCTCGTACAACGAAATCAATCCCACGTTTGAAGATTTCCGGGCCATTCTAGGAGGACCTGAGACGGATCAGCTAGTTCTTCCCTATGCTGGTGGCATGGCCACTGTTGAGAAGTTAGTGTCTCTGCTTGGTATCTCGGCTGGAGAAGCATACGGGATGCCGATATTGAACACGTACTATGTCGACATTTCGGGGCCGCCCGATAGATTTGCCGGTGGCGAGGGGAGCATTTTCGCGTGGGACGCGTTTGCTCGTGCGCGATTGCTACTTTGTTCACATTCACGTCCCCGGTGTGTGCCATCACGCCATCCGGACTCGGTGAGGCAAAGGCCGAACGGGGAGACATCGTGCCTTCGTTC
Organism: Adenophora triphylla var. japonica; assembly: GCA_022495995.1. NCBI lineage: Eukaryota > Viridiplantae > Streptophyta > Magnoliopsida > Asterales > Campanulaceae > Adenophora > Adenophora triphylla. The sequence goes on along the minus strand of JAFEMH010002571.1, from coordinate 325,132 downwards.
TCGGGCGAGACGTTCCCGGGCATAGGTCGGATGGCGACCGGCAGCCGATACATGTGGGGAGGGAGTCCCGCTATGCTCACTATGTGGCCGAGGGAGAGGTTGCAGATGATGCCCGAGGTGCCGCTGTCTTGTGACGCTGTCCTTTTCTCGACGTCCTCTCCGGTGATAGGGGGCAATCAGCCGAGCCGGAGCTCGATGGCCGTACTCCGCACGCATCACTTGCGATGGTGGGTTCCTCACCGGAAGTTACAGACTTGTCTGACCGCTCGTGGGGGTCTCTTGGTTGTCGAGTGCCGGGGTTGTCCTGCACGGCTTTCTACATTCCATCCTTGGTTCCGCGACAAGACGGGCCGGAGCAAAGCACTGACGGGTTTGAGTCATGCCGCTACCTTCGAGGTGGGATCTCCGCCGATGGAAGATCCTTCGACGCTATTGCCGCTCACGCGGCTGTGGCAATACACGTCCTTTCCCGCTGTGGTTCTCTTTCACCGAGAGGGGGCACTGCTCGTCTACGCGCATCCGAACCGGTACGAAGAGTGTATTGGGGAGACACATATGGCCATCTCGTGGAGACGGAGTGAGCTGTTGGGTGTTGATTACCTTGATAGCCCGACTTTGTGGAGGGCTGAAGCGGGAGCTAACCGTCAGAATCGCACTGGGGACGACATGGCTGACTATGAGGCCAATGCTGATCGGGAGGCCGATCAAAGCATGGTTATGATGGCTTGAAGAGAGGCAGCTCAAAACAGAGCTAGGGAAAGGGCTGCATTGGTAGCTACAGGTTTGACGGAGGAGTCGGGAAGGGTCCCTGAGCCAGGTAGAAGGACTATGGGAATATTCCCTTTGAAGGTGAAGAATACTCACCGTGGAAAAGGGAAGGGGAAGAAGGATGAAGGACCAAGTACGGGAAACTAGGTTGACCTTGCTGTCCAGAGTATCCACCCACTGTCATTGCAGACACATTAACTGATTAATGTTTTATTGTAGTTTTGCTAGCGTGTAGCGAGTCAAGAGTTGACCGTGCTTGAACTTATCAAAGATTGTTTTAACCGTAATGAATTTGTAGGTTAATTGAAAAGAGTTTTTCGAAACACAAGCAATTGATGCTTATTTTTTTTTTGAGACCGAACCAATGATGGCTGCTTACGTTCCCCTTTTACAATTGGACTAAGGGGCTCAGGTCACCGTAGTTCGACACTTTAGGTGAATTTGAGAAAACAAAGACAAAAGAAGTGCGACCTATTTTTTACCCGGATCATTGTCGGGAATGTATCCAAATGGGTATTACTCTTTAGCACTTTAATTTTACCGAGGGGTGGTGTATGGGGAAGGAGAGTTGACTCGTGCTCTTCCTCAAATGAAGTATTCATGAGCTTGCTTCCGTTCACGGGGTTAACGAAAGGGTTCCCGTCCAAATCTCGCTAACTTCATGGCTCCTCCTGAGAAGATTCTTTGTACCACGAACGGTCCTATCCAGTAGGCTCCCACTTTCCGAGGGGATTGGTCTCGCGTAGGAGGCTTTTCCTTTAGCACCAAGTCGCCTTCTGATGTCTCGGATCTTGACTTTCTTATCGAATGCTCGGGCCATTCTCGCTCCGGTAGGCTCGAGTGTGCTCCATGGCTTTCAATCCGCGCTCGTCGAGTAGAGCAAGTTCGTCGTGACGGCTCGTAGCCATTCGACTTCATTGATCCCGTTTTCCAAGAGGACTCTGAGGGATGGAATTTCCAATTCCACGGGTAACATTGCTTCCATTCCGTAGGTAAGTGCGAACGGAGTCTCCCCGTGGCGGTTCCGACCGATGTTCTCGTATCCCCGCAGGGCTAGATGTAGCTTTTCGGGCCTCCCGACCTCGGTGGTCATCTTTCTCGATTATCATTGCAAGAGTCTTGTTTGCCGCCTCTACCGCACCATTGGTTTGTGGTCCGTAGGAGAAGACTTGTGACGTGTGACTCGAATTCGGCCGCCAGCTGGTCACAATCTCCTTCGAAGTGGGTCCCATTGTCGGATATGATCTCGTTGGGCACTCCGTATCGGCACATGATGTTCTCTCTAATGAACTCGCCACCTTCTTAGAATCTCGCACCTTGTATGATCCGGCTTCTACCCATTCGGTGAAGTAGTCGATCGCGACTAGAATGAACTCGTGACCATTGCTCCTCGGTGGAGTGATTTTGCCGATGACGTCGATTCCCCATGTGGCGAAAGGCCATGGCGTAGTCATGCAATAGAGTTCATGAGGAGGGATGTGATTGAGGTTGAGAACCGTTGACATTTGTCGCAGCCTTTCTGACGAACCGGATGCGCCTATTTCCATTGATATCCAATAGTATCCCATACGGAGGATGATCTCGTGTCAATGCTCGGGCGTTCATGTGCGGACCGCAGTTCCGTTGTGAACTTCGTTCATTAGCTCGCCGGCTTTTTCTTTGTTTACACACCAAAGGAGCGGCCCTTGGTGGCGCTTCTTGTACAACATACCCCGTAATGACGAAATGGGATGCCGTGCATTTTAATGCCATCATGTTTTTGGCTTTGATCCCTTCTTTGTATTTTCCATCTTCATTTGTGAAGGAAGCTTCTCCGTTTTGGAGGTACCGGTAGATTTGATTGTACTGTGGTTCGTCGATCGTTTCATTTTTTATTTCGATCTCACAAAGCAATAAGCGGGTGTTTCCCGTCCGCCTATTCTCGAGGGGTTTTACTAATTTCCCATCGGGAATTTCGACAAGAGAGGCGAGGGTTGCCAGTGGCATCTCGCGAAGCGGTTCCCGTCTCTTGGCAAATAATGGAAAGAGATGTCCTTGAACCGAGCAATGAGCTCCTCCATGTACGTGTGATACTTCGGGAGGCCGTAATCTATCATCTTCCATTTGTTGGACACTTGATTGATGATCAATGCCGAGTCTCCGTATACTTCCAGCTTCGAGATGTTGCGCTCGAGGGCGGCTTCCTGCACCGGCCGCACATGCTTCATTCTCGCGGCATTGTTGGTTGTTTCAAAATTCGCTTGATGGCTATGGGAGTGTGCTCATCCTTGGGATCGACAAGGAGCATTCCGATACCATTTCCTTCTTGTTGGCTGCCCCATCGAAGAAGAGTTGCCGCCGGTTTGCGCTGTCGAGCGAGAAGATTCCGTCGTCCGAAACCGCGGATCGTGACCCTTAGGTTCACCGCTTGGGAAGTCTCGCCACTGATCCGCCATTACTCGCCCTTTGTTGATTTTCTCGACCATGTACTTGATGTCGAACTCACCAGAAGAATGACCACTGCTAGTCTCATCGACAGGGATGGCTTGTCAAAGAGATATCTGACGGGGTCCATTTTGGAGACCAGAGCACCGAATGTGACCGCATGTGCTGTTTCAGCTTTCCCGACTACCCATACCAAGGCGGTACAAGTTTTCTCTAATGCCGAGTAGCCGAGTTCACTTCCTTGAAGCTTCCTGGCTTACGAAGTAGATTGCATGCTCAACTTTGGAATCTTTATGTTCTTGTGCGCATTGCTCCGATTGACGTGTTCATATCGTCAAGTACAGTGAGTAGTGGCTTGTCTTCATGTGGCGGGCACATAATTGGGGGATTCACCAAGTATGTCTTGATTTTTTCAAAGCCGTCCGGCACTCTGAGTCCCATTTGATGTCGCATTCTTCTTCATCGCTTGAACATTGGCTCGCAGAGAGATGTCAACCGGTTGATGAAGCGACCGATGTAATCAAGTCTTCCCATAAACTTTTCACTTCGTCGTGGTCCGAGGCGGCTTTCATGTCGATGATGGCCTTGATTTTCTGGGATCGCTTCGATACCTCTTTTCTCGTAACTACGTACCCCCAAGATTTGCCTCGCTTGACGCCGAAGGTGCACTTGGCAGTGGTTCAATCTCATGGAGTGCTTTCGAGTCCGTTGAAGAACTTTCTCGCATCCGTCATGTGCCGCATGTCCGATCCTCCTGGAGTGGATGATCATGTCGTCGACATATACTTCGATTTCTTTGTGAATCATGTCATGGAAGAGGGCCGCTGCAGCCCGCCGGTAAGTAGCCCCAGCGTTCTTCGACCGAACGGCATGACCGTGTAACAAGCATGTCCCCCACGGAGTGGTGAAAGCGCCTTGGCTTGATCCTCCTGACATTTTGATCTCGATTGTATCCCAAACCCATCCACGAAGGACTTTACCTCAAAATTTGTCGTGGTGTCGACTAGCATGTCGATGTTAGGCATGGGAAATCATCTTTAGGGCCGGCCTTGTTGAGATCCCGGAAATCCACACAAAGATCTCGACCTTTCCATTGGCCTTCGTGACCGTCACGATGTTGGAGAGCCAAGTCGGGTACTCAATCACTCGATGAAACCAACTCTGAGCATTTTCTCAATCTCTTCTTTCACTTGCAAGGACCACTCGGCTTGATCTTGCGCAACTTCGTTTGACAGCTTGGATTCGGATCCAGGGGAATTCCCGTGCTCCACGATCGAGGGATCGAGTCCTCGGCATGTCCCGGTATGACCAGCAAACACGTCAACATACTCCCTGAGGAGGTTTATCGTGGCTTCCTTTTCGCATCGGCGAAGAAACCGCCCACTTGTGTCTCTTTAGGCTCTTTGCACCGACCCTGTGTTCACTTTGGTCATAACCTCTTCGGCAGCTTGGGCCCGGTTGTCCTCTCGATCTACTACACGCTTGAGAACTTCTTTAATGTATTGTTCATTTAATGTGTCTTCTTCTTTATCAATTGATTCATTATTAACGTCTTTTAAGTTGTTTGTTAACTTATTAGTTGTTAAAGTGGCAATGAGGCAATACTCCGAAAGATCATACTTTTCATTAGATGCGAACGAAAATACATGGTTGGCTACATTATCAGAGTCTTCCGGCGTAAGGCCGTTGGATGACTCAGAGGACTGGACTTTAACAAGGACTGACTCAGAGGGTTTGAGACCGGGTTTAGGGAGATGTGGGTGCAGGCCCAGCTTGTCTTCCATTTCTGCCTGGCTTGCCCTTGGTCCGGTGAAAGTTACCCAGTTCTTCAGTGGCATTGCCGGATGCTTGATGAGGGTTCGGGGTCGAGAGGCTTGGCTTCGCTGTCCCGATCATGGCGATCATGCTTTTCGCTGAGCCTGTGTCAATCAGTTCTGGCACCTCCATGACTTCTTCAAAAGACTCTCAGAGAGCCGGGTCCACCGAGAGCGTCTTCTATGAATTCCCGGTTCCTTCGCTTTGGAGTTACCGTCTCGAATGTGGCCTCGTCGGCCGATCCGAACAACTGTTTCCCATGGAGAGTGCCTCGAGCCGCTCTTCCAAGTCCTGGGATTCCTTTGAATGTGTACTCGTGGCCGGACTCGTGGTGGCAATTGGTCCAGGTAGAGTTGTGATGTCGAGGAACGCTCCCCTTATCTGGATTAGCCTCGAGTCCTCTCGAAACGCTGAGGTCCCGTGCTAGCCGTTCCATCCTTTCGTAGTCTCGTGCCGACTATCCCCGCTTCTTTCTCATCTTCATCGCTTCCACCGTCGGTCCCCTCGCTTCGCTGCTTGCCGGTCCCTCGCCGTGCTGGCCCCTCGCCCCTCGCTTCGCTGCCCCCTGCTGGCCCCTCGCTTCGTCGCCGGTTCCTTGGTGAAGTAATGAGCGAGGTCGAAACCGTAAGGTTGGGAGGTTGGGTGTGCCGCTGGAGGTTCCCTTTGCGGGGCCGTCGCTGTGCGGGCGAGCCTTTTGTTCTCCCCGATGTCACCGGTGTTGGCACATAACCGAGCCCCGGACCGTGGTGTGGTCCTCGACTTCGATGACTTGGTGTTGGCCTTGTAACCTTTTGCCGAGCCCTTAGCCCCGGGATGAAGTTCATGAGTTTCATCATCTTCATGGCGGGAGGAATTTTGTCTTGAAACAAAGGGAAGGTCCACGTTGCATATTTGGATCTTGGAGGTCTCCAGAGTGAATCCAGCTTAATGCCATGTCGTCATCATGCTTGATTTCTAACACCGGAATGTCGCTGGTGCCGGTCCCCTCGGTGGTGACGCCGTCGCCGTAGATCGTGGTTAGCTCGTTGCCTTGCATGAACTTGATACACCGGTGAAGGGCGGATGCCACGCCATTTATCTCGATGCCGCTGTGGTCCCCAGATGGCCGTGAAAGTGATTGGAATGTCCAACACTTGGAATTTGGTGGGGATCATCCGCTTGCCGAACCACATATTAAGAGTAGCAACCCCGAGAACTGTACGGGAAGTAGAATCGTAGGCCTTGACAGTGTGGACTGAAGGCTTCAGATCTGTGGGCTTGATGTGAAGCAAGTCCATCATCTTGGTGGGCAAGACATTCATTCCGGAACCTCCGTCTACCAACACACGGGGAAGGCGACGCTCGTCCAGCTGGACTGTGAAGTAAAGCGGCTCGTTGTGATCAGCCCCAAATTTTGGCAGGTCCAAATCTGTGAAGGTGATAATGTTGTCGTAGTGGATGTTGCCGATCATCTGAATGACTTCGTCTGGGGTTGCGTCCACGGGGACCATGGTGCGGGCCAGACTTTCCTCTACCTTGAGCTTGTGAGGATATGAGGATGTAAGCAGGGACTAAAGGGAAATGTCCGCCTGGGTTTACTTGAGCTGAGTGAGGATCGGGTCCTCTTTCAGGGAACTTGTGTCTTCGGGCAGGCCGGATTGCGGTTCTGGCTCCGCTGGCTTTTTAGTGGCCTTAGGTGGTAATGCATGGATTTGACCCGATTGGGTCAGGACGCTGATATCAGGCTTGGTCCCTTCTGAACTGGTCGCTCTGAGTTGAGCCATAGTCAGAGGAGGATTCCTCGTAGCGCAGGGCCATATGTCTTCCCTCAATTCATTGATTGTAGATGTGTTCCTGGGGCTTGGCAGCTTTTCCGGATTCTCGTCCCAGATACCGGCTTAGGTGCCTTCGCGGGAGGTAGTTTATGGATTGCCGCAATGCTCAACGTCGCTGCGCAACAATGGTTGCCGCGTAATCGAATCGTGCGTTGGCCGACCCTCCGAGGGAGGCTGGAGAGTTCTTGGTTCAAGCGAACAGTCTCCTTGATCTCTTCACGGTATACCGCGCTCCTTTCCTTCTTGTTGAGCATACTCAGGGCATTCTGGAGTTGGGTTTGGAGATACTCATGGTTTGCTAATTTTCCTCCACTCTTGGCCCAGATTAACTTTCTTGCAGCAGAGCCTGCATCGAGAGTTAGCGCCTGCGTTTCTTCCCATGTGAGAATAGCCAGTGCTTCCTTGAACTGAATGCGGCAGTCCAGGTAAACCTCCATCGGGGAGAGCTTTCCCTTCTTCTTTATCTGGGTAGCGGGTATGTCGGAAGGTGAGTACACGGCTTCCCGAACATCTGCCCATGTAACTGGTTGCTGTCCCAGTTGATCGTTTCTGTAAACGAATGCCGCAGTCTGTGGAATCTCCTTGAGCAGTTGTTGGAGATGTATTTCCATCTTTCTCTTGTTTTTGAATAGACCTTCCTCTCTCAGTTGGCCTTTTAGTTTGAGAGCGGAAATGATCCGTCTCCATCCTCCCAGGGCCCTTGGGATTCCGGTTTTGTTGACTTCATGCCCGACTTGGAAGAGAATGGTTTCATCGTCTTCGTTGTCGCTTTCATAGAGAACTTGCTTTCCTCGGGGAGATAAGCGCTGATACTCGTCCTGCTGTGTCATTCCATCTCCTAGGTCATCGGGACCGTTGACCGCCCTCCTTTGGCAGAGGGGGTTGGATGAGAACAAACGGTAGTCCAGGAAGTTGCCGTGAGCAAAACCCTTGAGGTCGAACTGGTCTAGAGTGGCCTCTAGATTACTGTCTGAAGCTGCTTGTGACACTTTAAGGGCTTGGTCCCTGTGGGCCTTTTGAGCTTGGTTTTCGTCCCAGAGACGGTTCTCTTGAGCAGCTAGTTCCATGAGGGCTTTCCTTGCGAGAGCTAAACATTCTCCGTAGGTGCGCGCCGTCTGACTAGTGTCTAGAATTGTGATCACATCCAAATCCCCGAACGGCAGAAACACTTGGATTATGTTGACAAAGGAAGTCGGGTTGGGACATTCCATGCGGCCCTCCTTGATCTCGGCTACCAAGAATTTCGCCCATATCTGCTTGATTGAACCCACGGGGGTGTTGAATTCTGCGATGTTGACAGTCTCGTGATCTCGCTGGATCGCCAAGTCTATCAAAGCTAGCAGTTTGCTGGCAGGATGTCTGAATCCATGACCGTGACGACTGGGAGCAGAATCGAACTTGAGCATGTTGATGCTGAGGTGGTCATTCCCTTCGGCGGAAGCTGACTCTGTCTTGCGGGGAAGACTCTCACAGATATTTTCAGGGTGGCTATCAAAAGCGTTCCCGAGGTTGATCTGATTTGTAGCAGGGTGAGGAGCTTTGTCTCCTTTGCTGTTGCCCTCGGCCTTGGCGGCGCTTGTGGCTGTAAGCTTGACTGACGGCACGGGCCGGTTGCCGCTGGGGCTGGTAGTCGGAAGTGATGATGAGCTCTGAGCTCGATTGGCCAGGGCCTCGTTTACCATGAGCAGGCAGTCGTCGAGGGTAACTTTGGCATTGCAGAATCTGATAATGAGGACCGGATCCTTGGCATCATCGGGATATCTGGAATAGATGATGTTGACGAAGTCGTCGTCAGTCACTTGATTAGAGGGGTTCTTTGTCGTGTCAACCAGTTGTTTCCAATTGTCGGATAACTTCCTGTACTGGACGTTGAGCTTGACAATTTCCATGGTATTGGAGCCCTTGTCGTAGGTGACCTGATCGGAACGGGTGCCGTCCTCGAAACTGAGCATGTGAATATAGGGATCTGCCTGCGGTTCTGCCGCGTCCTCGACTCCGGAGAGTTCCGATTCGTCGCCGTCTGACGGCTCAATCCAGACGTAGGGACGCCTCGCGTCCTGCTGCGCTGCTGGAGCTGCTAGAAAAACATCATGCCCTTCGCTGGAGAAGAGGGGATCAGCGGGTAATTCCTCGTGGAGGACGTCCCACACGACTGCCATACATTCATCACGAGTGTGACGATGCTTGTTGACCTTTATCACGAAGATTTCCTCGCCTGGCGGGGCCAGAGAGTAGGATTGAAGTATGCTGACAAATCTCCGATCGGAGACAGGGGGTTTATGTGCCCGCATCATGGCGATGCTCAGTGTTTCTTTCCAGTCTGCCTCCAAATGTTGGAAACGGCAGTTGAACTTGATGTATCGGACCGCTGTGGTCCGCCCGCCGAGAACGTTGACATAGTTAGCATCTTCGGACTCTGAGGGATTCTGATGAGATTTTCCCCGATAGTCCCTTGGTCGATTTGAAAGAGGTAGCCCCGGTGCCGGCCGCGGCACGCTGTCGTTGTCTCGGCTTCGTTCCCTATGAGGAAACTGTCCCCTCTGATGACTTCAAGATCTCCCTGACGGTTAATGAACTTGACGCATTGGTGGAGAGTGGAAGCTATGGCTTTCATGTGATGTAGCCAAGGGCGTCCTAACAGAGCTGTGAATTCGGACGAAATGTCCATCACGTGGAATTTCGCTAGCACCATTTGGGTTTCGAACCAGAGTTCCAAAGTCACCGTCCCCAGGATGGGACGAGACGTGCTGTCGTAGGCCTTAATAGTCCGGGTCGATGGAATCAAGTGGCTTTCGTTGATGCATAGGGCTCGCATCATGCTGAGAGGGAGAACGTTAACGGCTGATCCGTTGTCTACCATTACTCCGGGTATTGATATGGTGTTGAGCTTGAGAGTGATGTACAGAGCTTCATTGTGCCCCGAGGCATCTCTTGGCAGGTCTTCGTCACAGAAAGTGATCATACTGCCATATAGTCGGGAATTGTAGATCTGGTCTCTATCCGAAGAAGGAGAGTCATCAAGCCATCCGTTTCCTATCCTCCTCTTGCGAGGTAAACCCTTTGCTGGAGCCTCAGGATTGTGTTGAGGCTGTTTGTGGCGGTTGCCGCCCTTGGTTAGCACGTTGATCGAGTGCGAGTACCAAGCTGACTTTGATCTTCCTTTGCCGGCCCGTGCTCTGAAGTTGGGCAAATTGAACCTTGGTTGATCCCGCAGGGGGTTAGGCTTCTGACTGGCAGTGAGATTGTCAAAATCTGAGGTATTTCGGTGCCCTGAGGCCTGAACTCTGGTGTCAGCAGGACTTTTCGGCTTTCCCACCCCTGTCTGCTCTAAAGCTGCGTGGCCTGGAGGAAGGGAGGACTGGCTGGAGTAGAGTACGTAGTAATCGAACCTCCCGGATGGCTCTCCGAGTGTACCCACACTGGTGTCTCCAGCTTCGTATCTTTCTCGCAGTTTCTGTTGAGAGGACTTCTTCTTCTGTTTTCTCAGAGGATTGCTCCTGACCATGTTTTGGGACTCGTACTGTGCAAAGTGAAAGGGGGCCACAAACATCGTAGCCGATGTGGACATTTGATGAGGACCCTACTGGGAAGAGGCGGAGGAACCGGCTCGGCGGCAATCTTCGGGCACCCATTCAATGGAGTTCACACCGTTGTTGTTTGGAAAAGGGTTTCCGATCGTATTGGGTCCACGGGACGCTCCAATTTTCCTTCCTCTATCGTGTTCTGAATTTCGTACCGTAACCCCACGCAGCTTGTCGGTGGTATGGCCGTGATATCGATGGAAGGCGCAAGATTTCTGCTCTTGTCAGCATTGACTAAGGGATTCTTGGGTTTGTAATTTGCAACGAGTTTAAGGAGACCTTCCTTGATTAGCCCTTCCAAAGATCTTGCTCGCCGGCATGTCCAACTTGTCGAAGTGTACGGCAGGCTGCTTCTGAGTGGAATTGTTGCCTTGCGGGACCGGGTCTCTGTTGCCCGACTGCTGTCCCTGATGGATATAGTTGACAGACGTATCTTTCCCTTTGTCGGGGGCCGGTGCAGGATTGAATGCAACTGCCGATCGGTATCTGTATGGCTATGCAGTAGCCAATTTCTCCTTGAGATACTTCTCGAACTGTGAGCCGGCATTGACCATGGCCCGGAGATCTGGAAAGAAGTGATGACTGATGAGAGTTCTGATGGACGGTCTTAAGCAGAACTTGAAGATCCGCATCTGTTCATCCTTGGAGAGTGGCTCCATGATTTCGGAGAGTTTCCAACTCCACCTCTTGTAGAATTCTCCGACGCTTTCCTCTGCTTTCTGCTCAGTGGTGATTAAGTCCTCACGACTCGTTTCCCACTCTAAGTTGGATTTGTACCGTTCCAGGAAGAAGTTACTGATCTGATCCCAGGTGTGGCGATCCGCAGGCTTGACCCTTAGAAACCATCGTAACGCTGAACTTTTGAGCATATGCTGGAAGTGCTCGGTCATTTGCTGGAGGGTTGCTCCTTTCGCTCTCATGCCGAGAACGTAGGTGTCGACATGCGTTTGAGGGCATTTGGTTCCGTCGAATCGGTCCATCTCCGACATTCGGAACTTGGCAGGGAGAGGCGTGACCATTTCCGGATCTGTGGATTTGAGTGTTTCTTGCTTTGAGCTGCTCATGGTGGCTTTCAGGTCTTTCATATGTTCGACCATCCAGGCTAAGGTGGGGTCCAGTGGTGGACTTTGAGGCTCGACGCCTGGTGCTACCATGTGAGCGGTAGTGATTGGAGGTGGAAGGCTTGATATATGGGGGCCTTTTCTGAACTGTATCGGGGTTATCCCCGGTGTTTTGGGATTCGTGTATAGGCAACGGGATGAACCCAGGAGGGTATTGAAGGATATTCGCATCTGTATGAGATGGTCCAGCGGTGCGCTGGTGGTATTGAGTGATGAAAAGTGGCAACGTGAAGCCTAGGTCGACTATTTCTTTGGTTCGAAGGCATCCCGTAAGTCGGCGGGGGAGGAACCTGGTTGAAGGTTTGAGGAACTGGCTTTGGAGAATCGTCGTCCTCGACCAGGACGAAAGTACCGTCTGACTGGGGGATAGCTGCTATACCTCGCTCATTCAGAAGCTGTACCACGAAATTCTGATGATCTTCTTTCTGCCTCTTGTGAACCTCACAAGCCTGGATGGCTTCTTCCAATGTCATATCTCTTACCGGTGGCCAGGGTCCTTCCCCGTCACGATTTCTCGATTAGCTAGACATGTCGGATATTCTGACTGAGGGAACTGAGGGAACCGAAGAACTGTCTGACGCTGCCGTAACTGTGATTCTGGCGAGGCACTGACCTAGAAATCTGAACCACTTTCTGCTCGTTGTAGGGAACGAAAGGCAGGGTTTAGGCTTCGGAAAAGGGTATTTGACTCAAGGTTTCGGGCTTGTGCAATGTGCAGTTACCGATTAATGTTTACTTAAAAATCATTTTCTCAGAGTCCTAATCGGTTGGAAAAGAGCGTGTCTTCTTTTTCGCAACTAAACCTAAGGCTCTAATCAGTGGATCTCGTCACTACATTTATAAGCCCCTCGTTTCCATTTTGTAGATCATTTTCTCGGGACGGACAATCCCGAGCGAGGTCCTATAAGGCAAGCGAGTTCCACCGACAAAAGAAAAGTGAACTTAAGGCTAGCTGATCACGCAAACTTCCAACGTATGTGACGCACGGGCCACAGTCAAAGTCAACGTCCTTAAGTTAAGGCGGGGATCGTGCAAAAATTTCGGTATGACCTCTCCTGACTCGCTTGCGCGAGGGGCCTTAGCTTTTGGCGTTGGCCAAGTTGTGGCTGGCACGGTGCATACGGTGAGGGTTTGGTGACACGGTGTCACATTGAACCTTCGGGTATATTTTTCGGCAGAGCTCCGCGTCAAAGTCAAGGCTGAAAAGCTCAAGACTTCGGGTCGGGAACGACCTTCTGTCTCAATCTCTCGAGCTTGACTCGTGGCGGAACCCGGCGTAAAAACATACACTTAGACTTTATGACACGTACTAAGCCAAAAACCAACCGGGGTCTTGGACGAAGTGTGACACAAAGAGTGCATGGCTTACACGGGCTAGGATGGGATGTTTGGGACGACCCCGTGCGCACTCGAAAGGTGTCTGGCAGACCAACCGAGTTGCAACTGAACAGTCATCTCGGGTTACGGGTCGTAGTGTGCAGTGTACCAAAGCAGCAAGTGCACGTGAAGTGCGGTGTACCGAGGCAGCAAGTGCGAGTAGTGTGCGGTCACTAAAATTCTTTTTCTGAGTAAAACAGAGATTTTTCAGAATGTGTCTTAAAGAATTTTATGCGCAGTTCAAAATATAGCATGAAAATCAAGCATGAACGGGAATGCATGAACATGTTATGATTTTGAAAAGACGATAATGTAATGCCCTTGAAAAAAACCGTTCGAGGTTTAAAGTAACACACGCACACGAAAACGAGGAAGGGTAAACGAAAGTTTGACCCACGGAAGGCTTTTTTGAAAACAATAGTAGTTTTGAAAAAAGTATCCAAGTCCCCTGCGGAGTCGCCAACTGAAATCACCCGGGATTTCGCGCGGGCGCGAAATGCGGTTGTCTTTCCCGGAGGGTTGGTGTCTGAGACCTCGCTTTTTGGGAAGGAGAGGAGTCACCATGCGGTTTTTGTATTTTGAGCCCAAACATTGAGAAACGGTTATTGATTGAAAATGGTGTCGTTTTTATTGGTAGCAAAAATTTAGGAAAAGGCTTTTGAAAATGGGGGGGGGGGGTCATTTTTATTGGTAGCAAAAACGAGTAAAAAGCTTTTTAGTACCAGAGATTGTTAGGTTCGGAGATCACGTTACGTTTTGGGAAGAGTATATTGAGATCAACCGAAACGCCTCGTATGACGAGTCTTTCTACCTTTCTCGAAATCGTGTGCGTGTGTGTGTGTGTGTGTGTTTGCATTTTAGAAATGGGGGCTTGAATGACAAGCTTAATCTTGGTTTGAATGTCAAACGTTGATTAGGTGATTCCTTTTGAAAAGGCGAGCGTTTGAATGACAAACGTCGGTTTTGGAAGTTTTAGGAAAAGTGGCGCGAATGCTGATTTTAACTGTTTATCTTGAGTGTCAAATGTTGACTTTTAAGAAAAGAGCGTTTGAATGTCAAACGTCGGATTTTGAGTTTGAAGATGAGCGTTTGGATGCCAAACGTCATTTCACGCGTTTTGAAAGAGAGTTCGAATGTCGAACTCCGGTTTTGAATCGGGCATGTCATTGTTAACGATTTTACGGGAAAAATGTATTAAATGATTTAAGTGTCAAATGGAGGCTTTTAAGTTTGAAGATGAGCGTTTGGATGCCAAACGTCATTTCGCGCGTTTTGAAAGAGAGTTCGAACGTCGAACTCCGGTTTTGAACCGGGCATTACATTGTTAACGATTTTACGGGAAAAACATATTAAATGATTTTGAATGTCAAAAGTCGGATTTTAAGTTTGAAGATGAGCGTTTGGATGCCAAACGTCATTTCGCGCATTTTTGAAAGAGAGTTCGAACGTCGAACTCCGGTTTTGAACCGGGCATTACATTGTTAACGATTTTTACGGGAAAAACGTATTAAATGATTTGCGATCAACGAATCGGGTTGCGACTCGGACTTTGAAAAGTAAATACTATCACGATCCAAACGGCTCGGACTTGTAAATGACAGTATTTAAAATGCGGTATCGACGGAATCAAATGATCCGGAATTGTAAAGTACGATCGACGAGCCAAACGACTCGGAATTGTAAATTTGCGTGAAAGTAAATGACGATCGACGGATCAAACGATCCGGAATTTGTAAATGACAGGAATTTAAATGACGTTCAACGGATCAAACGATCCGGAATTGATAAATGACATAAAAGTAACGGAACGGGGCAGGAACGCCGTTTTAACCCGAGATTATTTCTCTTACGGGAAGAGAAGAGGATCTTGGGGCTAAAACGTATCGGACCCAGTTAGAAGGAGGCGTCTACATTTCAACAATGTCGTCTGAAACGGTTGTAGAGACTGGCGCGTAAACCGAGACGGAACGAGAGTTTTAGAGAGAGAGGGAGCTACCTATGGCTAGGGTCGGCTCCTTTATCTCGGTGGGCGTATACGGGATACGAAAGTGTGTTTGGAACGGTGTTTCGAGGTGGCGGGGGTTGTATTTGATCGAAATATGAAGTTTTCACGCAAAACGAGGTAAAACCGGGGCTCGGGAGGAGTGAGACCAGTTTAGGTCGTGGGTTTTTGGGTGAAAGGGAGTGATTTTTGTTGTTATAAATGGCTTTGACAGCTTCTGTATTTATAGGTTAAATTTCAGCATGAGTCCGAACGGACTGAGCTTGAAATCTGGGGGGTTTTGTGAAACTTTGGAAATTGGAGGGACTTGCTGGCAATTCTGGATTGTCTGCAAATGAGTCCGGCCGGACTGAGACTGTATACTAGGGGTATTTTAGTCTTTTCACTCTGAAATCTGATTGAAGGGTGACTAGAGGGCTGTGGAATGCAAGCCACGTGTCCCTGTGACTCACAGGTCATAGGAGTTCGTGCCATATTTTCCGGTTTTGTCCGTTTTTAAAATAACAGTCCGGAAAATATCCGAAACGCCCTCGGAAAGTGCCGAAAAGTGCGTTTTTTAAAGTGCCGAAAAGTGCGTTTTTTAGGGAAAGCCGTACTTTTACGTGCGACGACATGTGTTGAGTACGCTTCGACGTTGGGATGCACGGGACAGTCCCGAGACGTCTCGTTGGCTTGGCAACGGGGAGCTTAACGGGTTCCGGTTAACCTGGAGCGGGCCAGTTAACGGATTCCGGTTAATTTCTAACGGATTTTGGTGATCCGGATTTGAGTACTTACACCCATTTGCACCCTATGATTTTTACACCTTCGAGTGGATCAATCAAGTTCCAAACTTGATTATTAGCCATGAATTGTAATTCGGACTTCATGGCCTCTTGCCATTTTTCCGAATCAGGAGAGGACATCGCTTCTTGATAGCAAGTAGGTTCATCATTTTCGATGAACTCCACTTCATCACTTTCCATAACGAGAAATTCATATCTCTCAGGTTCGGATCGCGACCTACCACTTCTGCGAAGTACTTGTGCATCTTGAACCGGTTCTACAACTCCTTGTGAACTTGGTTCAGTTTCTACCATTGGTTCAATGTTGTTTTCGGATTCTCGAACTTCTTCGAGATCTATTTTACTCCCACTGGTTCCTTTGCGAAGAAACTTCTTTTCTAAGAAGGTACCATTTCGAGCAACAAACACTTTGTTCTCGTTTCGATTGTAAAAATAGTATCCTTTAGTTTTCTTAGGATAACCCACGAAAACACATTTATCAGACTTAGGTGCTGCTAGCTTGTCAGAAGTTAACTTCTTGACATATGCATCGCAACCCCAAATACTCATGAAAGACAAACTGGGTTTTCTTTCATGCCACATCTCATATCAGAGCTTCGTTCGTATGGTTAAGTTTGAATTGACATGCTAGAATTAAGATATAAATGTTTATATGCTTATTGCATGTTTTGTATGCGATAGTTTTCTTTGTTTTTGAAATAATGTGCCAAAATCGTTTTCTGTTCATATTGAATTAAATCTGTTAAAAGCTGTTTATTTGATTTATGTTAGGTCCCAAATGGTAGGAATCAGGCTAGAGGGGGGGGGTGAATAGCCTGTTTAAAACTTTTTGCTTAAAAACTCTTAGTCTTTGTAAAAGGTTGTAGGAAACACACTTGCTAACCGTTAGATTAGTTTTGCACAGCGGAGAAAACGGTTAGGCTAGGTTTACAACCGGTTAGGTAGAGTTTTCAAAGCCAGTATGTTAAAAACCTCATGCAAACAAAAACAAATTATATTTCCAAGTAAGACAAACAAGTTAAGCAGTAAATTGAGCCAATAGGTTGTGACCAGTTGAGAGAATGTCAACCAGTTACAACTACACAAAATAAACAAACATACAGAAGAATGACACGATGTTTGAAGAGGTTCACAGTTGTAAATAACTGCTACGTCCTCTACCAAGTTTGGTCAGAACTTGGATTTGTGAAAGTGCACTACTATATTAATGGATCCTACCTATTACAAGTTGCAAGCCAATGATTGAAGGCTGCCAAACTAAAGGTGACCACTAATGGATCGTGCTACAATAAAGACCTGGTGTTTTCTAGAGATGTGCTCACAAGTTGAGCTGATTTCTCTAGGGTGTTGTCTGTGAATCAATCAATGTGTTCCAAAGGTAGTCTAATGAAGGAACACTACAACATTGATTGAGGTGCACAGTGTATAAGTCCTAACAGAGATGTCTAGTGAATAAGGGGACTTGAATTGAATGCCTTGAACTATGGAGTTTTCAGGGTGGTAGTTCAGATCAACTCACTCTCAAGAATCATAAATGCACCAACCTTCTTCAATGCTCCAGGGAAGCTATTTATAGTGAACTTTGAAAAGGAGCCGTTGTCATTGAAGAGGTTGTAATGATGACTTGATCATGCATGCCTTTGAATTGAATGATCTTTGCATTAAATGCCTGAGATAGGAGAGAGAAGATTTTCCTTGAGTGGTTGGAAGGATGTGAGTACTGGTCATTTTGGCAATCTATTTTGAGCTTCTGACAGCCGCAGGAATGTCACTTCAGCGTCTATTCAGCATGCTTGCTTTACCAACTTTAGCTAAAGGGGTTCTTTGGGTAGTTGGGAGCAATAAATGCTTGATTAGGTTAGGCTGAGGGAAGCTTGCTGAGAAAGCCTTAACCGGCAAGGGAAAAGATACAACCTGTGAAGGTTACATCGGCTAGGTAGGCAACCGGTTAGGTTGACATATCGGTTAGGAAATCAACCGGTTAGGTTAGCAAACCAAGTAACTCACAGAAAAGAACATAGGGGCAAATCTTCACATCTTCAAGTCTTCAAGGTCTCGAGAAGATTACATGAAATAAAAACACTGGCACTAGCATTAAGGGATCCTATCATACATAGAAAAAATCTATTTGGTCTAATTAAAATTAGGGGTCCTCAATAATGCTTGTTGTGATTGGGTTTAAGCAATTCTAAACTTAAACATATATTTGACTAACAATCTCCTCCTAATTGCTTAAGTCCAATCACCCTAGGTTAGCATCATCTTGACTTAGTAAAAGAATGACTTAAGATTTATCTTTTAGATGTGTCATTCCCCAAGTCAAGTAACATCGAAGATGTAACCTAAGAAAGCTTACAGATAGATTGAAAGCTTAAAATTAAGACAACATAGAAAAAAAATATTTTAGAATGAGTAAACCTGTAAAATGAGATAGTTAGAACAGTTTGACCATTCAAAAATAATTAAAAGAAAATAAGGAAAGACAAGTCATTCAAAACAACAGAGTTTGAGGTCAAGAAAATCTCATTGATTAAGCTGCAACCGGTTAAGCAAAAGATGGAAAGACAAGTTCCTCATCGGTTACATTCTAGACTTGAGCAGCAGGATCATCGGTTGGAGGCAAATCCTTGGGGTCTGAAGGAGGGGTAGCCGATGGACTGGCCGGTTGAGTGCGAGATTTCTTGGCTGACTTCTTGGCTTCCTTTTCATCTCTCTTCCTTTTCTTCCTAGCAGACTTCTCAGCATCACGGTCCGCTAACATCTTTTTGAGAACATCATTTTCAGTTTTAAGCTTGATCCTCTCAGTATTGGTCTTTCTAAACAAAGAGGCTTGATCGGTAAGCTTCTGGTTCAACTTCTTGATTTCCTCGGTTGCAAGCTTCAAATCGGATTGGGCATCCTTGGCGGTGTTCAAGAGCTCCTTGTTCAACTGAGACAAGGCACCTAGCTGAGTGGAGAGATCAGTGATCTTGGCATCCTTGTCAGAGAGATCGGCTACATAGTTAGCTAAGTCTTTTGCATAACCGTGCTCCATTCTATCTAATCTCTTCTCTTCCTCCTCCTGATTGGACTTAACCATACTCGCAACCAGGGCATCATAAAGTTCACAAAGATCACGAACAACAACAGGTCGGTTGAGTTCTTCCTCAGGAACTGGTTGTGGAGCATCAGGTGAAGGATCAGTGTCAGAAGAGGAATCATCGGTAGAGGAGCTGACTGATATAGCTTGAGGACCGGTTGGGAGAGCAGCAACTGATAAGGTTTGAATCGGTTGAGGAATGAACACTTGGATGGCAAGGGATGGGTTTGGTGGAGAATGGTGAACGGTAGGAGGCTTCTCGGTTAGATGAGCAGTAAGAGGAATAGAGCGACCGGTAAGGGATGGAGTTGGAGAACCGGTAGAGGCATCGGTTGAAGAATCGGTTGGAGAGTTGACATGAACTGGACCGATCCTTGAGACTTGACCGGTTGGAGAAAAGGTAATCTCCTCATCAACTGATACAGAAGAGGCAACTGAAGGGCTAAACACAAGGAAGTCATTGGGGTCAGAAGAGACAAGTGACTCAGACTCAAGGCTAAGAGCAATGGCATCCTGAATGTCATGGGCTTCATCAAATGCAGAGGCAATCAGATTAGCAGCAGCAGGGGCCAATGATAAAGCATGTTGCCTTGATTGAATCAAAGGAATAACCCTTAGAGCCAAGAGAAGAAGGGAGGCTTGCCTAATGTTGCTCCATGGCCGAGGATTGCCATTTCTCAAAATAGAAAGCTGGGTCACATTTGGCATTAACCCAACTCTGTGAGTAACTTCGTAGCACCATCTCAAAATTCGTAGCTCCAAAACATGAGAAATGCGATTGTTGACTGAAAGATATCGCATGAAAATATTGGGAGAAGAAAATGTGCATTCAATCGGTCCAGAGGCAGGTTGAGCCACTCCACCTTGAATTCTTATGTGACTAAGCCTTTGATATTTGGAAGGAGAGGATATCGGTTTCTGCTTGGAAGGGAAATTGGTGACCAACTGTTGATCGGTTTTGGAGGGCTTGACCGATTGACCCTTGGGAGGAGGAAACCGAAGGCGAAGTTTAAGCACAACCGGTTTTTGGGCTTTGAAACTGGTTTCCCCAGGGCCAACAGTTCTAGAAAGGTAGAAGGGAATACCAACATCATTTTCTTTCAATTTCTTGAGCTCTTGGGAAAATGGAGGAGGATCAGAAACAATTTTATACTCGGCACGGCTTGAGATTTTCTCATGAAGACCAAAGAGAGGAATACCATGAGAGGTTCGAGGAATTGAAGATTTGGAAGTGTAATAGTTTAGGGGAGAAAAGATATCCTTCTGATAAAGACAAGGATCAGCATAGACTGGTGGAACAGCTGGATCTAGAATATTAAATTCATAATCATCATCAGAAATATCCTCCACTTCAAAGAAATCAGATTCGTCATCGGGGGCAGAAGAAGTGGGAGGCACAGACTGAGTCTCCTCCTCAACCCTTGGAGGACTAGACAGCATGGATTGGATTTCTCTCACTTGGCTATCAAGAATAGAGGCCTGAAGAGCCTGAGCCGTGGCAAGAGCATCGGCTCGGTCTTGTAGACGCTTTTCCTCCACATCAAATAGGCTAGCCGCAACAGCTTGCTGCATAAGAACATCATCGGCATCAATCGGTTGAGAAGCTTTAACCGGTTCAGTAGATACAACGGTTGAAGGGATTGAGATTGGTTGAGACATCATCGGTTGAGTAGAGGCCGGTTGGTCAGATGTGCCTCCTCCCAATGGGGTAACCGGTGATGTATCGGTTATGCCTCCTCCTAGACTTCTAACCGTTGCCATCGGTTGAGGAGTGGTAAATGCTTGATCAGTACTCTCCATTCGGTCATGCCTATCATCACCATCAGAACTGGAGTCAGAACTTGAACCAGACTCAGCAACCTCTTCAGATTTTTCTTTTTCTTCCTCCTCATCTTCAAACATGGCATCAATCTCAGCATCGGTAACCGTGGGCCATTTGGTAGAGGTGGACTGAACTGCAGAAAAGAAATCGGCTAAGGAAATATTTCCAGCTGCCTTGAGTTCATTGTCCATATCCAGTAAATTATCCAATAAGTCCATCACATTCCTGATAAGTTGATTCTTCCTTGGGCCAAGGGAAACCGGTTCAGAGTCAAAGTTTGGGAGAGTATCAATATCCATCTCATATCTCCCAGACTGGTAAAAGTCTGTCTCAATCAAGGTATCTTCAGCTCCATAGAGAATGGCAAAATCTGCCCATACAGCTTGGACCATCATGTCCTGCCTCATTCTATCTTGAGCTAGGAAGATAGCATTCCATTTGAGGGGAAGCTGATCGAAGAATTTGTTGTATTGCTTGATGAGACTGCGCCTAGAAGCGGAAAGATCAAAATCTCTGAGACGGCAAGGTCTGCTGAAATATACACCATTCTCAATATGTCGGTTTCCAAAATCAATGTAATCTTGAATGTTGCCAATCGGTACGGAAGATTTGTTGATTTCATGAAATTGGAGCAGCTTCCGAATAAATGGTGGCAGATGATCAATTGGATAAACCCAACTAGGAGAGGGAGCAGACTGAGGGTTGGTAGCCCAGGGATTGTTGTGGAAGATGTGGAAGGTGGGATTCCTGATCGGTTGGCATCTTTTGTAAGAGGGATTAGAGGCATGACCAGTGATAGATATGTCATCGGTCAAGGTGTCATGGCCAAGTAATCGGTTGGGGATGAAGGGTATGAATGAAGAAATGTCGGCTTCAATTCTCTTTCTTCTTTCTGCATTTTCCTTGGCTATTTGGGAAGGAGTTTTTGGAATTGGTTTTGACTTTGAAGTGGCTGGAGGAGGAGTAGCAGGTTTGGAGGATTTCCTTGCTGACTTTTTGGGTCGGATAATGGTTGAGATAGGTTCTTTGTCTTCAGTATCAGGTTCTGGGGATTTTCTTTTGGCCGGAGAGGTGATCGGTTGAGAAGGCTGAGGTTGAGGGACCGGCTTGGAGGAATCGGTTGACTGCTTCTTCTTCGGTTGAGAGGTCTTCTTCTTAGCCGGTTGAGCTTCGGTTGGAACAGCAATGGGAGCCATCGGTTTAGCTTCTCTAAGAATCCTCGCTTGATCGGCTTTGTCTAAGGCTTTGACAAATGACTTGGGAACTGAGGGCTGACCACCAGAAATAGTAAAAATTGAAGGGATTCTCAAGAGGATTATACTCATCAGAAGATAATGGATTGGCTTGGCCTTGTTAGATCTGGACAAGGGCTTCTCCTTCTGGAATTTCTTGAAGGCGATTAATATAACACGGTAGATGAAGGAGCACCAGTTGAACCTCCTTTGAAGCATAACGGCTGCGATGGCTTCCCATTGTATCATAGTGATACAATGATGAGAACCAGACCGGCATATCACACATCGGTCAATCACTTCGGTCAAGGCATAATGAACAGCATCCAAATTGGCTTTCTTGTTTCCTTCACCGGTCACAAATGGGTAGGTTCCACGAACGGTAGCCCAAGCTAATTCCATATCTTTTGAAGTGACGGAGGAGGAACCGGTTGAGGGAAGAGTAGGGAAAGCTTCGGCTATGGAAGTTGGGGAGAAATCAACAGAAAAACCACCAACAGATGAAGTAATGTGAGAAACAACGCCGGGCTTGGGATTATCATCAACTACGCCATTATTGAAGAACTCATTGACAAGCTCATACATAATGTCATCATTCCCTTCTGGCATCAAGAACGGCAACAAACCGGAAGCAGTTAGCATGGCCTGGAGGATTTTCCCTTCTTCAGATTCGAAAAAGCTTGGTAGAATGTAACCTCCGAAAATGTCTTTCTTGGTTGGTTTGGGAGCCATCTGTCAAAAGAGTTAAGAATCAAAACATTCTAAGTTAGAACACATTTCAAAAGAAAAAATAGACGTGAGTTTTTATATTTTGAAAATAGTTCGTGTTCTTCAAGTTGAAAGAATTTAGATAAAAATCTTTACCGGGAAAGTTTTGGGATTGAAGAACAATGGAAGAATGAAGTTTGATGCTTGAAAGTTTGATGCTCTTGTAGAGAGAGAATGAATCGGAAGGTTTAAATGAAGAACTTGATTTCCTTATATAAGAGAGAAGGAGAGAAGATGGAGAGGTTTTTGAAATTTTAAAAACGTTTCAACTGCATGGCACAGATATTTAAAAAGATATTGAACACGATTTTAAATATGAGGAATTAAAACTAGGTACGTGTGTGCAGCAGTTAAACCATAATGCAATAATGACAAAAAGATAACCTTTTGATAAATTGGAATGATACAGAAGTTACCTTTTTGGTCACAAAATTTTAAATTTGACCAATCAACAAGTCCAAAAGGACGGTATTAGGAAGGAGTAGGGAACATCAATTATGATTTGTCAGGATAGGATAAGGCGGTAGACGGCTGAAAGGATTGATGGGACGTATCGGCTAGGGACGCGCCGGTTAAAAACGGGTTGTGAATAGTAATCCGTCCGCAATTCGTCGGCTAGGTAATGATTAATCGGTTGAGCTGACGTCACCACTTGAGGCTTGACCGATCAAGGAGATGATCGGTTAGACAGTGAAAAGTTGGTCGGTTAGGAGAGAAGGCTTTTGCATCGGTTAAGGGCCATCAGTTAGGGGATGCTGGTTTAGGGTATCTTGCATACCGGTTAAGAGTAGATCAAGAACATCGGTTAGCAGAAGTACTAAGGAGCACCACCATGATCGGTTGAGAGCTTTCACAAACAGCAAAGTTAGCACAATAAATTAACGAATATCAATCATGCCTAGTTCTCCTCTAAGGAATTCAAATCTTTTAATGTCCAATGGTTTTGTCAAAATATCAGCTAGTTGATAATCAGTATGGACTTTTAAAAGAACAATGTTACCCTTTTCAACGTGATCCTTGAGGAAGTGATATTTGATGTCTATGTGCTTGGTCTTTGAATGCATCACAGGATTGTTGGAGACTGATATGGCTGAGGTATTATCACAATAAATAGGACAGAGTTCTTGAGGGATTTCATAGTCCACTAGTTGTTGCTTCATCCATAGAATTTGTGAACAAAGAACTTCCGGCGGCTATATACTCGGCTTCGCCGTAGAAGTGGAAATTGATGCCTGTTTCTTGCACGACCAGAAACCAACCGGTTACCTAGAAATTGTCAAGTTCCACTAGTACTTTTCCTGGTGACCCTACAAGCTGCAAAATCAGCATCTGAATATCCAATTAGTGTAAATGATG
The DNA here is from genome assembly GCA_022495995.1 of Adenophora triphylla var. japonica. Classification (NCBI taxonomy): domain Eukaryota; kingdom Viridiplantae; phylum Streptophyta; class Magnoliopsida; order Asterales; family Campanulaceae; genus Adenophora; species Adenophora triphylla. Next base: position 301,188 of record JAFEMH010002571.1, on the reverse strand, counting down.
AATCTTTTGGATCCACAAACCTAAGTTAGCAGTTCCCACAAGATATCTAATGATTCTTTTGACAGCTTGCAAATGAGATTCTCTAGGGTCAGCTTGAAATCTAGCACATACACATACGGCAAACATGATATCTGGCCTACTAGCGGTTAAGTAAAGTAGAGAGCCTATCATACCTCGGTAGAGTGTCATATCTACTTTCTTACCGGATTCGTCTTTGTCTAAGTGTACGTTTGTGGCCATTGGAGTGCTTTGAGGATGAGCGGAATCAAGTCCAAACTTCTTGATTAGATCTTTGGTATATTTGGCTTGATTGATGAAAATACCTTCTTGGGTTTGCTTGACTTGAAGTCCAAGGAAAAAGGTTAGCTCACCCATCATGCTCATCTCAAATTTGCTCTGCATAAGTTTCTCAAATCTCTTGCATAATTTTTCGTTAGTAGATCCAAAAATAATGTCATCAACATATATTTGAACTAACAATGAATGACCATTATGCTTGGCAATAAATAAAGTGGTGTCGATCTTACCTCGTTCAAACTTCTCACTAAGTAGGAATTTGGAGAGAGTTTCATACCATGCTCGAGGTGCTTGCTTGAGGCCGTACAAAGCTTTATTCAACTTGTAGACATGATTAGGCTTTTTGGCGTCTTCAAATCCTGGTGGCTGATCAACATATACAAGCTCTTGAAGTTCACCGTTGAGAAATGCACTTTTCACGTCCATTTGATATAGCTTAAATTCTTTGTAGGCTGCATAGGCAAGAAATAACCTAATGGCTTCTAATCTAGCTACGGGAGCAAAAGTCTCATCATAGTCTATTCCTTCCTCCTGTCGATATCCTTTTGCCACTAATCTGGCCTTATTTCTTATAATTTTTCCAGACTCATCCAATTTATTCCTATAAACCCATTTTGTTCCAATCACTGTTTGATCACTAGGTCTAGGCACTAATTCCCAAACTTTGCATCTATCAAACTGGTTAAGCTCTTCTTGCATAGCTTCTACCCAGCTGGGGTCATCAAGTGCTTCTTCAGTCTTCTTTGGTTCTATGTTGGAGACCATAGCAGAGGAGAATAATCCATGTTGTTCCTCTAAGTTTCTTAACTGGCCTCTAGTCATTCTAGGTCCAAAGACATCACCAATAACATTTTCTAAAGGATGATTCCTCACTGATCTCACTTCCCTAGGTAGATCTTGCCTGACCGATTCCTGTCTTAAGGTTTCTATTGGAGGAGTGGAATCGGTTGAGGGAGAAGAGGCCGGTTGAGGTGATCGGTTAGGAAGGGGTGATGCTGACTGGTGATTGTGATCGATAATTGGTGATGGAAATGGTAAGTTGTTGGGTGAAATTGGTTCAGCTCCTGGTGGTGAATTTGGAATGGTAATATTAGGACTAGCTGGAAGAGGATCGGTTAGCTGGGTTTGAACATTGGAATGCCTAACCGATTGAGGAAAGAATGAGTCATCAACTAAGTCTCTACAGGTTACACCACTAGAGGCTGAAGGTTGAGCTGGAGATTGATTTGCGTTGTTGCTGGTGGTTTGATTAGAGTTTTGATTACCTGTTTCACCTGTCTCAAAAACACCAGAACTATCAGTACTATTTGGAGCCTTATCAGACTCTAGCAAATCAAATTCATCAAAAGTAACATGAACAGATTCAACAATTTTCAACAACCGTTTATTAAAAACTCTAAATGCCTTATCGTGCTTGGCGTATCCCACAAAAATGCCTTCATCGCCTTTTTATCAAATTTACCTCGGCACTCTTTACCGTTGTAAAGTACATAGCATCTGCAACCGAAGATCTTGAAGAAACTAATATTGGGGATTCTGCCACGCCACAGCTCATAAGGTGTCTTGTTGTGAAACTTGTTGACCAAAGATCTATTCTGGGTGAAGCATGCTGTATGGATAGCTTCAAATTTCAAAATACTGGGAAGCCTAGCTTCGGATATCATTGTTTTTCCGCTTCGATCAAAGTCTGTTCTTTCTCTCAACTACACCATTTTGTTGCGGTGTACCACACTGAGAAATTGTGGTCTATTCCGTGATCATCACAAAGATCGAGCAATTCCAAGATTTTTGAACTCCGTTCCATTATCTGATCTCATACTGATAATATCACATTCCTTTTGGGTTTGAAGTAGACGGAAAAGTCTGGTAGCAACTTCATATGTATCATCTTTTGAAGCAAACATCTCTACCCAGGTATATCTTGAAAAGTCGTCTACAACAACCAAGGCATATCTGCTACCCCCCAAACCGGGCAAGTTGTAGGGCCAAACAGATCCATATGTAGCACTGGAGGCACCTAGAAGTGGACATGCAGGCTTGCCGTGGAAAGATTCTTTATGTTGTTTTCCTAATTGGCGTGCTCGCATTTCCTTCCATGATCGCCAGACACCCGAGGTAAGCCGGCGACTAGATTTTTATTAGCCAGCTTGGATAGATATTTGAAGTTCAGGTGACTGAGTCTCTTGTGCCATAACCAGGAGTTCTCACTGATGTTCTTAGCTACAAAACAAACATTAGTAACATTCGAAACATTGTTTAGGTCTATAGCATATACGTTACCTTTTCTATATCCAGTGAGAAGTGTTTCACCTGTAGCAATGTCTTTCACATAGCAGTTGGAAGAATTGAAAATACAATGCATACCTTTATCACAAAATTGTGAAATAGAGAGAAGGTTGTGTTTTAGACCATCCACCAAAGATACCTTCTGTACAACAACTGTACCTCTTTTGATGGATCCACGACCGATAATTTTACCCTTTGCGTTGTCACCAAAGACAACTGGAGGACCAGATGCTTCTTCCAGATCGGTTAGGAGATCGGCATGACCAGTCATATGCCTAGAGCATCCACTGTCCATAATCCAAACATCCTTACCGGCATCGGTTGAGGCCATTAAGCATTCCTGAAATAAAACAGTAAGCTTATGGTCCCCCTTATTCTTTTGGGTCCAAAGAGTTAGTTCCTCTTTGGCAGCCATACCTGGCCACCACCTGAGCTTTTAGACTCAGTGGGTCCAGATAGGTGCTTCAAGAGGCATTCATAAGCCTTGTGACCAATAAAACCACAATTTACACATTTGTTAGAAGATGGCTGAGGGGGCTTAGATGATTGGATGTTCAATATAGCCTTTGCTTCAGAAGAGTTCACTGATTGAGCAGAAACAGATCCTTTGGGGACGAAGGTAATGGATTTAGCTTTGTTGACCGGTTGCATTGGTTTGGAAGGTCTTTTACCGGTTGGGAAGTCCTCACCGGTTGGTTGACCGGTGACAGTTGTCTGACCGGTTGGTCCTTTACCGGTGATGGCTTCCTTACCGGTTGAGGTTTCCTTACCTGCAACCTGGTTAGCAATTTTAATTCCACCTTTGCTGTTACCATCACTGAGTGGAACATATTGTCCTAGCTCAGGATCAGCTACCTCGGTCCATTGGGATTTGTTTTTGCCCAAATAAGCCTTCATCTGTTCCCTTCCCTTGGGATAGGTGTGTAGAACAGCTTTGAAAGGTTTAGTTAACTCTCTCTTAATCAATTTGGATTGAGCATCATCAAATTTACCCATCAAGTTCTCAGAGACAGACTTGGTAACCGGTTTGTCATTGCTGTCTTTTTCCTTACTGCTGGAGGTAAAACTTATTCCAGTTGTAACATCTCGGTTAGGAGATATCTGATCTTGTATGATAGTCTCCATAGCAGCTCGGGATTTTGTGAATGTGTCAATGGTTTTAGAAAGAGAATTATTTCTTGACACGAGATCAGCAATTTGGCAAACAGAAATGTTTAGTCTCTCAGTGAGTTCTTGATTATCTTTCTTCAACTGAACAGACTCTAGCTTACTTTCTTTCAAAACTTTTATTTCATCTTTCAAAGATTCATTTTCAGTAGATATCATTTTGAGATTATCAGCCATAATTTTGTGAGCTTCATTTAATTTTTCAAAATCGGAGAAGAGCTCATTCATCACCTCTGCCATTTCAGACTTTGACATATTGGGCATAGGGTCAACAGCAGGCTGAGGAGAAGAGGATGATGGTTCAAAATTAGGATCAAAATTTGGTAGTGATGATATCGGTTCAGGGTTAGGCTCGGTTAGAGGCTTTAAGTGAATCGGTCGGTTCTCAAGCATCGGTTGATAAGAGGCGATCGGTAAGGCTTGAGCTTGATAGGTAGGTTGAATTGGTTGCATCAGCGGTCTGAGAGTGGGCATGGTTTTAGACTGACCATAAAGGGATCCACCTATGTTTTGAATTTTGAAATTATATGGATTACCTGCATCTACCTTGGGAATAGGAATGCGTTCATCAAAGTATGTCAAGGGAGATCTCATAGGTGGAGTCTGGTCAACATAGGATGATTGTTCATTGGAGTTGGGGTGTCTAAAGATAGGAGTCTGTAGGGAGATGGGTTTGTCATAGGTTCCATCCATAGCAACAAAACTGACATCAGCTTCTTCATCTGATTCAGCATTCTCATTTTCAGAGTCAGTCTCAAACCAGACTGGCATAGCCTTTTCGGTTCCATCCTCGGCAACTAAACTTTTAGATCTAGGGAATTTTTTGAAAGGTTTCTTCCTCAGAAATTCATATTTCGGTTGAGGACATTTGGAAGCAAAATGGCCTGGTTTTCTACAGTTGTAACACACAAGCTCACCTTGGGCATTTTTTCCGTCGGTTGAGGTTGAGGTTTGGCCTTTCCTTTGATAGTTCCCAGATCTATGGAAAGATGAGGATTTGGGTTGGAATGATTTGTTGTGGGATTTCTTAAAATCCTTGAACCTTTTGTAGTTTCTAGCAAATGCAGCAAATTCATCCTCTACCTCAAGAGGTGTACTAGTTGAGGTATTGACTAGAGTTGGTTGAGGCTGAGAGATTGAGGGAGAATCATTGGTAGTTGTTTGGCTGGTAAGCATGGAAGAACCAGGGAAGATCTCGGTCTGAGCTGGCAGAGATAGATTTTTAAATTGTTTTTGAACTCCACTCAGCCGATTGAGCTCTTCCTCATATAAGAACAAGGTAGACACAATGTTCTGGATATGAGTAACATTCAAATCACGGCATTCTTTCAAAATAGCAACCTTCACATGCCACAAGTCTCCAAGAGAATTGAGGAATCTCATGTTTAGGTCTTTCATGGTATAGACTCTACCTAAAGATGCACAAGAGTTACTCACTTCGCAAAATCGGTCGTACGTTTCCTTCATTGTCTCATTTGGATTCTTCTTGAAGGACTCAAACTCAGCGACGCTTTTGTAGAGTCTGTTGTCCTTGGCCACTTGATCTCCTTCAAAATATCTGAGTAAACTTTGCCATACTTGTTGAGCGGTCTCATAGCATTGTACTTGTTTGTACAGTCTGTCATCAAGTCCTGAGGTTATGATGTGCAATGCTTTTCGGTCCAAGGAATCACAAAGTTTGTCATCCTCAGTCCATTCTTCACGAGGTTTTGGCACATAAGTTTCATAAACCTCAAAATCTTGTTCAGATTCTCTATCTGCATGATCCATGAGAGGAGTTTTGGGTGCTCTAGTTGCAAGATTGATTTTCAGGGGTGTCATGGGACCATCTCTGACTACAGTGGTTAACCTATCGTCTATTGAGTCCAAGTACCGCATGATTCTGTTTTTCCATACTGGAAATTCGTTATCTTTCAACATGGGAACGGATGTCAAGTTGTATGTTTGCATGATTTTTCCTGCCATTTTGGAATTGGCAATTCAAGCGGTTAAGCTTGGAAAAATGATTTTTGAAAATTGCTCAGCTCTGATACCAATTGTTAGGTCCCAAATGGTAGGAATCAGGCTAGAGGGGGGGGGGTGAATAGCCTGTTTAAAACTTTTTGCTTAAAAACTCTTAGTCTTTGTAAAAGGTTGTAGGAAACACACTTGCTAACCGTTAGATTAGTTTTGCACAGCGGAGAAAACGGTTAGGCTAGGTTTACAACCGGTTAGGTAGAGTTTTCAAAGCCAGTATGTTAAAAACCTCATGCAAACAAAAACAAATTATATTTCCAAGTAAGACAAACAAGTTAAGCAGTAAATTGAGCCAATAGGTTGTGACCAGTTGAGAGAATGTCAACCAGTTACAACTACACAAAATAAACAAACATACAGAAGAATGACACGATGTTTGAAGAGGTTCACAGTTGTAAATAACTGCTACGTCCTCTACCAAGTTTGGTCAGAACTTGGATTTGTGAAAGTGCACTACTATATTAATGGATCCTACCTATTACAAGTTGCAAGCCAATGATTGAAGGCTGCCAAACTAAAGGTGACCACTAATGGATCGTGCTACAATAAAGACCTGGTGTTTTCTAGAGATGTGCTCACAAGTTGAGCTGATTTCTCTAGGGTGTTGTCTGTGAATCAATCAATGTGTTCCAAAGGTAGTCTAATGAAGGAACACTACAACATTGATTGAGGTGCACAGTGTATAAGTCCTAACAGAGATGTCTAGTGAATAAGGGGACTTGAATTGAATGCCTTGAACTATGGAGTTTTCAAGGTGGTAGTTCAGAGCAACTCACTCTCAAGAATCATAAATGCACCAACCTTCTTCAATGCTCCAGGGAAGCTATTTATAGTGAACTTTGAAAAGGAGCCGTTGTCATTGAAGAGGTTGTAATGATGACTTGATCAGGCATGCCTTTGAATTGAAGGATCTTTGCATTAAATGCCTGAGATAGGAGAGAGAAGATTTTCCTTGAGTGGTTGGAAGGATGTGAGTACTGGTCATTTTGGCAATCTATTTTGAGCTTCTGACAGCCGCAGGAATGTCACTTCAGCGTCTATTCAGCATGCTTGCTTTACCAACTTTAGCTAAAGGGGTTGCTGGGTAGTTGGGAGCAATAAATGCTTCGGTTAGGTTAGGCTGAGGGAAGCTTGCTGAGAAAGCCTTAATCGGCAAGGGAAAAGATACAACCTGTGAAGGTTACATCGGCTAGGTAGGCAACCGGTTAGGTTGACATACCGGTTAGGAAATCAACCGGTTAGGTTAGCAAACCGAGTAACTCACAGAAAAGAACATAGGGGCAAATCTTCACATCTTCAAGTCTTCAAGGTCTCGAGAATATTACATGAAATAAAAACACTGGCACTAGCATTAAGGGATCCTATCATACATAGAAAAATTCTATTTGGTCTAATTAAAATTAGGGGTCCTCAATAATGCTTGTTGTGATTGGGTTTAAGCAATTCTAAACTTAAACATATATTTGACTAACAATTTAATTGCTCTGGTAGCACTGTTGGGTTTTATGGGTCCATGTGCAGCGGAATTAGCATCTAAATAACACAAAACCTAAGAGCCCTAAGATCCGTTATATACGATTAAATTGAATTCCTATGAGATAGAATTTTACCAACCTTAAATGCTTTCCATTCTTGAGCTATCGAACAATTTATCAATGTGATTTTGAATCACAATCTTCGATCTTCAAAAACTTTGAATCTTCGGATTGAAACTCTAGGCCTTGATCGTCGTACGAGCGAAGGACCCTCTAGTAGTATCCACATTTTAGAATGAACCAAGAACAGTTCTTGGGGATTGCTAGATCCTTAAACCTATGAAAAGAAATTGAGAAACCTTTTGGTGATTTTTCTCTCTTGAAAAATCGCCGTTTTTTCACTTGTTCATGAGACCTCATATTTATACTACAATATTATTAATATTTGTGCCCTAATCGTATTAGGAGACAATGCTGTAAACCGCCTCTGGGCAAGATCTGTCGCGCGATGACTTTTGCCAGATCAGGAACTCTCAATTTTTTTCCTTTGGTTTAACCAATTCATTCCAATTATGTGTGACCCAATAGGATTATATTATGTTGGCAATGAGCCCGATCATATCGACCCTCATAAAACATAAGCGGACTCTAGCAAGCCATTATGTCTACCCAATTAATATAACGTAAGAGTTCACGTTGCCAATGGTACACTTCCATTTCTCCCTTTGTCTCACGATGTTATATTGAACACAAGTCATGGTCCACGTCAACTTGTATTTGTTCAATGCTTTCTCGATATTGAGTATAATGATAATCCAATCGCATTGGGGTATGTCCATACACTTTCATCATTATCACTCATCGAGGGGCCCAAGCAAAACATCTCTCTTTCGAGGGACAAATTCCATCTTGACTTATCATCCTTCCCATCATGAATCCGATCATGCCAAAGATAGCCTTTATAAATATCGTGTTAAGATATCGTTTGACTAAAATCAAACATAACTTTCATCATATGTAAGGTCATGATAATCTCAGGTCTAGGGACTAAATGAAGTGACCATATGAGATTTAATTATGACATTTGACCATAACATAAATCTCATACGGGTTAAGTCCAGTCACTTGTTCACTAACAAGTACCCATAATTTTAATTTGCATCTCTATGCATATAATCATCATATGATTATCCATTAACAATTATACTAATAATTCACTTAATAATTAGGGACGGAGATTATTACAATAAATATGCAAAATATATAATAATCAAATAATAAACTTTTCATATAATAATAATAATGTCAACATATAGGTCTATCAACTATAGGCCTAGGGCATAACACTAACAGTCTCCCACTTGCACTAGGCCCAATCTCCCATGTATCGAATACCCATGGACTTAACATGACCATCATGCTTAGCTTGTGGAAGAGCCTTAGTTAATGGGTCCGCCACGTTGTCATTAGTGTCTACTCTGCATATCTTTACGTCTTCCCTTTCGCATATCTCTCGGATAATGTGGAAACGTCGAAGTATGTGTTTGGATTTTTGATGTGACCTTGGTTTCTTTGCTTGTGCAATGGCACCATTATTGTCACAATAAAGTTCAATAGGATCATTGATACTTGGAACGACTTCCAAATCACTAATGAACTTTTTGATCCAAACAGCTTCCTTAGCTGCATCGAATCTTTGCTATGTACTCGGCCGGTTGTAGAATCGCGACGGTACTTTGCTTGGAACTTTTCCAGCGACGGTGCCTCCATTCGGCGTAAACAAAAATCACATGCAACGATCTGTAATCATCTTTGTCGGTTTGGAAGCTAGCATCTGTGTAACCTCTTATAACAAGATCTTCTTCCATTCCTCCAAAGACCAAGAATACATCCTTAGTTCTTCGTAAGTACTTGAGGATATTCTTGACTGCTATCCAATGTGGTTCGCCGGGATCCGATTGGTACCTACTCGTCATGCTTAGAGCACACGAGACATCGGGTCTAGTACATAACATAGCATACATGATAGACCCAATTGCCAAAGGATATGTAATACCATTCATTCTCTTTCGCTCATCATTAGTCTTAGGACTTTGAGTCTTGCTAAGAGATACACCATGCAACATTGGCAAGTTTCCTCTATTAGAATTTTCCATTTGGAATCTTCTAAGAACTTTGTCAACGTAAGTACTTTAACTTAAACCAATCATCCTTTTAGATCTATCTCTATAGATCTTGATATCAAGGATATATGCAGCTTCGCCCATATCTTTCATTGAAAAGCACTTTCCCAATCAAGACTTGACAGTCTGTAGTGCAGGAATGTCATTTCCAATGAGTAAGATATCATCGACATACAACACTAGAAATAGTGCTACTCTCTCACTAATTTTCTTGTATACACATGGTTCATCTTCGTTCTTGATAAAGCCAAACTCTTTGATTGCTTCGTCAAAACATAGATTCCAACTCCTAGAAGCTTGCTTCAATCCATAGATGGATCTCTGCAACTTAACACACATTATTAGAATTTTCTGAACTGACAAAACCTTCAGGTTGTATCATGTATACATTCTCAAGTAACTTCCCATTTAGGAAAGCTGTCTTGACATCCATTTGCCATATCTCATAGTCATAATATGCGGCTATGGCAATTAAAATTCTAATAGACTTGAGCATAGCTACAGGCGGAAAGGTTTCATCATAGTCAATACCATGAATCTGCCTATATCCCTTAGCTACAAGCCTAGCCTTATAGGTGTGCACCTTCCCATCCATGTCGGTCTTTTCTTGAAGACCCATTTGCACCCTATGGTTTTTACACCTTCGGGTGGATCAATCAAGTTCCAAACTTGATTATCAGCCATGGATTGTAATTCGGACTTCATGGCCTCTTGCCATTTTTCCGAATCAGGAGAGGACATCGCTTCTTGATAGCAAGTAGGTTCATCATTTTCGATGAACTCCACTTCATCACTTTTCGTAACGAGAAATCCATATCTCTCAGGTTCGGATCGTGACCTACCACTTCTGCGAAGGACTTGTGCATCTTGAACCGGTTCCACAACTCCTTGTGAACTTGGTTCAGTTTCTACCATTGGTTCAATGTTGTTTTCGGGTTCTCGAACTTCTTCGAGATCTATTTTACTCCCACTGGTTCCTTTACGAAGAAACTCCTTTTCTAAGAAGGTACCATTTCGAGCAACAAACACTTTGTTCTCGTTTCGATTGTAGAAATAGTATCCTTTAATTTCCTTAGGATAACCCACGAAAACACATTTATCAGACTTAGGTGCTAGCTTGTCAGAAGTTAACTTCTTGACATATGCATCGCAACCCCAAATCCTCATGAAAGACAAACTGGGTTTTCTTTCATGCCACATCTCATATGGGGTCTTTTGAAGATTGTGAAGACAGGACTGTTGGGTTTTATGGGTCCATGCGCAGCGGAATTAGCATCTAAATAACATAAAACCCAAGAGCCCTAAGATCCGTTCTATACGATTAAATTGAATTCATATGAGATAGAATTTTACCAACCTTAAATGCTTTCCGTTCTTGAGCTATCGAACAATTTATCAATGTGATTTTGAATCACAAACTTCGATCTACAAAAACTTGAATCTTCGGATTAGAACTCTAGGCCTTGATCGTCATACGAGTGAAGCCCCTCAAGTAGTATCCACACCTTTGAATGAACCAAGAACGGTTCTTGAGGATTGCTAGATCCTTAAACCTTAGAATGAAATTGAGAAACCTTTATGGTGAAATTTTCTTTCAATTTTCCCGTTTTGTTGAGAAGTTTCAATACAAGATGTTTGAAAGAAAGTTCTCGTGGCAGAATAGAAATCTAATAAACACATCAACTCAGTACCATTATCACTTTGCACTGTCTTAATCTTTTGATTAAATTGACGATTTATCATAGTAACAAAGGACATAAACACTTGAAATACTTCAGTTTTATTAACCAACAAATAAACTCAGACTGTACGAGAATAATCATCAATGATAGTGAAGAAATAATGTGCACCCAAGAAGAGGTATGTTTATAAAATCCCCACAAATCAAAGTGTATTTTTTTCAAAAATAATAGTAGACCTGTTGTCACTTAATAAAAATTTATCACTATATTGTTTTGCACGAAAGCATACTTCACAATCTTTATTGAGACTACACTTAGAATCATTAATAGGAGGGAGTAACTTTACTATTCTTTCAAACTGATGTCTCATTCGCTTATGTCAAAGTTTCAAGGTAGATGTTGCTCCATTAACTGAAATCTAATGCATTGTTTCCGCTCATTTGAAGTAGTAAATCCCATCTCGTATAACACCCATTCCAATCAACTCCCTCGACTGGTCATGTACACCACATTTATGAGAGTTGAATTGGAAAATACATTGCATATCATCATTTAATTGTGAAACCAAAATTAAATTGCAACTTAAAGTGGGCACAAAGAGAACATTCTAAAGAGTTATTTTGTCAATCAACACCACGGACCCCTTTTTCGTATTAATGACAAAGTCACGATTAGAAAGACCAACTGAACAGTTAAGAATATCAATTACGTGACATAATAAAGCCATATAATCAGTGACATGATTATAGGCTCTTGTATCAATTATCCATACATAATTATCAAACATACCATTCAAGCGATACTCTTAAAGTCTAGTATTGCCAAAAAGTCATGTAAGAGTCTTCCATTGTTCAGCTGATAAGGTTTGATGAGAGGCTGCGTCGTTGGAATTTGCTCCTGTAATAGTTGCTCCTATAGAAAAACGAGTTGTATCAGCAGTTGTTGAAGTAGTTGTCTGAACATCTGACAGCACATCAGGCCGCACATATCCACTGCTGCTTGTTGCGTTTACTCGAACTCAACCATTCTTGCCTTGTCCAGCCCCCTAAGAAACAGCATTGCCTCTACCACTTCCATCATCAGGTTTTCCACCATCTACCCACCATTTCGGGTAGCCAATGATTTCAAAACATTGGCTTATCTCGTGACATGTCTTCTTGCAACGACTGTAACTCAAGTGTGACTTATTTTGGCGCACTACATTTCCACGCCCTTGCCACCAGATCTAAGAGTAAAACCTATGACATCAGGTGGCTTGTCATGCACTAATTTGGCCAGCCGAACACGCTCATATCATGGGCTACCAATTGATAAGCCCTATCTAAAGAAGGCAACAGATCTTGATACAGAATATTAGTGTGTGTCTGAGCATAGTAGTCAGAATAAATACCCATACGAAATTGATGAAACATGTTGTTTTCACGCCTCAATTCATGTTTGCTTCCCGTCGTATAATCGGTGCAACAATCCCACAAGGCGGTTAATTTTTCAAAATACGTAGAGAACGGCATAACATTAGTTCGTTCACATTTAGCAATTAAGGCTTTAAGTTGTTGAAATCTAGGACCATTCCCTAAAGCAAAACGTGACTTTAATGTATTCCACAATCTTTTAGCATCTCGATATTTATAGAGAAAAACTTTTACCTCATGATCAATCATATTCATACGCCATAAGATAAACATAGCATGAATTGTAGTTGAATCTAACTCGGTTCACGGAGGAGAAAAAGTTGTGATGGAGTCATCCAAAAATCCAAACTTCTGACATGCCTCTAAAGCCGTTTGAATGTCGATGACTCAATCATCATAATTATCACCACGCGGACGTGTAGGGGTTATAAAATCACCAAGTCGATCTTTCGGTACAAGGAAGAAGAGAGAGTTGGGTTCAATTTTTGGTAGCGGAGTAGGGTTTGTGTGGTCAGTTGTTTGGTCGACTGTTCGACCAATTGGTTTGCCGGACTTGATCATGATGATGATGATCGTGATTTAGAAAATACCAATTGATACTGTGTTAAATCAAAGGTAATTTAACATAAAAAAGAGAAGTATAATTAGGATTTCAAAGCTTGACTATTTCATTGATCTCATTGAATATATATTGTACAATCAAGAGAAACCTATTTCAAAAAAAAAATTAAAAAATTGAGTAGAGAACAAGGAAATATATCAGTAACCATTAATAAAGGAAATCAAATTGGACGGAAGAAGTATACACTATGTTTTGGTCAAATTTCGACAAGTGACTGTAAATAACCAAATATTTCAAGAAAAGAATTGGGTGCAATGGAATATAGATTCGTCTATGAGATAATCAACGAACAAAGGAATTTTGACGAGGAAAGCCCTTGAACAAATTGTTCGCCGGCATAAAACCTCGGGAGAATTTGGGACCTACCTTGACCAAAGTTTAACTATGATCAGTGAGTTACAAGCTCGAAAGTATGGAGAGAGATTACAAGAGTGTGAGTGTGTGAAAATACATGTGTTTTTCATAATCTCCATACCCCTATTTATAATAAGGGTAAAATAAAAAGATAATAATCAAATCCCTAAAAACTAGGCATGATGGAGTTACTGAGGAGAAGATTTCGGGCATGACTGTTGATGGTGGTTGGTGAAGAGTCGTGGTTGAATTGGTCTTCTATGAGTGCACAAGTATCTCCTAAAAAATAGGAACCGTAAAACTGCTCCCAAGTTATTCCAGCTTCAAGATGTTGATGAAGACGTTGAGCCAAGATGTCGGTCCAAGATGTGAACTCAACATGTAAAGTCAACTTGTAAAAAGTCAACTTGTGGACCAAGTTGTGGACCAAGTTGTGGACCAAGTTGTGGAGATCAAGTTGTAGAGGTCAAGTTGTAGAGGTCAAGTTGTAGAGGTCAAGTTGTAGAGGCGTCTTGATATGTTGACCTGCTTAAGGTGCCAATCATATATACATATAGTGAAAAATCCGTCCCCAACAATTGCCCCCAAAATTTATTGAATCGGAGAAAACTTGGAGATTCAAGGAATTTTAAAACTGCTACTTCCCTTATCGGCATTAAGGAAGCGGTTGATTACGCCAAAGAGTCGTCCAACGCATTGAGAACTTACAAACGAAGCTTGATAGAAACCAAGATAAAGCTTTAAGTAACTTTAGTTAAGGTGTTTGAAATTTGGTATGTTAGATGAGGGTTGGTCCTCAAAATTTTTATATTTGATTTGGCATGTCTTTGTTTGATATGTTTACTTTAGATCGTGCTAGTCATGTTTTTGTTGACATGACTTACTATTGTGTTGAACTTGATTTTCGGTGAAGATGTTAATCTTCACTCCTTAGTTGATTGGAAGATGATTTCATCTCTTTCGGGTGTTCATATTGATAACATGTAAATGTTATAAGCCGAAGGTAACATGAAAATGTTACAACCAATAGTTCACAACTTGAATAAGTGTGAAAACGTGCGCCCAGGCGAAGGTGTCGAAACCTTAATTCGTTTGGTAACATGTCAATGTTACAACCAATAGTTCACAACTTGAATAAGTGTGAAAACGTTTGAAGAAATAGAACAAGTATCAGCCGTCCTGGCGTGTCAACATGTTCTATCCCTCTCCAGCTAACGTTTCAATATGTATCAGCCGTACCGGCGTGTCAACATGTTGAAATTTTTCTTCCTCAGTTCAAACATGTATCGGCCCGTGCGGCGTGTCAACATGTTTGACTGCTCCAGCTTAGGTCTCAACATGTATCAGCCGTACTGCGTGTCAACATGTTGAGCCTGCTCCAGCTTAGGTCTCAACATGTATCGGCCCGTGCGGCGTGTCAACATGTTGAGCTGCTCCGCTTAGGTCTCAACATGTATCGGCCGTGCGGCGTGTCAACATGTTGAGCTGCTCAGGTCTCAACATGTATCGGCCCGTATCGGCGTGTCAACATGTTGAGCCTAAGCTGTTTGTTCAAGTTGTATACCTTGCAAAACAAATTCATGTTAGGATTGGGTGTTAGCTTTACCCCTCCGATGCTTAAGTCAGTAAGAATTTTTAGCATAACATAAGAATTGACAAACATAAATAAATGACTTGACAAAATTTAAATCATACATGTTTTCGGAGTTTGCTTTTATGAAAAAATGACAACTTACATGGAATACAACTTGAGGTACTGTTTTGCTAACATTTTGACATGTTGAAGATAGGTGGTCATCTTTTCCTTTTTTGTCAGCCTCATTGTGGTCATTTTAGGACTATGAGCTTATCTTCTTCCAGTCTGATGAATTTAACAGCTCTCATCCTGACATCTTCAAGTCTCTTGTATGGAGTCATGATCAATTCGTCATAATAAGGTGACCCTTTCTTCAAGCCCAATCTGAATGCCTCGGTGGCTGTGAACATGTTCAAGTTGGGGATAGTCACTGCCTCTTTGTTGAACCTGTTCAAATAGTCTTTCAAGCTTTCGTCATGTCGTCGCACCACCCTGTAGAGGTCACTAATTAGTTTCTCAAAAGCTCTATTACATGAAAATTGATTCACAAACATATTGACTAATTGAGAATAAGATGATATAGAGTTTAGAGATAGGCCGGTTAGCCATTTCAAAGCTGGTCCAGGCAAGGTGGGACCAAAGCCCCTACAAAGACAGGCTTCTTTGAAGATAGAAGGAATGCTGATAATGTCCATTAATTCTTGGTATAGCAACACATGCTCTACTGGATCTGTGCTCCCATCGTACTTCTTCATGCGGGGCACTGCAAGTCTCTTTGGGATCTTCATGTTGGCTATTGCTGGAACAAAGCGAGACTCATTATAACAAGTTGGAGAAGCTTGACGATAAGGCAAGGTAACTCCCGGCACATTCCTAATCATCTCTTTGATCCGTCGCAACTCTCCAAAGAACTTGACTTTCTGCAAAAGTGTTAGCATAAAATTGAGAAGCAGAATGATCAAATGTATTATAAAAACTCCCTGTTTGTCCTGAAGACGGAGTGGCATAAATATAGCAAGATGTTGGCACAGGTTGGATGAATGGGAAGGTGTGACCATGTTGGGCAACTTGACTAGTTATCACAGTTGTCCTATCAGTCTGTACTGCACTCGCCATGGGGATGTCTCCAAGATTGCCCCCAGTACCTGCACCAAAAAGAGTTCTAGGAAATAAAGGTGATAATGGGGTTACAACTTGAGGCTCAACTCGATTCCCTTTTTGCAGATTCTCAATTGCATTGAAAATCCTAGTATTGGTATCCTGCTGAGCATCCATTCACTTATTCAGTTCATTCAACATGGTTGCCATATTAGTCACGAAACCAAGATTGATTTCAGATGCGGTCATTTCTCGAGGTGCATCTTGCTGCCCCCCTGTCGCCCTGCCCCCAGTCGCGGAGGTTACTGAGGTTACCTGACCGGAAGTTGGATTGACCATTTTGATGTTCTAAACAAATCTAAAAAACCAAAGTTCCCACAGACGGCGCCAAATTGTTTTGGTCAAATTTCGACAAGTGACTGTAAATAACCAAATATTTCAAGGAAAGAATTGGGTGATATGGAATATAGATTCGTCTATGAGATAATCAACGAACAAAGGAATTTTGACGAGGAAAGCCCTTGAACAAATTGTTCGCCGGCATAAAACCTCGGGAGGATTTGGGACCTACCTTGACCAAAGTTTTACTATGATCAGTGAGTTACAAGCTCGGAAGTATGGAGAGAGATTATAAGAGTGTGAGTGTGTGAAAATACATGTGTTTTTCATAATCTCCATACCCCTATTTATAATAAGGGTAAAATAAAAAGATAATAATCAAATCCCTAAAAACTAGGCATGATGGAGTTACTGAGGAGAAGATTTCGGGCATGACTGTTGATGGTGGTTGGTGAAGAGTCGTGGTTGAATTGGTCTTCTATGAGTGCACAAGTATCTCCTAAAAAATAGGAACCGTAAAACTGCTCCCAAGTTATTCCAGCTTCAAGATGTTGATGAAGACGTTGAGCCAAGATGTCGGTCCAAGATGTGAACTCAACATGTAAAGTCAACTTGTAAAAAGTCAACTTGTGGACCAAGTTGTGGACCAAGTTGTGGACCAAGTTGTGGAGATCAAGTTGTAGAGGTCAAGTTGTAGAGGTCAAGTTGTAGAGGCGTCTTGATATGTTGACCTGCTTAAGGTGCCAATCATATATACATATAGTGAAAAATCCGTCCCCAACAATTGCCCCCAAAATTTATTGAATCGGAGAAAACTTGGAGATTCAAGGAATTTTAAAACTGCTACTCCCCTTATCGGCATTAAGGAAGCGGTTGATTACGCCAAAGAGTCGTCCAACGCATTGAGAACTTACAAACGAAGCTTGATAGAAACCAAGATAAAGCTTTAAGTAACTTTAGTTAAGGTGTTTGAAATTTGGTATGTTAGATGAGGGTTGGTCCTCAAAATTTTTATATTTGATTTGGCATGTCTTTGTTTGATATGTTTACTTTAGATCGTGCTAGTCATGTTTTTGTTGACATGACTTACTATTGTGTTGAACTTGATTTTCGGTGAAGATGTTAATCTTCACTCCTTAGTTGATTGGAAGATGATTTCATCTCTTTCGGGTGTTCATATTGATAACATGTAAATGTTATAAGCCGAAGGTAACATGAAAATGTTACAACCAATAGTTCACAACTTGAATAAGTGTGAAAACGTGCGCCCAGGCGAAGGTGTCGAAACCTTAATTCGTTTGGTAACATGTCAATGTTACAACCAATAGTTCACAACTTGAATAAGTGTGAAAACGTTTGAAGAAATAGAACAAGTATCAGCCGTCCTGGCGTGTCAACATGTTCTATCCCTCTCCAGCTAACGTTTCAATATGTATCAGCCGTACCGGCGTGTCAACATGTTGAAATTTTTCTTCCTCAGGTTCAAACATGTATCAGCCGTACTGGCGTGTCAACATGTTTGACCTGCTCCAGCTTAGGTCTCAACATGTACGCCCGCATCGGCGCGTGTCAACATGTCGAGCTGAGCTCAACACGCCGCTTTAGGTCTCAACATGTATCACCAGACTCCGCGTCTCAACATGTTGAGCCGGCTTCCAGCTTAGGTCTCAACATGTATCAGCCGTACTGGCGTGTCAACATGTTGAGCCTAAGCTGTTTGTTCAAGTTGTATACCTTGCAAAACAAATTCATGTTAGGATTGGGTGTTAGCTTTACCCCTCCGATGCTTAAGTCAGTAAGAATTTTTAGCATAACATAAGAATTGACAAACATAAATAAATGACTTGACAAAATTTAAATCATACCTGTTTTCGGAGTTTGCTTTTATGAAAAAATGACAACTTACATGGAATACAACTTGAGGTACTGTTTTGCTAACATTTTGACATGTTGAAGATAGGTGGTCATCTTTTCCTTTTTTGTCAGCCTCATTGTGGTCATTTTAGGACTATGAGCTTATCTTCTTCCAGTCTGATGAATTTAACAGCTCTCATCCTGACATCTTCAAGTCTCTTGCATGGAGTCATGATCAATTCGTCATAATAAGGTGACCCTTTCTTCAAGCCCAATCTGAATGCCTCGGTGGCTGTGAACATGTTCAAGTTGGGGATAGTCACTGCCTCTTTGTTGAACCTGTTCAAATAGTCTTTCAAGCTTTCGTCATGTCGTCGCACCACCCTGTAGAGGTCACTAATTAGTTTCTCAAAAGCTCTATTACATGAAAATTGATTCACAAACATATTGACTAATTGAGAATAAGATGATATAGAGTTTAGAGATAGGCCGGTTAGCCATTTCAAAGTCGGTCCAGGTGCACAAGGTGGGACCAAAGCCCCTACAAAGACAAAGCTTCAAGATAGAAGGAATGCTGATAATGTCCATTAATTCTTGGTATAGCAACACATGCTCTACTGGATCTGTGCTCCCATCGTACTTCTTCATGCGGGGCACTGCAAGTCTCTTTGGGATCTTCATGTTGGCTATTGCTGGAACAAAGCGAGACTCATTATAACAAGTTGGAGAAGCTTGACGATAAGGCAAGGTAACTCCCGGCACATTCCTAATCATCTCTTTGATCTGCTGCAACTCTCCAGCAACTTGACTTTCTGCAAAAGTGTTAGCATAAAATTGAGAAGCAGAATGATCAAATGTATTATAAAAACTCCCTGTTTGTCCTGAAGACGGAGTGGCATAAATATAGCAAGATGTTGGCACAGGTTGGATGAATGGGAAGGTGTGACCATGTTGGGCAACTTGACTAGTTATCACAGTTGTCCTATCAGTCTGTACTGCACTCGCCATGGGGATGTCTCCAAGATTGCCCCCAGTACCTGCACCAAAAAGAGTTCTAGGAAATAAAGGTGATAATGGGGTTACAACTTGAGGCTCAACTCGATTCCCTTTTTGCAGATTCTCAATTGCATTGAAAATCCTAGTATTGGTATCCTGCTGAGCATCCATTCGCTTATTCAGTTCATTCAACATGGTTGCCATATTAGTCACGAAACCAAGATTGATTTCAGATGCGGTCATTTCTCGAGGCGCATCTTCTTTGCCCGTCGCCCGCCCAGCCCGCGGAGGTTACCGAGGTTACCTGACCGGAAGTTGGATTGACCATTTTGATGTTCTAAACAAATCTAAAAAACCAAAGTTCCCACAGACGGCGCCAAATTGTTTTGGTCAAATTTCGACAAGTGACTGTAAATAACCAAATATTTCAAGGAAAGAATTGGGTGCAATGGAATATAGATTCGTCTATGAGATAATCAACGAACAAAGGAATTTTGACGAGGAAAGCCCTTGAACAAATTGTTCGCCGGCATAAAACCTCGGGAGGATTTGGGACCTACCTTGACCAAAGTTTTACTATGATCAATGAGTTACAAGCTCGAAAGTATGGAGAGAGATTACAAGAGTGTGAGTGTGTGAAAATACATGTGTTTTTCATAATCTCCATACCCCTATTTATAATAAGGGTAAAATAAAAAGATAATAATCAAATCCCTAAAAACTAGGCATGATGGAGTTACTGAGGAGAAGATTTCGGGCATGACTGTTGATGGTGGTTGGTGAAGAGTCGTGGTTGAATTGGTCTTCTATGAGTGCACAAGTATCTCCTAAAAAATAGGAACCGTAAAACTGCTCCCAAGTTGTTCCAGCTTCAAGATGTTGATGAAGACGTTGAGCCAAGATGTCGGTCCAAGATGTGAACTCAACATGTAAAGTCAATTTGTAAAAAGTCAACTTGTAAAAAGTCAACTTGTGGACCAAGTTGTGGACCAAGTTGTGGACCAAGTTGTGGAGATCAAGTTGTAGAGGTCAAGTTGTAGAGGCGTCTTGATATGTTGACCTGCTTAAGGTGTCAATCATATATACATATAGTGAAAAATCCGTCCCCAACACACTACGTAGTAATTTTTTTAAAAATTAAAAATATATAAAATTGGGGTTGTAATTGACTTGTTAATATTTTGAGAAATTATGCTTTTCCATAGTTTATACAATAATTATATCATGATGAATTTACAATAATCTAAGAAGTTTTCCAGCAATCAAGGTTTTTGTTGCTTTTGTTCTTCCAGCTTTAATAGTAAATGGACGTGGAACCACTGCTCCTTCCATCACTTTTGTTTTTGTTTTTTTTAACCTAGTAATACTCCCTCTATTCCAAAATAAAATTTTCACTTTTTTATTTTGATTTATCGCAATAAATAGATGTAGCATATTATACAGATCTACTACTAAAGTTGTTCATTTTTGTGCCACGTTAGGTTACCCGTTTACTATTGAGAATGAAAAATAAGGAGTGAATAAAATATTCTCAAAGTAGGTGTTATGAGTGGATATGAGAGAATAGTAATTGAATAGTTGTTGTGAGTATGACAAGTGGGTTCCATGAATAAAAAAGTATTAAAATTTTTTTTTAGAAAATTGAGGCTTTAAAGTAAAACTCTCAAAATAATAAAATGGGTAAGATTTTATGGAAGGAGAGAGTATTGCCTACATAAGTGCATTTTACTGGAAATTCTTTTTTGGTGGAGAAGGATGTGTGTGGGATCATGGACAAGAACCAATCTGCCAAGTAGGGATGCATTTTAAGAATTGAGCGGGGCCTACCTACCCCGTTCTCATTTAATGGGCTTTTCAGTGCAATTAATATGTGGGGAACCTCGTTACCCAACCCCCAACCCCCAACCCCCACAAATTCCTCTACAAGAATTCTTTTGCTCTCTCACGGTCCAATTTACATCACACCAAGTAAATTATTTTTGACATTTTTATTTCAGACACTTTACTTTATTTTTTAAAGAGTGCGTCTGCTGAGAAACGCGTTTCTCCATAACTATGGAGAAACGTGTTTTCATAAATGAAGCCTTTACGTTTGAGCAAAAAAAAAAATTCAAGGCCAAGACCAAAAGCTTACGGATATCCGAAGCTTTGCATTTGATAAAGGCTTTGCGGTTGATATCGAAGCTTTGTATTTGATAGCAAAGGATGTGAAATGTATATCCGAAACTGTTAGGTGCATATCCGTAAAAGCAGCGCATATCCAGAATGTGTTAGGGCATATCCGTAAATTGCTATTGAAGGTTTTCGGATATCAGAACCTTCAAATGTATATCCGTAAACATTTTGAAGGTTTCGGATATTCATTTGAAGGTTTCTGGATATCACTTTCATAGGTTTCGGCTATCTAAATTTCATTGTCGTGACGTGTGACCCGTTTCCATAACTTATGGAGAAACGTTTCTCCCTAGATTTTGTGTTTTTTAAATGGGAAAAAGTGAATAGTATTTTCGATATTTTTATTTCAAACAACTTTTGTTTTAACATTTTATCTGGATTTTATATAATATATTGCTTTATTTCTTTAAACGAATTTTCTGACCTTATATATTTATGAAATATATTTCTCAACTCACTAAGCTATCTGGTGACAAAAAGAACTATGCTTAAAAACAGTTTTAACATTGACTTTAAGATGTGAGGTGGTCTCCCGTGAGAACAAGGGGATCCGTCTCATGCATGAGACGGGTTGACCCATGACCCATGGGGCATGACCCGCCACGTGGCAGTCTTTTATAGGCCAATTTTTTTTTCTCCAGGACCCATGGGTCCGACCCTGACACGTGACAGCCTCTCATAGGCCCATTTTTTATTTATTTTTTTTTGCTTTTTTTTTTTTAGTTTTTATATTATTTTTTCGACTTTTCAGTGGTTTAGAAAAGTAATAGTTACCATCTCTTAGTGTAATGACTGTATACATATAAAGTACATTGTTCATAAGTAAACGTAATACCTGTTTTAAAAAAATAAAAACTCGTTTTTACCCATTTTTTCAAATGTAATACAAATTATATGTATTACATTTGAAATGTAATAACTTATGTATATGAATGTAATAGTTTATACAAGTAAATGTAACACTTTGATAGATGAAATTGTAACATATTTCTATAGATAATGTAATACTTTTACATGTATTATGATAAATTTGAACTCATTGTAATTTATTATTT
Source organism: Adenophora triphylla var. japonica (assembly GCA_022495995.1). Classification (NCBI taxonomy): domain Eukaryota; kingdom Viridiplantae; phylum Streptophyta; class Magnoliopsida; order Asterales; family Campanulaceae; genus Adenophora; species Adenophora triphylla. The sequence goes on along the minus strand of JAFEMH010002571.1, from coordinate 278,601 downwards.
GAAAACATATAGATATCTATACATATGTGTTACAATTATGTACAAATACTATTACATATAAATAACACGTTTGTTACATTTTAGTTATAATAAGTATTACTTTTGCCAAACGAAAAAAACATAAGGAAAAACACTATTACTTTTCTGTATATATGTATTACTTTAATGTATACAAACTATTACTTTATATGCATACAATCATTACATTATGTTATAGTAACTATTACTTTTCACAAACAAAAAAAAAAAAAATTTAAATTTTTTTTTTTAAAAACTTTTTTTTTTGGTCTATGAGAGGCTGCCACGTGTCAGGGTCGGACCCATGGGTCCTGGAGGAAAAAAAATTGGGCGGGTCATGGGTCATGGATCCGATCCGTCTCATGGATGAGACGGGTATTCTTGTTCTCATATAAGTCTTTGTTGGGCGAATCATGGGTCATGGATCCGACCCGTCTCATGAATGAGACGGGTATTCTTGTTCTCATATAAGTCTTTGTCTTAAGATGTTACGCCTTATTTCATTTCAGACAAGGTTTTTTTCAACAATTTATCTAGATTTTGTGTATGACATTTTTCCATTTTGTAAACGCATTTTCTAACTAAATATATGAATAAAATATTCTCAAAACACTAGAATATCTTGTGATTTAATTTTATTTATATACTTATAAAATTTAAAAATTAAAGAAGTACCCGTACGTACCACACCACCGCAGCCAAACTACTATTTAAAAGTATTCATGGAGCAGAAAATTTGGGGGAACTCTGTTTCCCCCAAACTTATAAAAAGTCTTGTTTTTAAAAAATTCAAGGCAAAAACTCAGTGTTTTAAGACATAAACTCGATGTTTTAAGACATAAACTCGATGTTTTAGTTACTAACCTTAACTCGGTGTTTTAACGCCTAAACTCGATGTTTTAACTTCTAGGTATTTTAACGTCTAAACTCAGTGTTTTAAGCTCGAAACTCAATGTTTTACGCTCGAAACTCAAAATTAGAAAGTGGACTTTTTATAACTTATGGAGAAACAAGTTTTCCCCAAAATGGACTCGCTTCATGGAGAGGAATACTAATACTATCAAATTGGAACATACTTTCATGAGACTTAATTAATGTTTGATTTAATTCTATTCTTTTTTTTTTTTTTTGGTCCTATTCAAATGTCAAATCTATTTATCTTGTTTATTTCTTTTCCTTTCTTTAGCTTTGACTCCGACGTATTATTATGTCATGTATTCCTTCTATTTTAATCATAATTAATATTAATGTTAATTTAATATATATATATATATATATATATATATATATATATATATATATATATATATATATATATATATATATAATTATTATTTTATAAAAAATGTTTGATTTTGGACCAACACGTTCAGCAATCAGCAGCTCCCCACCCCACATGAAGAAATCCAAATTCCAAAAGAGGAAAAAACAAAAAAATTAAGCCCAAAAGAAGGCATATCTAACTATCTAATATCAACACCGACAACACTTTTAGGCCATTTCCAATAGTTTGCTTCAAATTTTGCATCAAAATATCAAAATGGTGTAATTTCAGCATCAAATATCTTACATTATCTCCAACAGTTTGCATCAAATAAGAATCTTTATAGTATATGCTTATTATTTCATTTAATTAAAATGTTTTTCATTAATCATATTTAATATTATTCAAATTACATTATATTAAATATTATTCAAATTTTGCACCAATTAATTCTTGTTTTTTATTTCATCTTCAATATTTTAACATATTTTCATTATTTTGTAATTTTGTTTAAAAAATTAATGGTACAAATTGGATAATTTTGCAGAGAAAAGTACCTTTTTCGTCCTTAAAGTACTTTAAGTTTTACCTTTTCGTCCTTAAACAATTTTTTTTTTACTTAAGAATTCCTAAACTAACGTTTTAAGGATGATGTAGTCCATCCAGTTAACAGACGTTAAAAAATCCGTTAACTTCGTCTGAGCTGGCACCTACCTCCTGGCGTCTTCCATCCTACATGGCGATGAGTAAGCATCCATTTGGTCATTTTTATCTTTGAAAAAAGTGTAGGGGCTTAAATGAAAAAAGTGTAGGGGCTTAAATGAAAAAAGAAAAAAAAATACTTAAATCTAAAAAGAGAAAGAGGAAGAAATCAATTACCTGAAACCCTTACTTCCTCCCCATCACTCTTTTCCCCCATTTCTTCCTCTTCCCATTAGGGGTGGAAATGGTTCGGTTTAACTCGGTTTGGCCAAATTTAGAAGTCAAACCGCTAACATCGGTTTGGAAAAATTCCAAACCGAGCTAAACCATAAAAATTTTCAAATCGAACTAAGCCAAACCGCTATGGTTCGATTTGGCTCGGTCTAAACCGCGATTTGATAGATTATACTAGAAAAACAGCCTTTCAACCTTTTTCTTGATTATTTTGCACAATAATCTGTGTCTTAACATGAGAGGAGGATTAGGTGATAAATAAAAAAAAGGGAATCAACACTAAGAGCTTAATAAATATGATATGCGTGAATTGTTCTGATGGAATGGAACCAAATTAAAACTGAAACAAATATACAAGGATTCAGAAATCGCAAAAAGAGAGGATGGGGAAGAAGTAGTACTTACTTGGCGACTGTCTCTTTATGTACCTGGAGAACATGAATGGCCATGCCGCCGGCGGTAGAAAGCTTCTTGTGACAGACATGGCACTTAAAGTGCTTGGCCTTCTGATGTTGCACCAAAATCTTCTCGTCGCCAAACTCTCTATCGCAGTAATAACACCACACATCACTTGCTGCCACTCTCTTCTTCTTCTTCCCCATTCCCACCCCCTAAACCCCAACCCTAATTCCACAAAATCACAATCTCAATTTTGATTAATGTATATGATGAATACGAGCACGCCACACAAATCAATGGGGATTGCAGAGTCAAAATGAGGGGATTGATGAGGGATGGCGAGAAAATTAGGGGATTGCAGAGTCAATACGAGCACGACGTCGACATTGAGAGAGAAACGGGAAAAGAGAAAAATTTGGGAATGAAATAGAAGAGAGGCGCTGAGTTACCGTAGTTTAAGATGATATTTAGGGTTTTGTTTAAATCAAAGGCTGAGATTAATTAGGTTTTTGAAGGATGGTCAGGATCGCGGTTTGATGGTTCGGCTTGACGGTTCCAAACCGCAGTTTGGGGTGTTAAACCTCAAGCTGAGCTGAACCACATGATTTGTCAATTTTTCAAACCGAGCTAAACTGCTTATGTCTAAAAACCGAGCCAAATCGCACGGTTTGGCTCGGTTCGACTTCAAATCGCGGTTTGAGCCGAACCGCTTCCACCCCTACTTCCCATGGCCACCTTATCCCCCACCTACCATATTCCGTCGCCTCCTCCATGGCTGCCCCCTCTTTCGCCCTTTCCTCCGTCGCCTCCTCCATGGCAGCCTCCCCACCGACTTCTACTCCTAATTTCTCCGTCCTCCTCTTCTCTCTCCTTCTCATCACCTGCCTTTCTCTCCGTCGCCTCCTCCTTTGCGTTCCTCTTCTTCTCCACCGCCCACCACCATAACTCCGACTGCCAACCACCTCACCCACCTGTAAGTACCCAAATCCGGATCGTCAAAATTCGTCAGAAAGTTAATCGAAATCCGTTAACTGGCCCGCTCCAGGTTAACCGGAACTCGTTAAACTCCCCGTTGCCATGCCAACGAGACGTCCCGGGACTGCCCCGTGCATCCCGACGTCGAAGCGTACTTACCACGTGTCATCTCACGTAAAAGTATGGCTTTTCCTGAAAAACGCACTTTTCGGCACTTTCCGGGGGCATTTTGGACATTTTCCGGACTGTTATTTTAAAAAATGGACAAAACCGGGACCGGGGAACGAACTCCCACGCATTTGGTGAGTCATGGGACACGTGGCAGCCATGCCACAGCCCACACATCACCTTTCAATCAGAAATCAATGGGAAAAGACTAAAATACCCCTGGTATACGATCAAAGTCAGTAGGACTCCTGTGCACATTTTACGAAATTGCCAAAGAAGCCCTCAAAATTCCAAAATACCACAAAACCCACGGAAATCGATCTAAGTCCGGGACTCCTATCGCATTTTTCACCTATAAATAGGAGAAATTTACATCAAGCCGTTTGATAACAACAAATTACCCCAAAATCACTCTCCCTCACGGCACAAACCCGGTTTCGCCCTTTCGAGCTCCCGTTTTGCCTCGATTCGCCTGAAACCTCCGTATTGCGATCAAATACGTCCCTCACCACTACGAAACACCGTTTCAAACCTCTTTCCGTGTCCCGTACACACCTTCCGAGCTAAAGGAGTCGACCCTAGCCATAGGTATAACTCCTCTCTCTCGATATCTCGTTTCGTCTCGATTTACGCGCCGCCGCTATAACCGTTTCGAACACCGATTCTTGAAATGTAGACGCCTCCGTCTAACGGGTCCGATACGTTTTAGCCCTCGATCCTCTTCTCTTTCCGTAAGAGAAGTAATCACGAGTTGAAACGGCGTTAGACCCAGTTCCGTTTACTTTTACGTCATTTATTATTAGGATCGATCGATCCGTTGATCGTCATTTACTTTCTGTCATTTACAATTCCGAGCCGTTTTGGCTCGTTGATCGTCATTTACAACTCCGAGCCGTTTGGCTCGTCGATCGTCATTTACGATTCGGATCGTTTGATTAAGTTGAATCTTGCTTTAAATACTGTCATTTACAAAGTCCGACCCGTTTGGATCGTGGTAGTATTTACTTTTCAAAGTCCGAGTCGCAACCCGATTCGTTGATTGCATATCATTTAAAACGCATTTTTCCCGTAAAAATCGTTAACAATGTAATGCCCGGTTCAAAACCGGAGTTTGTCCTTCGAACTCTCTTTCAAAATGCGCGAAATGACGTTTGGCATCCGAACGCTCATCTTTCAAACTAAAAGCCGCCATTTGCCATTCAAAATCATTTAATACGTTTTTTTCCGTAAAAATCGTTAACAATGACTCACCCGGTTCAAAACCAAAAGTTCGTCATTCGAACTCCTTTTCAAAAAGCTCAAAATCGACGTTTGCCACGCAAACGCTCATTTCAAACTCAAAATCGACGTTTGTCACGCAAACGCTCATTTCCGTCTCAAAATCGACGTTTGTCACGCAAACGCTCATTTCCGTCTCAAAACCGACGTTTGTCATTCAAACGATCGCTTTTTCAAAAGTCACCTAATCAACGTTTGACATTCAAACCAAGATTAAGCTTGTCATTCAAGCCCCCATTTCAAAACACACACACACACGATTTCGAGAAAGGTAGAAAGACTCGTCATGCGAGGCGTTTCGGGTGATCTCAATATACTCTTCCCGAAACGTAACGTGACCTCCGAACCTAACAATCTCTGGTACTAAAAAGCTTTTTACTCGTTTTTGCTACCCAATAAAAATGACCCCCGTTTTCAAAGCCTTTTCCTAAGTTTTTGCTACCAATAAAAATGACACCATTTTCACAAAAGCCGTTTCTCAAATAGCAGACTAACAACTGATATATAAACATTAATTTACACGTTATTATTTGTGAAAAATAGAGTAACTATTATGGTGTTGCCAAATCCAAATAAGCGACACAGCGGCTACCAGTGGCAACAGCTTTGGTTTGGCAACACAGGGAATGACACATGGCAACACATGATCTAACTTTTACAATATAGAATAAATTAGACTTTACCAAACAAATGCAAAATATATCAATAATAAACCTTTGGATCATAAGAATAGATTATCAAAACTTTCACTTCTTAAATGCCTTATGGAAAAGTGTTTTATGCTCGAAATTTACTATTAAAAACAATAATCTTTATTCATACTTCAAAAACACCCATAATATTGATGTGCAATTTGAATCACAAAATGGAGCGAAAGATAATAGTGGAAAAATTCAACGCTAATGATTATGTATGACATGAGTCCTTAAAGATAATAGTGGAACAATATATCCTTGCTTTTGTTCATCACACTCTTTTAATGATTTATTCATTTAAATTTTTGAGTGAATAACCTAAACAATATGTACGTAGTGAAATTAATCATTAATTAGAATTGATAGTGGAAATGATAAGATGAAAAGAGTGAAGGTAGCAATTTCAAGATGTGCACAACAATCCAGGTATCCTAAAAGGAATTAAAATCAAAGTCTTGAGGTGTACACTTCATGGAGCATTTTTATAAAAAGAATTTTCTAAAATTTTCACAAGTGTACATATCTTATTCAAGCGCCAATTGATCCAAAGCTTCATTAATCAAAATAATGCTTTGCTTTAGTAACTTTATTAATTCTATATTCATTTATTATTTTCTATCTACTTTTCAATGCATCGTTAATGATCTTTTTCTAAAATTTTTGCCATGATAAAAAGATAAATAAAAGGATAAATGATGAGTTTACTAAGGCAACTAGCAAGTAAGAATCATAAAATCATCATAGGGGACTTTTTTTATTTTTTATTTTTTTGAAAAAAAAGCTCAAATTTAACATGCAACTAAATAATAAATACATAAAGAAGATATGAGAAACTAGATTATCATGCAACTAATATGTAATATAACTAATAAAAAGTAATACAAATATCCCCCCCCCCCCCACACTTGAGACAAAAATTGTTCCCAATGTTCCCAAACAAAGTAACAACAAAATTAAAACGGGGTTAGGGAGATAAACTTACTTAGGCCGTGGCGGTTTTTCGGAGCTCGGGGGTTTAGAAAGAGAGAGAGTGAAGAAGACGAGAGGGCTTTGGGGAGAATGGTAAAAATAAAGATTAATAATAATAATAATAATAATAATAATAATAATAATAATAATAATAATAATAATAATAATAATAATAATAATAATAATAATAATAATATATACTAGAAATCGTAAAAAAAAATATAATCCATCGGTTTATCATTCCGATGATGCTTGTTTAAGGTCATTAGTCTGACCCTCTCTTTCAATTGAAATGGGCGATAAATGGTATTTTGATGGTATGTTGTCTTTAACAACTCGCCATTTCATGCCCCTTGGTGTGATTGAGTCTCTATGGTCGATGCATATGTGCCATCCTGATGTACTTTTCTTCTTAGGTACCATACCTTTGATTTTTCAACCTTAATATGTTGATTAGGGTGCACACTTTTTATATAAATATGATCTAAGGGCTTTTTATTTGTTATCGCTGAGTCCTTGGATTATGATACTTAACTTTTTTTGCTATCATTTTAAAGGGTGTCAACTTCATGGCACGATTTCTCGAGATTTAAGTTTTGCACATTAAATTCAATTCCAACATTTAGATAAAGAGTACTATTCTTTACATCTATTATTATTGCACCAGCGCTGGCAAGAAAAGGTATTTCTAAATTGACTGGAATTTGGTAATCTTCCTCGATCTCAAGAACTACAAAGTCGACAATGATGATTAATTTTCCTATTCGACAAGGAACATCTTTAATAATACCCACGGGGTATTTAATGGAGCGATCCGCTAGTTGGAGAGAAATAGTGATGGGTTTCATCTCTCCCACACCTAGTTTCTCACTTACCGAAAGCGGAATGAGGCTCACACTTGCCTCAAGATCTAACATAGCATTATCAACATTGTATTTACCTATGTTGCATGGAATAGAGAAATTGTCGGGATCTTTTAGTTTAGGAGAAAGTTTTCTTTGTAAAACGGCACTTACTTCCTCCGTCAAAGCGACGTTCTCATACTCCTCATGTTCCTTTTATTTGAAAGAATATCATTTAAAAACTTAGCGTAAGAGAGCATTTGTTGTAAAGCATTTGTAAAAGGTATGTTGATGTAAATATACTTTAAGATTTCTAAAAAATTTGCAAATTGTTTGTCAAGTTTGGCATTTACCAACCTTTGAGGGTATAGTATTGTGGGTCAAAATTTCTAGAAATCTTAGGGGATTTTGTCCCCTTTTCAACCTCTTCATTAGTCTCAACCAATGGTGGGGTTGGACTAGCATTCTCCTCATTAGGTGTGATAATTTCCTTAGCAGGGGGATCTATTAGCTCTTTCTCGCTCCTAGTTATTACCGCATTAACATGCTCGTTGGGCCTTTGCGATTGACCGGGAAAACTTTTTTGTGGTCTATGCGAAGTGTTGGCCTGTTGAGCTTGTTGATTTACAAGCATTTTATTGTGGACGGCTAAATTATCAAACATATCATTCAACAATTTAAAGCATTCCCTAAACTTATTATTGGTCTTCTATTGTGCGTTTTTAGTGTCAACAACAAAGTCCATGAGAAGATCTAATTTTGACTTAGGGGGAGGGTAAGCGTTAGGATTAGTATTGAAATTATTTTGTGCAAACCTGGGTGGTTTGTGAAAAAGGTTGTGGGTTTAGAACGTTGTTACTCTTATAGGAAAGATTAGGGTGATTTCTCAATTCCGGGTTGTATGCATTTGAATACATACTACCCTTTTGCCCATATGAGTTAACATAATTGGCTTGCTCACTAGAAGTAGTGTCAAGCAAATCACAACTTTTAACACCATGTGAGTTTGATCCACATAGTTCACAAACAACATTAACATTGGCTACAGGATTCACATTAAAGTTTTCAAATTTCTTTAGAATCATATCAACTTTAAAGGACAAGATAGTAACGGCATCAACATTGTACTTACCTGGAGTCCCATGCGGTTGTTCCCTCTCGTTGGAATATTGATAATGACTCAAGGCGATGTTTTCGATCAAATAGTACGCCTCATCTACCGCCTTGTTCATCAATGCTACTGTTGCGGCGACATCAATAGTCTCTCTTATTTTGAATGAGAGACCATTGTGAAATGTGTACACTATCAACCACTTCTCGAGGCCGTGATGGGGACACATCCGTAGGAGTTCCTTGTACCATTCTCAAGCGTCATAGAGTGACTCGCTTCCCGTTTAACTGAAATTTTTGATTTTAGTACGGATTTGGGCGGTCTTGTTAGGAGGGAAGAAACGCCCAAAAAAGGCCTATTGAACTTGGTCCCATGTTGTTAAGAAATTTTGGGGGACCGAGTTTAGCCACTATTTCGCCTTATCATTCAAATAGAAAGGAAATAGACGCATCCTTATAACCTCCGGTGTAACACCGACAATGCGGGTGGTGTCACAATACTCTAAGAAAGTTTGCACATGCCGTTCCGCTGAATTGGTTGTTCATAACCATATATAGTAGTTGCGGATTGATCTCAAAGTTGGCCTCATCGGCATTCGGCACAATAATCAGTGATTTAGTACCCGGGGTACTTGGATTAACAAAATCCTGTAGGGTTCTAGGTGGTAGTGTACCTGGTTCTACTCTATTATTTCTTTCCATCATTCATTATTAAAATACTAAAGATTCTTGAAGGAGATGTTAGACACACAAAAAAAAAAATGAAAAATATGTAAATGAGTAAAAACAATTATTAAAATAGTAAATCGATGTCCCCGACAACGGTGCAAAAAATATGTTAAGCCAAAGCCTATCGGCTTAGCTTAATACGCAAGTGCACTAAAACCTATCGGCTTAGTTTAATACGCAAGTGCATGGTGTAGATTTAGTATAGAAATGGTAAATGCGGGTCGATTCCACGAGAACAATGTTTACTATAGACTAATAATTGCTTTTAATTAATAGTTATGAATGAAGAATTAATTGAGGGGGGGGGAGAGAATTTGTTTTGTTTATGATTATCTATAAAAGGTGCAATATTACTATAACTTAGATTGAATTCTATATGATAAACGTATTCCCGGGATTGAAATTCAAACAACCATGTATTCATCAAACAACTGTGCTTTTATATAAACGATCAAGTCATAATCAAGGATGATACGCTATTCGTGCTACCTTCTCACGATCAATCAAGATAGCAAATATATTTTAAGACTAGCACATCCTTTCTCTCGATGGTTCTGTACTTTAGTCAAAACCTATTAAGTTTATATTAAATTCACGTATTTTCCACTAAAGGATCATCCCTAGGCAATTAATCTACTCTCGTGATTAATAGTGTCTAATTTAATTCATATGGTTCCGTTAATCAAGATTCACGGCTAAGTCCATCTCTTGATTAACTAGGATTTATACAAATATGGACATCTTCATATTCGTAGGCGTTTAAGAATGATATGAAGAAAATTGATTAAGAGATGAGAAGAGAAGTGTTGGGTTTGATGTCATCTAACTTGGGAACAGATTAGAGGATTAAATAAGGACAAATCAGTAATTCCTGTGACAGGCCGAAGGGGGCGACCGCGCCTTGCCAAGCGGGCGATCGCGCGGAGTTACTGCCTAAAGGGCTCGATCGCGCCCCCATTGGGTTGATTGCGTAGTACCCCAATTTGGGCCTGATCAGCGACAAAATTTGTGCAGGATTAAAAAACCATGCAGGGTTAGGAATATGCAGTATGAATAAACCCTATTCTATGACAGTTTTTTATGTTGTAATTCCTAGTATGATAGAGATTAATAATTCTAGGTGTTAAAAGGGTTTTCTTGTCTCTCTGTTTCTTTAGATCTAGGGTTTGCATAGTTGTGAATTCTTGTGATAAAAAAATTTGTGCATTAGATTAGAGATTGTATTTGATGATTGTCAGTTTATAATAATATTTTTGCCCTCTACCTGTGGATGTAGCCAAGTTGGTGAACCACGTATATCGTTGTGTTGTGTGATTGATTTATTTTCTGTTTTCTACATATATCTGTTATAACAAGAAGCATGATTAATAAGATAAACACATGAAGTCGAGTTTCCAACCACGAGAAATTGGGGTATTACTCACTAACCATGATGAATATCATGAAAAATAAAGATGAATAAGACATAAATAATGAGGAAGAGAAAGAGATACTTATTCAAATAATAATGACTGGAAATAAACCTCAAATTGCTTTCTTTCTTCAATCTCAAAATATCCCAAGAACACTCAATAGGTCTTACAATTCTCGAAATAATGATGTTTATGAATTACTAATTGTATTAGAGTATGTTTACAACAGTTTCTCAATGACTGGATCATTAAATCGAATGAAAACATATCTTTATATAGGCTTTGGGTCAAAAGTTGCACCCATTTCTCCAAAAACCTACACACTTTGAAAAGTCACCTTTTAGCTGAGAACAGGTGTTGCTCGGCCAAGTCATATGACCTGCTCGGCCGAGCACAACTTTCCATATGACATGTCCATTCGGCTTTGATCTGCTCGGCCAAGTCTACGGGGTGCTTGGCCGAGCACCTGCTGGTTTGGTATGATTCAATTTCCTTTTTCCAATTTTGACCCTTCTATTCCATAAGTTTTACTCCATGCCATTTTTTACTCCAAAAATGTATTTAACTCCTGTTAAATTATAATAACATACCAGCAAGTATAAAATACGCGAAACAATTACAAATATGAGATTAAATTAAACTAAAATGATTAAAAGTAAACTAAATAAAGTACATATTTATCATATAATTACCTATAAAATAGACACTTATCACCCTTTCAAGTTGATGTGTTGTTGATTGGACAAGACTTAACAAAAGTTGTTAATATTTTAACGAAACCATTAAAAATACAAAGAAGTTCAATTGACCAATTGAACAGACAAAGTAAAGTGCCAAAAATAATATCATCACCCCATCACCTCCAACGCCACTAACACCACCATCATGCCACCACCAAATATAACCACCATTTTCACCACCATCACCATAACCACAATAAAATTATCAAAAAGAGTTAAAATTTAATATGGGCAGGGTATTATAACAACATTATTCAAAGAATCAAGGGCTGGCTCAATATCAAACCAACCCAAGATGCAATAGAAAATGTAACAATAGTTCCAAGTTAACGTGGAAAACATTAAAAAGGTCCACCCCCAAAATAAACTATAACAAACCACCACTCCTCTGATGCTACTGAAAAAGAGGAAGAAAAATGCATCTTACAGAGATCCAAAATGCTGAAGAACAGACATGAACCCCTAAAATAACATAAAGCAACTTCTAAAACCAAAGCTTGAATCCTAGTTACTATAACACCGAGATTGCAGCAAAAAATAGGGTTGAAAATCAAATTACCTTTGGAAAAAATCCACATAAACCACCATAAATCGCTGTAGAAGAACAAATTGTGAAGAAACAAACCGAATCATCAAGTGAGCATCTTTGATTTTGGTAGAGAAAACTTCAAATTTCGAACTGTAGCAACTCAAAGAGCAGATCTATATGCTTACTAGGGCAGTCCCGTTAAATTATTAACAGTCGTTAGAAAAATTGGTTAGTTTTGTTAATTAATTAATAGTACAAAAGTTACTTCGGTTGTTTCAATATTACGATGATTAATATGAAATTCGGAAATAGTATGGATTACAGAAAAGTAACATACTCATTTTACAATTATCTGGGTAGATTAGCTTTAAACCCCCATGCCGGCAGAATTAACCCTCCTGACCCATTCATACATCCCGACGGTTTAGATGAACCCCAAACTATAAATAAGGCCTATCCCGCAGACCCATAGACCCGTACCAAATAGGCCTCGGGCCGTGATTTAGCCCACGGATCTGGGCCATCATCAGTGACATGGGATTATGGGAACCCTCTTCTAACACTCATTGTGAGAAAATGCGTATAACAAAGTGCGCTTTTTCAGATTGGTTTTTAATCTATCTAACACAGGCAACAATTTCTGCCCGTCGACCCCCCCGCCGTTACACAACCATGCCGCCGTTAAATCCCTCATCCCTCCTTATCCGACAACCCCGCCTCACGTTCTCTCTCTTCGCCGGAACTCTCCGCCCCATGTCCATCCATTATCACCGCCACCACCACTTCTCTATCTCCCCAACCCGCTCGTACTGTTCCTCCTCCCCCGCGGCCGTACCATCACCGCCACAATCGCTCAATTCCAATTCAAATGAACCTCCACTGTCCTCCCGCGCCGGCGCCCGCTCCTCCCCTCCAAAGCTCGACTCTATTCAGAAAATTGATGTTAATCCTCCCAAAGGTACTCGAGACTTCCCTCCAGAGGAAATGCGGCTTCGTAACTGGCTTTTCAAGAACTTCCGTGAGGTACTATTCTGATAATTATCGAATTTCGAGCTTTCTTATGTGAAATATGTGTCTTTAGTTGTAATTTAGGATGGCTTAGGTTTAACATTTCTGAATATCTATGCTTGCGCCTTGGGATGGTTCGGCATTATTGAGAATTCTTTGGAACTAAGCAATAAATGCTTGTATTGCATTTTTTTGACGACGTTCCAGCCAGGAGGCAAAGCTTTGGAATTAGTAGGGACTGTTTTGGTGTCTGATTGTACTCCAATTAGTAATCTGTTGGCGCAGATTATAGTTTGTTAATTTGTAAACAACGTAAAGCGTTAGATGGCCTCAATAACTAGTTTATAGGTGTATAAGCTTCTACTGGTTTGTGTGCGCACACACTTCTCAATGCATTTAGCCTTGTTTTTTTGTGCATTTTCACGTGTGTTTGTAAATCAGTTTTGGGTGGGATATCTTTATATTTGTGATTTTTTGTTCTTAAAAAATCTTCCTTGGGCATCACACGATTGGTTTTGTCTAGGCTCATAATAGGCAATAATATTGCTGCATGTCGCTCGACCGTTTGTTCATTTTCTTGTACATGTCCATGTGCGTTTTAATAATTTTTTCTTTTTTGTGATACGTTGAAACATTTCTGAAGTTGTTTACTTTAGCTTTCAAAGGCTTCACACTACCGGGAATGTGTTTTTAACACTTGTGCACATGTGAATGTGTTTATGTGCATAAGACATGTGAACATGAGTTGATTAGTTGTTGACTAATTCAGGTTTCACAAGTCTTTGGGTTTGAGGAGGTTGATTTTCCAGTATTAGAATCAGAGGCGTTGTATATCCGGAAAGCTGGGGAGGAGATAAGAGACCAGGTGCAGTAAATTTAACTTTCTTGCATTACTTTTTGGCTTTTATGAATGGGTTTAAATTTTGTTGTATGGTATTGCATCATTACAAGAATTACTAATCACACATGGGTGAGTGTCGGCCTATGATAGGGAGTTATGTTTTTTTTTTGATGATGTAACAAGCGCTGAAAATAATAATTCAAAAATGATTGAGAAGATGAAAAAAATATAATGTGCAATTCAAATCGGTGATTGGCACTACTAACCTTCCAAACATGCAGTTTTGGGTTACCTTCTGCTTCAAAGACTGTTTTTAGGAGCAGCTGCTGAATGTCAAGTCCCGTTTTACTAGGTTATACTTTCTCAATTCATATTGGTGATTGGCATGCCTACTAAACCTTCCGAACATGCGGGTTTGGGTCACCATTTACCTCAAAGATAGCTTTTAGGAGCAGATGCTGAATATCCACCACAAAGCATGTAGGAAGATGCAAAAAAAGGAGTGTGCATAGTTTCTACAAAGGTTGATAATGCTAATACACTTGTACGTAGATCCCAGTGAAACAAAGTGACCAAAAAGTAAAAGGTAATGAAAGCAGCACAGTCCTTTTGGTCTTATAGTGAGTGGGCCTTAAATGATCTAGCCGATGATGGAAGACTTGGAAGTTGTGAAGTAGATGCAGAAGTTTAGACGACCATCGGATCATCATTTGGTTATACTACAGGTCGAGGTTTTTGAGAGCATCCGGAGCTTAAGATTAATTTGGCCAAGTGGGGTATTGAAGATTCATTTGCTGAGGTTTTGGGAGAGGCAGGTATGTGGTTCATATATGGGAATTGTGGGGCGTCAACTATTACTTGGTGTTTATGGATGGAAAGGAATTAGTTTAATTTATAGAAATTAACATCTTCCTAATCATCTTCTATGGGAGCGAGTAGTTTCTTTAGATTCTCTTTGGGTGTCGGCTAGTGGTGCCCTTGGTGGCTGTCTATTACGGATTTAAAGCAGGATTGGGCTGCTGTGAATGTGTTGTTCTTGTTTGTTGATATTTTTGCCCTTTACTTTGATGGACTCCTTGTTCATCTGATTGTACACTCTTCATATTCTAATAAATTTATTTTCTTATAAGAAACATTGATTAATGTCGAAAAATAATGATTATATTATCCAGGATTAAATTTTCTAGGATTGAGTTATCTAGCATATGGTGGCTCATGAATAAGACTAATTTATCTCACTGAAGGGCAATTTTGGAATGAAAAAGCTATCTATTTTTTCTGTTTAAAAGGAGTAAATTATAATGGGGGGGGGGTAGGTTATTATTTAGTCCCAGATAAGGGGCCTGTCGGCCTACAAGTGTTATTTGGGGGATAGAAGATAAGGCCTAAGGCCTAAGATATGGAAAGCTCAGTGGAGAAGAATGAAGGAGGGAGAGTAACTAGCCATATGCTGGAAGTCTGCAGTTTTATATCTCCTGGCCTAGCAGGTGAAACTAGAGTATGGTTTACATAAGATATTGCTCTGGTAAAAGGATGGATGTGATGACCCACGAGTAGTTGCACATATGGATTTTGGTGATGACTAACGAGTAGTTGCACATTTGAGTAAATAAAGAGAACAAAAAGATATGGCAATTTCAAATCTTTGGATTGTGAGAACTCTTCTTGAACTGAGTGCATTCTTATGGAAGTCAAAACTACATTGAGACTGTTATATTTGGCTTATTAATTTCTATGTTCCTTGTTTTCCTGGTGCAGCTATATTGCTTTGAGGATCGGGGAAACCGCCGAGTTGCATTAAGGCCTGAACTTACTCCATCTTTGGCGAGGCTTGTGATACAGAAAGGGTATTTCTTCTAATGTGTGTGTTTTCCTGATTTTGCTCCCATCCCATCGCTTTTAAATATTTTTTTGTTGTTGTATGATATGATCATTCTTTTTATGGCATTTACTGCTTTAGTTTTCAAATGTTTATCATTTTGTTCATTATCTACTTAATTATTCTTTATTTATGACTTGTGTGGCCAGGTACAGATGCAAGAATTTGATCTCCCTATTTTTTTCTGTTCAGAAAATCTCTATCACTCCCAATAAAATGGTTTGCTGTTGGGCAGTGTTGGCGTTATGAGAGAATGACCAGAGGAAGGCGTCGTGAGCACTATCAGTGGAACATGGATATCATTGGTGTGCCTGAAGTAACTGTAAGTTATTTACTTGTCAAGTTGAATATTTCTGCTCCTTTTAACACTTGTAACAGTGAGCATCTGTTTGTACTTTTGAAATCTTTAACTTATATGGTTATTTATGTTCTTGACTCAAATTATATATTTCTCCATTCTTAAGATTTTTTTTTAATTTTTTATTTGATGGGGGAAATAAGAATGTCGGAGATCAGAGGTCCATTCTTAAGAATTCTTGTACGGGTCTGAAGGACATTTTTTCATGCTAGATGTTTTCTTTCCAAATTAAAGGCTTCCTTAAAAGTTTTATGGCCATATTATATCAATTGTCTAGAAATAAGTTTTGTTCATAGTTGATACGGTTAGTATAAGAAGCTTTCATTGTTAGGTTTGCAGGTTAATTTCTGTCTTTGATTGTTGTAAAAGGGCATAGCTTTGGGTGGGGTGAGGGAGAAGGGTTTTTGGGTGCATACTAAACTTGCGGGAGGTGGGGGTGTTGACAAGATGTCAAGTCTATCTTTCAATCTGCACAAAGACTGAGGAAACAGTAGTAGGGACTTTAATTCCAATTATGTGTATGTGAGCACATAGGGTATATTAGTACCAGTGATTGTAAAGACAATAATGGAACAAAGGGAGGAAATTATAGGAATGATGCAAGAGCTGAGTAGGCCAAACGAAAAAGAAATTATGAAAGTCGACAGATGCAATCACAGTTGGTATTATCTATTCCCCCCTCAACAAATAAATAAATTCTGTTTTTTAATTGGGTGTATAACCAAAGGAGCATCTACGTGTGAATTTGCGCTATACCCCTTGGTTAAGAAGGCAAACTCATGTCTGTTGTGCACCTAAAGTTTTGAACATTGCTCTCGGCTAATAAATTGTTTAATTGATGTATGGGTACGTAAAGAATGTCTCTGATAGTTATCTGACAGTTTTGCACCTGTGACGCATGTTGCAATTTGGAGTACCTATTGCTTTATTAGTTGTATTATATGCTCCCAAGGCATTCACCCCTTCGTCGGATATTTAAGTAGATGCAAGGAATGGCATGGGGGATGAATAGGGACAACTCTTTGGGGTATATTGATATAGTTTTCCTTTTCCATCAAAACTATATATGCATTCTCGCATTTAGAATTCATGATACCATAATCACTACTGGTAATCTGGCATATGTTGCAACTTGCATGTGATCTATTCATCCCCAAGAGTATTTATGATTGCAAGTTAAACTCAAGTGAGCCTGCAATCATTGTCAAAGATTTAGCTGCTAGACACATGTGGACTTCAGTTCTGCGATGTAGTATCTATGCATGTATGTATGGGTTAGGCCCATGGGCTTTTTCTCTCCCCCCTCCCCTCGACCCAGCCATAAGCAATCTATTATCTGAATCGCAGCCATTACACATTAATATCATGTTACTGCTTATAAGGAGATTGTCAAGCTGTCTTGCATGTCTTGCTTTGTTTTAGATAGATACTCCAAACTATGCTAACAGATTCTTCTTTTGTTCTAGGCTGAAGCTGAGCTCATTTCATCTATTGTTACCTTTTTCAAGCGCATTGGGATAACATCATCTGATGTCGGTTTTAGGGTATCTAGCCGAAAGGTGTGAATGAATCTTTTCGGTGAATTACTGAGCATATATGCCTTCCTTTACCTCATTTCAACAATTGTCATTTCCTTCGACTGAATTTGTTAAAGCTTTTGAACATGCTTATACAAGCATTAAGAATTCAAGGCTGTTCCACGTTAGAAGTACATTTATGTTGGCCATGCCCTTGCCTTCAGTGGCAAAATAATTTATGTTCCAAGCCTATCCATCAATTGTCATGATTCAAATAAAATCTGCGATATGTAAAAAAGCTGATTTTCTTTTTTGGTACAAATACAAATACAAAAAAAAAAAAAAAAAAAAAAAAAAAAAAAGAAAGAAAGAAGAAGAAGCTGATTTTCGCGAAAAAGCAGCAGATGAATTAACATGATAGTCTAAAATACTTTAATGGACCTTAGAGGTCTACGAATCAACACCCAGCAGTTGAATATTTAACACATTATGGAATTTCAAAACTATGTTTAGCAGAAGTTTCCATTTCGAAAGAAGAAATATTGTCTACTCTTTGTTGTATGTTCTATATAGATAGTCTCTTCACATAGTTCCACTTGTTTTTGAATGTGAGTTAATATATAGTTACATTCTCAACTGTGCTATGTTTGGCTACTTTTTTACTTTCTGGTCAAGATTAGCAGGGATATTTATAGACTTCACATCTTAATTTGGCTTCCCACCCGTCCTTTTAAGCTGCTTACAGAAAGGAAGATAACTGTTTTTTCACTTGTTTACATAGATTGCTTTTTAGCTCAACACTTACTTCCCTTCTAAGTGAGCTATGTTTGTTTCGACAATTGCGTGTTGGGAATAATTCTGGAATCAGATGGCTTAGTATTTCTAACTAATGCTCTTTCCTTTACAGGTTTTACAAGAAGTTTTGAGTTGCTACTCAGTACCAGAATCTTTATTTAGCAAAGTTTGCATTGTTATAGACAAGGTCAGTCATTAGTGCTCATTGCTAGATGGAATTAAAAAAAATTCCTTTCACCATGCTTGTTTTTTATTATTCTGTCTCTTGCAAAATGGATCTGATGAGAATACTGTAATGGTCTCTACTTTTATTATTTCTTATTTGTTTTGTTTAATTTAAATTTCTTGATAATATAAATATTTCTTATTTCAGCTTTGATCTATCCAATGTTGTCAAAGTCATCATGTCATAGAGAAGTATCAAGTTTTAAGAAATATCAAACCATGTTTGAAACATTTTATGGACAAGATACTTCTGTTTAGACTACTTTGGGTTCATGTGTGGCAGGCTTGATGACTCAAATACCATCTTCTGCTATTGAACACTTATCTTTACATTGTCGAAAGCACATACGATATTGTGGTTTAGAGTTGTGGAGTTTTTTTTTGGATGTGAGATTTTACTTTCCCTTTTACAGTTTTAAATTGGTCACGGATGTTGAGCAAAACTCTTGTTGTTTGCAACCTAGAGTCATACCTGCAAAGGATAAAGGAGGGGCTAACTTTATATTGTCAGATATCTATACATATGAATGCTAAGGAATCTTTTACACCAGAGAGAAATAAAATCAATGAATACAGTTAAACTATGAGGGAGGGTTTTTGAGAATATTGATAGGATGATGAAGCAGGAAATAAGAGTTTACATGTGATTTTGTTGATTTAGAAAGATGTATGATCTAACCCTATAGATTCTTTGATGTGGGCGTTAGAGAAGAAATAAGTTAAAGTGAGTTATATAAATGTGATAAAGGACAGTTGACATGTATGATGGATCTGTGACTCTGGCTATATGGAACTATTGCATGAGAGACTAGTAAGTTCCCACTTAACCTATGTCTACGTCAATGACCAGCCACAGGTTTGTGTTTTTTATGCTTTAGTGATGTATGTATTGACCAAACATATGCAAGATGACTTATTGTGGTATGTGCTATTCCATTGATAACATCGTTCTCTTATGAGGCGAAAATGTGAGTGACTGATACTTGAAAAGTGAAGAAGTTTTATAAGCTTAAGGGTTTAAAGCAAGTAGGGTTTAAATGGAATTTATAAAATACCATTTAGCGAGAGAAGGAATACTAATGGAGATAAGAGTTTGATTAGAGAACAATGAAATATCAAAAGGGGATCAATTTTGTTATTTATAATCAAGGGTTACTCAAGGTGGTGGGGGTCCTGGGGGATCAGGTTTCTCATATGATACAATCAGGATATATGAAGTGGAGAAGTATGTCTTAGTTGTTATATATTAAACATATGCCAGCTTGTTAAGAGTCAATGACCAAGCAAAACGTTTAACATTGAACAGAAGCTCTAGCGTTTCCACTGCTGGAGAAGAGAGAATGGGAAAGGGATAGATGAGAAAATTAAATGGGAATGAAAGTACGAAAAGAGCACTGACCGGGAACCTTCTGAAGTCCCAAGACCAAGAAACAAGAGAACTACTGAAGTATAAATGATATTCAGAGAAGCATTTGCATATCACACCAGTGAAGGGAATTATGGAGACTTTGAAGTTGAAATTCACTAGTTTTAGCTTGTTAAGAGTCAATGACCAAACAAAAGATTTAACATTGAACAGAAGTTCTAGCGTTCCAACTGCTGGAGAAGAGAGAATGAAGGGATAGATGAGAAAATTAAATGGGAAAGAAAGTACGAAAAGATCACTGAAGGGAACCTTCTGAAGTCCAAGACCAAGAAACAGGAGAACTACTGAAGTATAATTGAGTGTTGACTGTGGTGCATTTTGAACCAAATTGTTGAGTGTATGTTGATTGATTAGGAGTTCATCTTTCTTTATGTCTGATTCGTCCAGAACTAGGCACCTGTGTCCTCTGTTCTCATTTTTTAAATCAGCTTGAAATAATAAAAATACGTTTTTGTAACTTTCTGTAAGTTTTGTTACAATTATGTGTTTATGTGTTGAGTTTTATTGGAATCAGATTGGGAAGATTCCAATAGATGAGATCAAGAAAGAGCTGAAGTCTGCTGAGTTGTCGGATGAGGCTATTGAGGACCTACTCCAAGTTCTTTCGATGAAGTCTTTGACCAAGTTGGAAGGTTCTTAATCTTTCTTTCATTGTTTAAGTGGAAAGTTAACTACTTATTCCAAGTTCTTACATGGTTAAGTCCTTGGTATTGTTATCCACTGATGTTTGGGTGGTATACTATCTTAAAAAAATATTTTAGGTTGGTTTGCCTTCCTGTTCATTTTCAACCTTCTTCCAATGACTAGGGTCAGATAATTTACATTGTGTTTGAATTGTTAATGGTTTTTCCTATAAATTTACATACTCATCTCTAATTGGTGTATACTATGGCCAGACACAAAGTTATGGAAGAGTTGTAAGTATTATTACATGTTCTAGCTCCATTCTTAACCTTGCTATGATGGATGCTTGGATTTAAAGTTTTATAGAAGCTATATTGGTAAAACTTAAAAGAGCTATTATCTTTTCTTTTTTTTTTCACACACACATATGTATGTTGAGATTCCAAACAAAAATTTAGTCCAGAGTGTTACGGGATCTCAGAACTGCTTGTTTTCAGAAGTTATGTATTTTTTTTTCATGAAACTAAACTGGAGCTTCTTAAGAGCAATTTTTTTTCTTAATGGTAGTATTGCACTTTTTGAAGAAATGGAGAACACTTGCCAGGATGCTTAGTCTCTAATTATGTGTTACATTTACATTATGAAGAGAAGCTTGGAGTTGCTGGAGAAGCAGTTGGTGATCTGAAACAACTTTTTGCACTTGCTGAAAAGTTTGGGTTTTTGGATTGGATTCAGTTTGATGCATCTGTTGTTCGTGGTCTCGCCTACTATACTGGAATTGTGTTTGAGGTTAGTTTTTTGAATTCCTTGCAGTGGAAAAAACAGATTGTAGTACTCTTTAATTTCGCTTCATTGAAAAATAATAATCATAGCCTATTTCTTTTTCCTCAAAAGGATTTTCCCCATTGAGTATATCTTTGGCTCATCAATGTTCAAAACCCTGCTGTTTGCGGTGACTGTTAATGCAAGTTTGGTATCTGTATGATCTGAAAGCTAAGGAAATTGTTCTCTATGCCACAACAGTTCTAGTTGATATGCTTGGTTTCTGGTCGAAGATTTCTAGTTGTAATGCATGCTCAGATATAGTTCTTTATTAGCAAAGACGTGTTTCCTCTACCATATTCAAAACTAAGATACGGGTGAAAGATAATTTGTACACAAGTAGTGCATAATTATTTCTAGTTTTCATCCATGCCAGAGCCAATGGTATCTTGATTCAGGTACCCTTTTGAAATGAAGAGGAAGGTATGAACAGGAAAATAGTGCAGGGATTTGATCATAAAGAGCATAGGTCCTATGAAACCTTTCCTAGTAATGTTTTAATTGCAACAGGGATTTGATAAAGAAGGCAAGCTGCGAGCCATTTGTGGTGGTGGACGGTATGATCATTTACTCTCGACCTTTGGCGGTGATGACATTCCTGCATGTGGCTTTGGATTTGGTGATGCTGTAATTGTGGAAGTGAGTTAAAGCACTTCATGCAATTTTGTTACTTTTTACTGCTTAATATGAATGATTTTTTATGTCTAAGATCTCATGGAATGTATATTACATAAAGAGGTGTTGCTTTCATTCCAATAAAAGCAAAGATGCCATGGAAATAATAACCTTTCAACTGAACATATTTTTCAGTACCCCATGCAGTGGCGAAGCCACATGTATGAGATGGGGGGGGGTCATTAACTTTTGGAAAATGTCATTTTAGGATTTATTTTTTTCTTTTTTTTTAAAAAAAATTATTTCCCTGAATGACAAGCCTTGAAAAGAGTATTTGCATAAATGACCAAGTTCGGTGAAACTCGCTACTGGCAGTAGCGAGTCTACACTTTTCTCGCTAAAACTCTCTATTCCTTGGTGGTAGCGAGTTTACCCTTTTTCTTCCTAAACTCGCTACTGTTAGTAGCGAGTGTCACCGAATTTGGTCATGTTTGCAAATACTTTTCAAGGCTTGTTATTTAGGGGAATACTTTTTTAAAATGAATAAAATAAGAAAAATATCGTCATTTTAGTACCTATAATTTTTTTTTTTTAAATGTATACTAAAAATACTATTTTTGTTAATTTCAACCAGTCCGCCCCCTTCACTAGTAGGAATTTTTGTACTATAATATCATTTTGACCTTTCTGCAAAATTTCTATATGAAAAATATAATTTTTGATCCCTAAAAAAATCTTGACCACCTTCAAAATTTTTCCTAGCTTCGCCTCTGACCCCATGTCATCTTTTATATCTAAATCAAAGTGGGGAAGCAGTCCTCTAACAGATGAAGTGCTAATGACAATATAGAACAACAAAGAAATTTCCGTAAAAGCATTACCACAAAACAGACCCACATCCCTACAGAAAGCCAAAATTCCAACCATCTCTTTAGATCTTATGCGATGATGTCGTTCATTTTGTTTGACCAGACAAATTTAAATGAAGGTAAAGTCGGTAGATGTCTCTGAATACTGTTCATGTTTCACAGCTATCTTCTTTTAGAGCATACTCCCTCCGTTCTATCTCAAACCGGACTAGCTTTTTGGGCACGGTGATTAAGGAAAAGTGAGGTAGGAGAGAGGTGTTGTGAGTATAAAAATTAAAGTAGGAGAGAGAATGAGTGGGAGGAATGATAAGTTGATTGGTGTTGTGAGTATAAAAGTAAAGTATGAGAGAATGAGTGGGAGGAATAGTGAAGATTCTTTGCCATTTTTGGTAGTCTGGATTGAGGTGGGACGGACCAAAAGGGAAATAAGTCCGGTTTGAGGTGGGACGGGGAGGGAGTATAAATTAATGCATAACTCTATACTCCTTTTAAAAATGCATAACTCTAAACTGCCTCATGGGGCAATGATGTGGACCTAGACAAAATATGCAGATCAGGGACTTTATGAAATCGTGGATAACATTGTCCGGACACCTTTATTTGACATCGGAAGAAAGCTCTATATGGGATCTTTATAGTGTGTGCATGAACAACAAATTGGAAAGCAACCTCTATATGATGGTCTTTACGGTGTCTACGTGAAGAAAATAACGCACAATCAACAATGTATTTGTGCATGCGTCTTCGTTTTTACATGTTCATAGATGATCTGGTCTGGTTTTGAATGTTTAGTTTCCAATTTAATTGCGTTATTGTATGTTTTGATGATTATTTAGTTGCTCAAGGAGAAGAAGCTTTTACCAGAGCTTAGTCCCGAAGTAGAGAATATAGTCTGCGCGTTAGACCCCAATCTTCAGGGTGCTGCTGCTTTGGTTGCAACGACGCTGAGGGAAAAGGGCCAAAGTGTCGATCTGGTTTTGGAAGACAAACCACTAAAATGGCAAGTAATCATGACCTTGCTGACGTCTTGGTTTCTGTCTGTTACAGACAACTTCTGGGATTTGCTGCTTTCTGTTTATACTTTTGTTGTTTCGTTTCCAGGGTGTTCAAGCGGGCAGCACGCATAAATGCACGCAGGCTGATATTGATTGGAAACTCTGAGTGGGAAAGAGGTACGGTTGGTGTGAAAATTCTCTCAACTGGGGAACAGTATGAAATCAAAGTTGATGAGATAGAGTGAAAGATACATTCATTAGATTTATTCTATCCAAATATTTGAGGTTGCTTGGGATATGAGTTTCAGTATCCTTTTATTTTGTATTCTTCCTCAACAAAGTCAGTTAGGTTATAGGTGTTGTGTATTATCCATCAATTTAGAGTTTGGTCTTTGTTACATGTTAAAATAGCATGCCAGCAACCAGCTTTACGGTGTTAGGTTTATTCTTGCACTCATTTGTCTTGTTCCTTCTAATTTAATCTTGCATCGATAATGTGGGCCCGACCCTACCCTAGACCCCACACGTAGTGGAGCTCTTGTAGCACCATGTTGCCCTTTATTTAATGTTTCTATCACAACATCATCAAGTTGCCTGTGCATGCCTGAAGAACAGATATCTTCTTCCTGCCCCACCTCTTTTCTCTGTTTCTCCCAAGCAACATCATCAACCTCTTTTCTCTGTTTCTTCCTGCCCCACCTCTTTTCTGTTTCTCCTCTCCTCTCTGATGGGTCAAAGAGGGCCACAGAATGGCACTTACATAATTATGTAGATGATGTTGATGTCAGGGGTAGAAGCAGGCAACCTACTGAACACATTTATTTACCACATACATAAAATGTGGTTTTGGGGTATTATAATTAGAGTCAGATTTGGTGCCCGAGGGAGCTTTATATCCAACCGAGGGGATTTACAGAGCAAGAGAAGTATGCATCTCAGAAAATAGCCAAAGCAACAACAAGAGGCAGAGAAGAGAAACTAAGCTAGTAACCAGCAACTTAATATTGAGGATAAGAACTCCCACATACACGTAGAAACTTTATTCTGCTGTCTTAAGTACACTTCCTTCAGAATTATCTTAAGCAGCTACGATACTCATTACTCTCCCACGTGTATGGCCCACATACACATACTACATAAAACACAGAGACAGTCTAGAAACGTAACAAACACACACAACGATACAAGCCAGCCATTGCCGTTGGCTTTATTATTCTCTCTGTAGCTTTCGTCTTCTAGTTGTTGGGGACAATACCAACATACCCAAATCCCACAACAAAGAAAGCACCTGCTTGCAGGAACAGGTATACAAAGAAGTGATTGTCCCCCCAGAGAACGTTTTGGATAGCAGCATGCAGCATGAACATCCCCCATAGCAGCTCCAAATAATGCAGCCTACAACCACAGGTATCAAATTTCATGTCAGATGGATTAATAATGTGTTGATCATGATGATGTCAGCTACTCACTCCGTCCCATAATAAATGTTGCAGTTGATTGTCCTCTATATGTTTGTACATCACTTGTACCATGTTACAATTGTACTAAAACCATTTCCTTATTTAGAAACGTGACATTTATTTCGGGATGGACCAAAAAAAGTGCGACGTTTTATTAAGGGACAGGGAGTATTGGTTTGAAGATGTTACCTTTCTCCAATGCGTGATCGTGATTTCTTTGATGCTTTGGCATTCTTATTCTTATTTGCATTGCCTACTTTCTCAGTCACGACCCATTCATTAGCTCTGCTTGCTTCAAATAGTCCTATAATTGTTGCCTTGGTTCGATGCAGAGACATCACATTCTCAAACAAGATCCAGAACACAACCAGATGGAGGGATCTATGACAATAATGTAGGGGAAATATAGTCTCCGAGTCTTATTTGAAATTTACTTAAATATTTGCAGTATGCTTAAGGAGCAATGCTAGGGGCACAAAATAAGTTCACAAAATCTTGGTCTCAAACACAGTTGGTAATGGTTGATTGGATGCTTAATTAAGGGATAATGGGGTCTACAAACACAACATCCAATCAATCACCGTCAACTATTTTTGTATCCAAAATTTTGTGAGATTTTTTTGTGACTTCGGTATCAAGAACTCATGTTACCTTGGAGTGCAGGATGAGTTGAGAATGGTGATGATAGCTGGAAGGTAAATTGCTATGGGCTTTGGAAGTTCGACTTCAGGAACCAGTATGCTTATTGGAATGACCACACAGTAAAAGAAGAAGGTGACCCAGTGTGCCACGATCTTCCTCACAAAGAAGAAGCCGTAAATGACATGTATCTTTTTCCAGATCGACACCCTCTGCATAACACAAGGTAATTAATCATTTAGAAAATAATTTCGAATGCAAAATCTTTGCAACTATTGCTGTGGAAAAAAGTTGTACCTCGCACATGATGATTTCCATGAACATCTTCCTGAAGAGATTAGCAGGGCCACATGACCAACGATGCTGCTGATA
Organism: Adenophora triphylla var. japonica; assembly: GCA_022495995.1. Taxonomy (NCBI): domain Eukaryota; kingdom Viridiplantae; phylum Streptophyta; class Magnoliopsida; order Asterales; family Campanulaceae; genus Adenophora; species Adenophora triphylla. The sequence goes on along the minus strand of JAFEMH010002571.1, from coordinate 252,092 downwards.
TCGGTACGCCTTGAAGGTACTTGGGAGCTCATTCTTAACCTAAGGGTATGTTATCAGTGATTTATGAGCTTAAAATAGTTGTCTGAAAAGAAAGAATTTGAAGTTGGATATGTATCTACTTACCTCTAGATCTCCAACGAAGACAAACTTCCACCCTCTGAGGCTAGCTCTCACCGCAAGATCCATGTCCTCCACTGTCGTTCGATCTTTCCAGCCGCCAGCATCATAGATCGCTCGAAGACGCCAAACGCCAGCAGTACCTAAACATTTTACGAGAAAAGTTGTTAGTCACTCGAATTGAAGTGGGGTTGACTAGTCAAAGCCCTCATTAGGGTAAAATAGTTTCTCTTTAGGTTCACCCTACCATTGAACCCGAAAAATGCGCATGTTGAGGATCCCACTTCTTGCTCGACACTGAAATGATAGTCGAGTGACATCTCCTGGAGCCGAGTCATTAGACATTCATCCGCGTTCACTGTCAGAGAAAAAAATGTTATTTTTGTGAAATTAAGGTAAGGATGTACAGTATGTAGTTTCTGGATTGAACCTTGTCTATTAAGGAAACTCTTGGTTAGCAGATATTCTTACCCAAATGTTATCTACTGGGTAGGTTAGCAATTATTCTTACCGAATTTCCATCTAGCCTGAACCAAACCCAATTCGTGGTTCTCGAGAAGGTAAGGGATGGTCCTCATCAGAAAGTCTTTCTCTGGCTGGAAATCTGCATCAAATATGACGACAAATTGGCAGTCTTCCACGTATTCCTTCTGCAAGCCTTCACGAAGAGCACCCGCCTTGTACCCATTTCGGTTGTTTCGGGTCTCGTATTTCACGTTCACCCCTTTCTCGATCCATTTTCTGCATTCCAACTCCACAAGTGCCTGCACATTGATACCCACACATAAGATTTTGTAGCATTGACAGGTCTATCTGAAACTAAAAAGAATTTAGTAGTTTTTGACATATTGTAGTATACGTACCCGAAGGACTTCGTTAGTGGAGTCATCGAGAACTTGAACGATTAGACGATCGGATGGCCATTGCATAGCACATACAGCTCCAATAGAGAGCTTGTAGACCTATATAAGCAGATCAGAATGAGATGCATTTTATGGTTTATTTCAATTATGTTCATAACCACTTCACTGCCCCAGAATGAGTGTTTGAAAATGCGCAAATTTGATAGTAACCTTTTGACTTTGATAGTCAACTTTGTAAAAAAATATATTGGAAAATTTAATCATTTGAATAATTTATTATTTTAAAAAAAGTTTGATCAAAGTTAAACTATCTTATCTTTTGGGATGCAGGTACTGGTTACTAGTCTATCCATCTCATTGTTACGCTTTCCTTTTGTCCCAAAATATATGTCATATTTTTGAATAGAAAAATAGTTTGAATGCAATTTTATCATAATATATGTAACGTATAAATAGTTTTATTACAATTTTATCATTATATATAATCAATTTTAGTACAATTTTACTATATTTTAGTATAATATAAAACCATATTTTCTTACAAAATATATTCTTTTATATATATATATATATATATATATATATATATATATATATATATATATATATATATATATATGTATATTCTTTTCATGAAGAATCGAGATGACTCGTCGATAAAGAAATTAATTTAATAGTAAGTCGGAAATTAAGGAGGCATTTGTGTTTGTGTGAAGAAGAAGCTTGTAAACGGTTACACCTCAAGACATGTTGAATAAACGTTTGCAATTTGTTTTTATCTTATGTTTATTTATTCTATATTTATTTTTTATCAAGTCCCATGCCAAAAATGATAGTAGAAAGATTGAATTCTAGCTCACAAAAATTCTCCGGCGGCTTATCACTGTACCACTTTTTTGAATACATTTATTGTATATTTATAAGGTCAAAATCTAAAAAAAAAAGGCATTTTTTTTCTAAGTTTAGAAATAAACGTGTTTTATTTCCAACGCTATGCCAGTGTTAGTGTAATAAAGTGTCAGTGTAAACAAGTGCGAGTGTTAGTTTAACAAAGTGCCAGTGTTAGTGTAACAAAGTGCCAGTGTAAAAAAGTGTCAGTGCATGTATATTAAGTGCCAATGTATAATGTGTCAGTGTTAGTGTAACAAAGTGCCAGTGTAAAAAAGTGTCAGTGCATCTGTATTAAGTGCCAGTGTATAATGTGTCAGTGTTAGTGTAACAAAGTGCCAGTATAAAAAAGTGTCAGTGCATGTATATTAAGTGTCAGTGTAAAAAGTGTCAGTATTAGTGTAACAAAGTGCCCGTGTAAAAAAATGCCAGTGCATGTATATTAAGTGCCAATGTATAAAAGTGACAGTGTTAGTGTAGCAAAGTGCCAGTTTAAAAAAGTGACAGTGTTAATGTTATTAAGTGCCAGTGTAAAACAAATTTTTCTTAAATTTAGAAAAAAATGCGTTTTTTGTAAGACCAACTCATCTATCTATGTAAAAGACATAAATATACATAAATATATGCCAACAAGCTGACAACTTAAATGCGATATGAACACGTGAATTATTGTCTTGCTGTATTACTCCATAAAAATCTAAAAAACCCAACCCTAAAATAGAAAATATTTATCACTTTATTAATTAATGTATGTTGAAACTTATTGTCACCTACTAAAATTGTCGCATTTGATATCAACTTCTATTAAGCTATTAAGATATACTCCCCCTTCAATTTATACACTTTATATTTATACTAATGATCAACTTATTATACACTTTGACTAAAAATTTAAATAAAAATAATGATTCTAATGAAAATTTAAACATTATTATATTGTATCACAATTAATAATAATTTCAATAATAAATTTTAAATTTTAATCAAAATAATTATTTTTTATTTTAATTTTTTATCATAATTAAGTTGATCATTAGTCTAAAGTGATGTGGGATAGAAGGAGTATACTTTTATATTGTCCCGTTATGCACACACAGTAAGAGCCTAAGTTGACTTAACAACGTTTAAAAAATATGTTTTACTTATTTATACATTATTTATAATATCATAGAATTGCGTTAAAATTATTTTTATTATTTTAAAACACAATATTTATTTTGAAACAAATAAAAAATGTGACACTTAGTTATTAGACGAATGGAGTACTCATATAAAAAAAAAATTAAAAAAATCCCTAAAGTGACAAGCATGTCATAAAAATGGAGCATGACTTTCTCCATGTGCATTTTTTTTTTATTTTTTAAGAAGACTAAATAGCAATTTTAGTTTCCTTCACCAAAAGAAAGAATACTACTATGTGAAACATGCATGCAAATCAGTGCTAGTGAAATTATTTGTACCACCAAAACACTCACACACAATGAATATGGAAGCAATGTTGAAGTTGTACCTCTCTTTCATTGAACATAGGAATTTGCACCAACACCATAGGATGTGAATTGTTCATCTCCAAATCTTCCTTCAATTTATCAAGCTTATATTGTTTGGACTTCTTCTTCCCAGTAATTTTCACCCAGAAAATCACCAGTGTCATATAAATCCTCTCACCGAAAAGCATCAATGACATGCCTATACACCAGTACATAGCCGTGTACACCATAGGTAAAAAAAACGGAAGTCGTATTTTCTCCCAAGCATCACTCAAACCACTGGTAACATCATACGTCGCCCTTACCTCAGGCTCCTGGAAAATAAAATTTCTCATGGCGAAATTTGAACAAAGAAATGAATAAAATTTAGGACTTATGAAAGATTGATGAACAAAGGGCAAGTGCAAGGGCAAGGGCAAGGGCAATGGATGGAAATGAACAAGAAGTGTGAGGGAAACTGTGAGACGGGCTTTGCCCTTAAATAGAAGGTTTAAGGTGAACCGTTAAAATGGAGGACTTCGGAGGGGAAGACACACGGTGTACATGCAAGTAAAGGAGCTGGAATCCATGGCTTTTTTTCCCGCCGACTTTACGGTTGTAGGATTTTAAGTCGAATTATTAAGATTATTAGTCGTTTCTTATCTGATAATTAAAACTTACTTTGTTTGCCCTAAAAAAATGTTCAGTTTTGTTTCTGATCGAGAATAAAAATGGACATTCATATCTGTATCGAGAACAAAAATGGACATTTATCAAAGTACATTGAGCTTAGCTAGCATCCTTTAGGATCTTATCGCTTACGCGATTTTCTCCGAAGAAGACATAGATTATTTGGTTGTTATTTATGTGTGTGTTTTCATGCATTCATGTCTTGAAAATGTCAGCAACAAGGCTTTCACACACCTTATCTTGTTTATAGTAACTTTTGTACCATGGGGTAATTTGCTTTCTGTTGGTTAAAACATAAGATAGTTGCATAATTAATGACAATATTTCCTAATAAGAAAGTAAATGCATTTTCCATTTGACATTCCCCTCCTTATATTAGAGTGAATACTGTAATATATATATATATACACACACACACTATATTTTTGCTAACATTAAGAAAAATAAAATGTTAGGTCATTATTTGAAAGTGTCAATTATGGTTGATTCTTGTTATACTACTTGAAATATATATATATACTCCCTCCGTCCCACCTTAGTGTAGACTAAGGTGGTGGGCACAATA